>NGKJ01000001.1:674124-710276 GCA_002162495.1 Myriosclerotinia curreyana
TTTGAGGGTGATGGATGCATGTGAGCGACGCATTAATTTAATGGGGTGGGCTGATGAAGTTGCTTAATTAGTGACCCGTGTGGCCTTATACGTATACGTATACGTATGGGTAACCCATACGATGAACGGATGGATGGATGGACGGGAAAGTTTTGATACCAGCGTCGTACGGTTTTCTCGGATGTATTTGTATTTATTTGTATTGCATAAATCTAAATGCTTGATTTTCATATGCATTTCACACCATTCCCCATGCATTGACTCATACTCGAGTACTTTATGATAGGTTGCAATCTAGGTTATGAATAAATAAATACTGCCTCTCAAATTCGTAAGTAAATATTATATTAACTTGGAGGAATACAATGTGATCCTAATTTTCACACCCCCCCCTGGATATCCCGAGCGCCCAAGTTGAGATGGAATGAAATTGATAGAACTGAGAATGTTGGATGGGATATCGGGTGTGGTATCTTAACGCCGGGTATGCAAATCATAACTTTTAGGGTTCGAAATTCGTAATTTGAGATTCGTCTTCTGAGATGAGGGAAAGGGGCGCCATGTGCGATCAAAATAATTTTGATGCCTTATAGATGCATACCTTCTTCTTCTTCCTCGTCCGCACCAGCATCTTCACGCATCCGTAGTTCCATGGCTTGACGTAATGTTTCGTCGTCTAATGATCCTCCTATGTTTGTAGTTGTGGTTCCATTTGTGCTTGAAACTCCATTTACTCTAGATTCCCCGTTTGTTGTTGTAGGTGCGGATGTAGCTGCAGGTGTAGGATCCATCACAACATCACCCCCAACAATTCTCCCTGTAGTAAATGTTCCATCGGCCCAGGGATTACTTCTAATTTCTTCACTTGTGGAAACTGTCCCATTGATTGCGGGGGCAGGAGCTGGTACTTCTGCTTCTGGTTTGGGTTCGGCGCCGGCTTCGTATTCGCCCCATACTCCGCCTCTATTTTCGATCTCTGACCGTAGGAGAGAGATTCGGGTTTCCATGCGGGTTATTACGAGTTCATTTTCGCGGATCGCGTCGACACTATCAGAATCAAATTAATGATCATCTCCTAATAGATCCTCTCTCTTCTTCCTACGCACAGGATAGAGTAAAAATAGAAATCGCATACCAATCATCATCTACCTTCCCATCCACACATTCAGGCGCCCTTCCTTCAGCAAAAGGCTTGAGTTGTTCGTTGGAATAATCGAGGTGTGCGATGCTGTTTCGTAACTCGGCGGCTTTAAGATGAAGGGTTGACATGGGGAGGTCTTTAAGGGCTTCTGCGAAAGCGGTGGGAGAGATGGGGAGAGCGTCGGCGGACATGTTGGGGAGATGGGTGGTTTGTTTGGAGGTATGGCGGGGTTGTGTATAGCTCTTGTGTGTAGATTGCGTTTGTATTGCGATTCAGGGTCGTGGAAGTTGGTATTTTCCACTTGGTTATCGAGAGATATATGAGCGCTTACAGCTCACTTGAGGTTCGTACGGAGTATGTGATTTTGGAATATGGCGAGTTGATAGTTGGTTGCGTGAAATTGATGATGGAGGGGTTGAAGTTGCTCCCATGCGGTATTCTCGCGAACTGGTCCGTGCACAAACATTTTCTATGCTCTCCAAATCTCGAGTTCCAGGGAATCGAACGACAAATTAGCACACCACAGCGGGGTTGTTTGCTCCAATAATTTGAAGCCAGATATGAGGTGATAAGAGCAAGTTGAAATGAATAGTCTTTGGCCCGCAGCACGAAGTTCGTGCTCACAGACTCGGGCCACTCTACAAACGTGTAGGACAATTGATAGTTTGGCCTCGAGGCTTGCACAGGGAGCTATACGACCTTATTCGATATATTCGACGCCCTTTCGACGGAGGGATTTAGGGCTGGGAAATTATGAAGGTTGGAATTATGGCTGGACGGAAGTTTTAGGGCTGCAATTCTCCAAGAGGTTTTATGCCTCTAAAAGAAAGGCACCAAAGATCCCGAGAAGTTCGAAAGTACCCAATGAATTACCCTCCAACAAATTACCTTCAAAGGCTGTACCTAAGACGGATATATATACGAAATATGAGCAATTACCAGCGGACTATGAGGATCAATTGGGCCTTAATTATCGGAAGGATCCTATTACGGAGGAGGAGATCCAGGCGATTTTCGGACGTGTGATGGATATAGATTCGGCAGAACGATTTCTGAGAGTCATACATGGACGAAGGGTAGCAGGAACATTACCAGATCCAGATGAGCCGAGTTCTTTAGCATACTGGGAGGAATTTGCGCAGAAGAACGCATTAGCGTGGCTGAGGAAGAATGTCCCTGTCGATGAGGATGAAAACGCGGCATTGAGGGCCGAGCAGGAACTAGCCGAGATTGAGGGAGGTATTATTGAAGACTCGAAGAGAACTGGTGAATATGTACCGAACGTTGGAGGGAGTCTAACAAGAGGTGGCAGAATAAATATTGATATGTATAAGTCAACCGATTCGAAAGATTCGGCACCAGAGACAAAGAGTGTATATGGTGACAGTGGATTAGATGCCATTAGAAAGGCGAATCAGGCAAAAGCAAGGATTGCTGCTCAAGAACAGAAAAGAAAGGAAGAAGAGATGAGCCAAGCGGATGAAACACAACAAAATACAGGCACATTAGATCACGTCAAACCACGATCACGAGTAGAACTTCGTCGAAAAGGCGAAAATCCATGGCTCCAATACTACAAAAAGAAGGCTGAAGAAACTGCTCCTGCTGTCCCTCCCGAACTTTCTGCTTTTACTCGTCTTTGGCCATCAGCTTTAGTTGTCCTCTTAACAATTGGCGTCTCGTGCACTTTGGCACACATCTACATACCTCCCGTCCGAGCCGCTCGCCTGTTTCCAGAAATCCCACCTGCCATTACCACACTCGCTGGAATTGTCCTAGCTAATGCCGTGGTGCTTTTCCTCTGGCGTGTTCCACCTGCTTGGCAAATGCTCAACAAATATTTTATAGTTATCCCCGCCTACCCTCGAGGACTATCAATGGTTGGAGCTGCCTTTTCTCATCAAGCCTTCTCTCACTTTTTTTCAAATATGATCATCCTCACCATCCTCGGAGTCCAACTCCACGATGATATCGGGCGCGCTAATTTCCTCGCCCTCTATTTCTCAATGGGTGCGGTATCCTGTTTCGCTTCGTTATCATGGTGGGTTTGGAAGAAAGCTTTTATTACGTCGACTATAGGTGCTTCGGGCGCGGTCTGTGGTGTCATGGCCGCGTTTTTGTGGAATAGAAGGGATGAGGGGGTCAGTATTCTTGGGGTCACTCCGTCGATTCCTTCATGGATATTATTAGGTGCCCTGTTTGCGATGGAAACTTTTTCGTGGAGGAGAGTGGGCAGGGGCACGGGGAAACAACTATTGGATCATCAATCGCATCTGGCGGGTTATACAGCGGGTGTTTTTGGGACGGAGG
Source organism: Myriosclerotinia curreyana (assembly GCA_002162495.1). Taxonomy (NCBI): domain Eukaryota; kingdom Fungi; phylum Ascomycota; class Leotiomycetes; order Helotiales; family Sclerotiniaceae; genus Myriosclerotinia; species Myriosclerotinia curreyana. The sequence continues at coordinate 677,576 of NGKJ01000001.1, forward strand.
TCATTAGATGGAGGAGCAGGGTTAGAAAGAGACAAGTAGAAGAGAGGAGGAAACAGATTGAGGGGGTGATGACGTGAGGGTTAGCGAGGTGAGATATTGTAATTTTATATACACATGCTTGAGATGAGGTTTTCGAAGGTACGAGTATATTTAGAAGAGAAATCATGGCTTGATAGCATGATAGAGCCCCGACCTGGGACGAATCAAAGTACATATACATCATATTTGCAAATCTACCTTGAAGCTTGAGGGACCATAATCGGTTATGGTCCTCACATTTTAAAGTTCACAAATTCGAGGAAAAGCTTTCTCCTTCAAAGATAAACACCCAAAAATAAATGTTGATGTCTGCAGATATCAAGTGTGAAGGAGTGGTGTTGTGCAAACGACAAACGAACAGGGGGGTGGCACAAAAATTAGGCTATTCCTAAAAGAGGTAGGTGGGTTGATGATTAATCATCTTCTTCGACGTCGCAAAAGAAAAAAGCTCGGAAGAGGTTGAGGAAAGGAGTTGAAGAAGGAAAGAATACCAGTAGGATGTTCTAGGATAGTGTTGGAAGATGGATCGGATGCTAACAGTGGGTTTTTGTGATGAGAGTGACAGGATTATGGTAGATTTGTTTTGGACGGAAGGAATGTAAAGAAAAGAAAGGAAAGGAAAGAGGAGAAGAGGAAGGATGATGGATTAGTTTCTTGTTTGGGTGTCTTACAAGATAGAAGGAAGCATATTCCGCAGTTGGTAAGAATGATGAAAATTTCTTTTGTAGAAATAGGAATCACTCTATGGATATCTATAGGTATCTAATTGCCAGGATGTTGTGGACGGCTACCTGCATCAGCTACTGATATATTCAAGTTGGCTCTATTAAGTTGGGCGTCGATCATGTTGAAACGGAGATAGAGGGCTATTGTCGGTTGGCTGCATATGGTGGGGAGTTTTCGTTTACTATAAAGGTGCAGAAAAGATTTGGACTTGATGATTCGATGGTGCTTTCATGGGGTAAAGAATAGAGTTGATCGATGGGTTTATCAAGTGATGTTTGTTGATATCAGCTCTGGTGGTTAAGTAACAACATATGAACGCGAGGAGGTGTTCATTATTCGTCTTCACTTGGAAGTAGTACTTTGATTGGGGAAAAGAGAGATTGTCATAATTCGAGTTGAGCTATTGATCCCAGGAGTATCTAGCATTCTGAAGTTTTGAGATCAACAAGCACAACTCTGCTTGTTTCATTATATTGGGATTAACGGGAGGATGCATAAATGATCCAAAAGTACGTCGAAGCTAAAGGAAAAGACGATTTCTTTACTTTTTCCAAAGATGAATGGAGTGAGTCAATGTTCTGTTGTTTGGTTGATTTTCGCGCTAGTGGGGACTGGGTTCTCGTCTTTCGCAACTGGACGACTACTTGATTTCCATCATCTACAAAACAAAACCTCTTCACTTCCGCACAACCACTTCAATTTAGTATATTCAAATTTCTGTACAATAGATTACTCTTTCATTAACCTACCACCTATCATTGTCTGATTGACACAATTCTCGCGATAAATTACACCACATTCATCAGTCGCCATGGCGACATCAACGAATTCTCTTCTGGAATCGTTGATCAATCATGTTGTCTTACCTCCACGTCTTCCAGGCAAGGAAGATAAACATGAACAATTAAGCAGTGAGATCATGGATCGCTTCATAAATGCAGCGAAAGTTATGAGAGACGCTCAAGATAACGACCTCTCTAAGAATTGGGACTGGATGCGACGGTCTTTGCAGATCGCCAAACTGCTGAATGCTCGAGGCAGTTTGACGAAGGCTTCACTTTTGTCCGAGTTTCGAGATCTTCAACCTAATATGGTTCTGATGCTTTATGTAATGGAGCAAAATGCGGCTCTACTTATTTCGCGGAGCACGAGGTATGCCCATCACGAACTCTTCACAGTCTATATGAGCTTCATTCGATAGTTCGCCTTTGTATAAGAGTGAAAATCACTAACTTTATCTTTTAGTACACAAAGTTCAGAGCAAGTACTATTCGAAGTTTTTGAAACATCACCTGTAGCAGAAGCCGTACTAGCTGCCGAAAATGCCTTAGAATGGGATTTTCCCGGATATTCTGTCGAAATACCGTTATCGACATTCAAACAATCAAAATTTCTCGAAGAACTTGCCAAGTTTCTAGAGAAAGCCAGTACGGAATCGATTAAGCAATTTGCTGCTAAGACGACCAAGGCCGGATCTAGGGTTGTCGAGACACGCGACACATCCGATTGTGCCATAATTTCAAGCTGTTTGATGACTCTACTAGAGGCAAACGGCCGTCGTGCCTATCCGCCAGTGTTGAGGAAACGCATTCGAGACGATGTATGCTGGTTTGATTCCGCAAAGCCATGGCGAAGACACCCTCTGTACCTTGTGCTGCGGGTCGGTCTGCAGCGGCAACTATCCACTTATGGCGAGGCAGGTCGTATTCAGTACAAGTTCCTCATCTCGATTGTTCTTACCAATCTCCTCGAAGAAAGCTTACATGAAGTCGATCTCGAAACCCTATCATTTTTGAAAACAAAATTATGCCGTCGTGTTGCCAAACTCGAAGCGGATGCTGAACGAGTCTCTCCGCCCATCCATATCATATACGAGCGATTATTCAAATCCTTACGACCACGGTTCCAAAGAGCTGTGCAAGCTGCTTCCCATGTTATGGATGCTGCTTGGGCTAATTTTAAGAAGAATGATCAGCGACTGATTGCGTCTCTTCCGGCACGTGCTGAACAGCGCGATTTGCTTTTAACTCTTCCAAACAGTGGGCGGGAACTACAACGCATCATGGCAGAGAATCTTCACCCACCACCGAAATCAAATTACCATGGAATATCTCCCATGGATGTTTCCCTAGCAACAAAACAACTTGACGTATTTGCAAATTCATATCTATCGTTGTATGCCGCGGAGGCTGCTAATAGACGTTTTGCTGCTCCATCTACTGCTGTCAGTAATGAAGACAATTGCATATTACTTGCAGATCGAATTGGCATGTATCTAAAAGCAAGCAGTGGGAAATATTTTCAGAATGCAGAGGGAAGCTCTGTCATGATACTAAACATCATGGATCTATGGATGGCAATGGATAAGTGTGCTATCATTACCTACCCTTTGCTCACCAAGTACCATCCCTGTTTTACACCGGAAATGCTTGATATCTTGCAAATACCTTTGTTGGAGGACATGCGTCGCTTGCAGGTTATCCAATCATATCTCCAAACCCGTTGCCGGGTCTCAGCAAATGGACCAAGCATGACTATCTTCGAGGACCCAGTGAAAGATTGCTTTGCTGAGCGCTATTTTGATCAGTCTACCGACATGTCGATATTGAAAGAGCGTATTCGTAGCGAAACGGAGACAGAATACCAGTATAAAAAAGAACAATGGGAGAAAATGAGCGAAGAGTACAGACAATTGAGGGAGGAATACGATGGCCTGACTTGTATGTATGAATATGACGAGGTACTTCTGGAGAATGTACATGACGATCAGGGATGCACAAAATGCTTTTTATGGAGAAAGAGTAGGCGAATGAAAATCCAAGTAAGGAAAACCAAGTTAAATCACCATTATTGAAATATACTATACTAACAATGATGTTATAGGTTCGAGAATATCCTTTGCCTGCCAGCCAAGCTGAACAGAAGGTGGTTGTGTTCGAACTATCGCCTCCCAAACCGTTTTTGTCATATCGTAACGCAACCTGGAATATATTGAGTAGTTTAGCATTCCCCAAAAAGCAACCTGGTCCCGAACTTTTGGTAAGCAGCTATTCACGCATACATGCGTGTGAAAATGATTTTGATAGAAAGTGCTGATACAACCCGCTTCCAGGTTCCTCTACAAGACTATTCAGGTGTCAAGCAGTTCGTAACTCGCAATGGCCCTGGAATCTGCTTAGGCTCATTCACAAAATCTTTCCTCATGACACAGTAAGTTTTCATCAATTCCATGAGTTTTCAAGAACACCATGAAGAATGTTCCACTAACGAGCTCTAGCTATGACCATGTTAAATTTCCAACCCAACTAGATAAGGTATTCGTCAATAACGGACTGACATTTTCCTATTACGACACGTTTTCAAAATCCAACATCAAACAACAATGGAAGAACCGAAAGCCAACATTCTCACATCATTTTGAAATTGTTCTTCCCCCAAACTCGCCTTACTCTTTCGTAATGTTCAAACCGGAGCTTTTTGCTGTTGACAGCAAAGGACCTTCCTCGTACGAGGTTATTGCAAGTCAATCAAGTTGTCCATCACAGCTGAATGTGCATGAATACATGGCATATCAATCACTTTTTTCCGGCAAAACCCGTCGTCTCATACAGCTACTGGCTGAGCTTGGCTCACAAAACCTGAACTTCAGCACTGAAGCTGCGCTGGTTGTTGTCTCTAGATTAATCTTGGAAGCTGGACCGGCCTCTGGAAACGATCCTCTGCGCGTCATCCATCGGTCTTTCCAAGATGTTCATTTCTGTCATAGATTGGTAGAACTTCTTGATCAGAGACTTGAAAACATCTCATCAAATTGGCGTGAACATCTGGCACTAGAAACTATCTTGACTATCATATTGAGATTGACGGAACTCGCACCGATATCGATTCAAATTCGAGCTCTTGAGTTGCTCGAGAAAGTCCGCATGATCACTAGCAATTGGTTATTCAGACTACGAGTAGATATGCACAAGTCAACCGACGCAGATACTATTCGAAGGTGTACGAGATATGCATTATGGGCTGCTCTTCTCTGTCGACGCACATTTGCCTTTCGCAGTCAAACCCGCATTATCTTGGACTCGGCTAAATTAAGATGTTTCATCGAAGCCTCTATCATGCTACAAGATGTTATAACTGGTGATCCAGCAGGGTTGCCAAATTCTGTCAGAAATGCTATCACTAGAGATCTAAGAGCTGTGTATGATATGCGTTCGATCCTTCAAGAGTCTCTTAAGGCGAGTCCTGAAGCTCTTTTGCTGGCTTCCACTCTCGTTTGGCCGCAGTCAGACGAATCACCCAGGATTATATCAAACTTACAGTTTCTGGGGACAGAAGGCTCGCAAAATTGGTGGGTGCACGCGACAATCGATGCAAACAACATGAGACAACAATTGTTGAGCTATCAGATCGTGTTAGGACATCTCTACATTGACCAACAACCTCTTGGAAAGCTACCACCAGAAATCAGAACACACAATGTACTGAGAATTCTTTTTGGAGACACTAATCTTCTCACCTACCCTTCCGCTCGTCCTGGCTCGATCTATACATTGGCAATCTTCCCAAATGGCCACCAGATTCATATCGGCTTTCGAAATGAAACTCCCGTTGTCCGCGCGTGTTTTGGAAAAACTGTGCTGGAGCTCATACCGCCAGAAACTTTCCAGCGGCCAGATCAGACCTATTGTGACTTGCCTAATCCGCTGATTCGCGACTGCGTACACTGGCTCAATCGAAGCACTGGCATTATCGAAATTCGACAGAGGCCTGACATCTGGAAGTACAAGCCTAGTAATTGGCAGTTGGATGTTCGCACCAGAACGTGCACGCGTCGAAAATCTACCCTCGTTGATCCACACAGTCCTCTGTTTCAGAGTATCACCAGGATATTCAATCATTTCGAACTTCCTGGTGAACTCATTGTATATCAACCAGCAAAATGTAATTTGACTGTGAATTTGAAACGCTTAGCACTAACTTTCTTTGTGAACAAAAAGAATCTCTTACAGTCCGAGCAGTTGCGCGCGGAAATTGACAGAGATCAGAATTGTGGCACTTGGTATGGACTACGCAGTAAGATTGTCATTCGCGACATTATCAATCCACGCCAACGCTCTTTGATCATTCCTATGATTACCGATTCAGGCTTCAAAATTCGTCGAGATGGTGTTCATGTCCAAATTTCAATTGACAATGGCGGCCTCTATGGAAGGTTTTCCATAAATGAAGTGCTGGGACGGCTAGATTGTCCCGCTGAGCCATTGCTGATATACATGAAGGCGATGATTCATGCTTATACATCCTTCATCTTGGTCGATGAATTGACAGGCCGCACAGGAACCGAAGAGGCTGTAGCGTTGCTGAAGTCTGGCCTGTGCCAGCCTTGGCTACCGCTTCACGCAGGCCCGCTATCATGCCTCAACAGAATTGCAGCACTGTGCCCAACTCGAGAATATTACCCTAGAGACGGAAAGGCAATGCAAAAGGTCTCTTGGAATGACTCATTGACAACTGCTATCCAATATGATGGATATAAAGCTATCATCGGAGATATAATACTTACAGATGCAAAGTTGAATCTGTTTTTGTCTCAAAAGAGACAACAGACAATTCTTCCGACTCAGCAAAATCATCTTGTTCAGAGAAGCCATGCCAGGTTTAGTCGGTTCATCAGATTACATTCTGAAGTTTGGAAAGTCACGCCGGATTCTCTATATGATTCCCGAGACAAACCTTGTGCGAGTCAAAAGCGAACGAACATTTTAGAGACCCTGGACCTCATAATTCGACAGCCTCAAAAAATGCGCACGACGAAAGACCTTACTGGGATATTTCAAGCATGGTCTAATATGTCAGGACTTACCGGAAAGTATGAGAAGGTTTTGTTGACGGATATCTTGGAAGCCAATTTTATCTTAGACTTCGGTAGCTTGGTTCGTTCTTTACAAGCAGCAGACCAAACCGAGATGTACGGACTTCAGTTTTTATTTTCTTTGCTCTGTTTTCGGGATAATGTCGATATGGAAATTATCAGAGTATTGGTTGCTTATTCTATTTGGAATGACCTGAAAGCTCTTGAACCCCCGAAATGGTCCTCTTACGTCAGATTTCGTCAAAATCAAATTCCGCATATGGTTGCCATTTCAAAGCTGCTGAAGCCATGTCTCAAACCATACCCAGGAGATGAAAGAGCTTCTCCCCTGTGCAGTCTGACATCCAAGCAACGAAGGGTCTTAGAAAAGCAGGAAGAGATCTACGAAAGAAACGGCGATAGTGATTGTGAGCTTCTGGCAAGATTCTTTCTGGATCAATGGCCTTGTACAGAACCTACTATTGTTGGCTTTAGGCCTGTAGTTCAAATGGATATTGAGTCAGCTCAAGAAATCATTGGTCCTGAATGGAGACGACTGTCACAAAATTTCGAGCTCTCTAAATATCTTGAGCAAGTTCAAGTGATTTTGGATCGAAATCATAGCGGAGAGCGCTTTAATTCAGACATGGGAGTAAAGCCTCAAGAAGTAATCACGCGTTGTCGTGGAAAAGAGTTACCAGCATTAGGAGATGTTTTATGTAAGACTAGAGCCCCTTCCCAGCTCTCGATGGTTAAAAACTTCAAAGAGAACATTCCAACGACATTACAAAACATTCTACCCACATTGCAAAAAGGTCCGAAGAAGACTGAGCGCGTTGTATCTCAAGAAATCCTTGATCTCGAAAGAATTATCTCAAGTAAGTGTGCCAGCGAAGTGCCATTCATTCCACCCATCATAGAATTTACCCTACCTTTCTCAGATTATTTTATTGTATTATGCTAATTGTGGTGTCCTCAGATGTCACCAGCTCAAGCGCCTCGTTGGTACGTCAGAGTTATATGCACGATCTTCAGCAAAGTCTATCAGCCTACAAAGTGTTTGAGCAGGCACCGAAGACTGCAAGACAGCATGTGGATTTAGTCAATCTGTCCAGTGATATAGATACAAGAAAAAAGATAACCCTCGAAATACTTAAGAACTTGCGCATTTCATTTGAGAAAGAAAATCCCGGATCAATTTGGCTGCAAGAGGCCCAGCTATTTCCTTGCATTTCAACAATCACACTTCTTGAAAGCCTAAGATCTACCTCACATGAGGTCTTTGCGAGTGGTATGAGAGAAAGTCTTGTGGGGTATGCTGTACATATCACGACACTTCAGCGTCTCTTGAGGCTTGAAGAAGCCTTCTTGAAAGGCGATCAGCAACGATTAGTCGAAGAGCAGACCAACACTGGACATGAAAATTGGGATCCAGTGAAAGAAACTGACTGGCTCCTGCTCGAGCTCGAAGCAAATGTTTTAATTCGCCCACAACAAGTCGAAGTAGCGAGAGCAACTATTTGTCCAGCTTCAAAATCGAACTCGGTTTTACAATTAAACATGGGCCAAGGAAAGACATCAATAATCATCCCGATGGTAGCGGCTAAGCTTGCTGATTCCAAGAGGCTTTTTAGAGTTATCGTTCCTAAATCACTTCTCCAACAAACCGGTCAGCTGTTACAAGGGCGGCTCGGATCAATTCTTGGGAGATCTATTTTGCACATTCCAATCTCGAGAAAATCTCCAATGAATATTGCCGCCATTCGAACATACTCTGAAATGCACGCGAGTACCTTGCACAGATCAGGTGTCATTCTGGCATTACCAGAACACATACTGAGCTTTGGACTCAGCTCACTACAACGACTTGCAGATGGTCGAATTCAAGAGGGCAATTCAATGGTGAAGGTACAACGCTGGATGGACATGAATTGCAGAGATGTTATGGATGAGAGTGATCAGATATTAGGCTTGCGTACACAACTCATTTACCCATCGGGAACACAAAAGCCTGTAGACGGAAATCGTTGGCAGACTGCCCAAGGCTTACTTCATCTGGTGGAAGGTCACTTGTTCTATCTGCAACAAACCTTTCCACACTCTATCGAAGTCATCCAAAGACCGGGTGGAGGTTTTCCTATCGTTCATTTTACACGAAGAGATGCTGAAGAGGCTTTGTTGAGTCGCATTGCTTTGGATGTGTTGAATGGACGTACTTCTATTCTCAACATGGCAGCTTGTACAAGTCGGGATGTTCTCGCAATCAAGCAGTTTATCACAGAGGAAAAGTTGAGCCCAAGTGTTTTGAAACAAGCGCGACGAATCTTCCCAGATAACCCAAAACTGCAACAGAATCTGCACTTAATTCGCGGGCTCATCGTTCATCGCATTTTGCTTACTGCCCTAAAGAAAAAATGGCAAGTTCAATACGGTCTCCCTGCACCTCCTAGAGATCCTATTGCTGTGCCATATCACGCGAAGGGGGTCCCGAGTGATAATGCAGAATGGGGCCATCCAGATGTTGCCATTGTTTTAACTTGCCTTACATACTATTATGATGGGTTGAATGCCGATCAGTTACGCCGTAGTTTCGAGCAGATCCTCAAGAGTGGCGACCCAGCTGCCGAATATGATAGATGGACAATCAACAGCAAGAGACTCCCGGATTCTTTGAAGGACCTAAACTCAATCAATCTGGAAGATGAGGCACAAATGAAAGAGATTCTTATGTACCTCCGATTTGAAGTGGCAATCATTGATTACTTCTTAAACAATTTTGTCTTTCCAAAATTCAAGCAGTTTTGTGTGAAGTTACAAGCCAGTGGCTGGGATATTCCGCTTTCCTCACAGAATAATGCCAGTTCCTTGAGTACGGGCTTCAGTGGAACAAATGACAACAGAAGCCTGCTTCCATTGACTTTGCGACAGCAGGATCTGAGCACCTTGAAGCATACTAATGCAGAAGTTCTGACCTACTTACTCCAAAAAAGAAATCGCGGGTATGTGGTAGCATCAAATAACCATGGCCGTCATATTTCAGAGCATGATTTACTCAGGAGAATTAAATCTATGAACATTCGAGTATTGATCGATGCTGGGGCGCAGATTCTTGAACTAGACAATGTTTCGTTGGCACGAGCTTGGCTTACCATTGACACTGAAGCACAGGCGTGTGTTTACTTCGATGAAGGCGGTAAACCCCAAGTGCTTTACCAACGGGCTATCCTACCAATTCCACTGTTGGCATCACATTTTGCGGATAATCTGACTGAATATTTGATCTATTTTTCTGAGGCCAATTGTCGTGGTGTGGATCTCAAGATGCCAACCAATGCTCGAGCAGCTTTGACTCTCGGTCTGGCTCAGAGTAAAGACTCCACTGTGCAAGCAGCAATGAGATTGCGTCAACTAGCTACAACCCAAGCAGTTATATTTTTTGCCCCTCCTGAAGTACACCAATCAATCCTCGATCTTCGAGGCAAGACTCATGGCCACGCTCTTGATTCTTACGACGTAATCTGTTGGCTTTTAGAACAGACAATCAACGGTATTGAGCAATTACAGCCACTTTATTACTCTCAGGGCAAAGACTACTGTCGTCGTATGCAAGCTGCGGCAAATTATAATAATTTTCTCACAAATCCATCTCAATGTGAGCAATATCTGAATGCCATCAGAGAGAAAGAAGCTCTGTCTGTAGAGCAACTTTATGGACCCCAGAAAATGGCAAAGCCTATAGCCGAGTCTGAAGCTTCGACGCCAAGAATAGCCGGCTTTGCTAAACATCTCAACATGGCACGCAGAGCATTTCTTGATACGGGGAATGCGGTTCAATCACTAGCACTTAGCGAGGTAGAGGTAGAAAGAGAAGTTGCTTACGAAGTCGAAGCTGTTCGTGAAGTTCAGAAGCCTGTTCATTACCCGGCTTTGAGCTTTCCCGGACTTCACAAAGACATTATCATTTTTGCAAAAACTGGACGCCTACCCGCCGATTCTTCATCATACGAGCAGATTTTCCGCGCGTTACGAAAGACTGGTGTCGGTATGAAGTATGGCGTTAATGATAGTACTATGACGTCTCGGCTATACGTCTCTTCAGAGTTCCTACGTTCTGTCAAGGTTACTGGCCAAGATCCTCATGATAACTTCCAAGTATGTACACCCTCCATGCTAACTTAAAGCTCTGATACTAATACATCTTATTTAGCGACAAGTCAGCTGGGTACTATGGATTACAGTCACACAATCTGCACTTGTGGTCATCCCAGAAGAAAGCGAGCTTCTGATTCCAATCCTCCAGAACCTAAATGCTCCTGTCTGCCACCTTCTTACTTACGCCGCGCCTTTGACTAGAAGAATGTTGCACTTCAATGATTTAAAGTTCTACGCTATACCCGCACTTCCAAAAGATTGGCAGACACCAGCCTGGCTGACCGTTGAGCTTGGAATCTATTCTGGTAGACTTTACTTCAATTGGTCTGAATACGAGTTGATCACGAATTTTCTTGGGATCTCGTCTGGTAAATCAATACAGGAAGCAAATACCACCGGCCTTGAAGAGAATACTGCGACAAACCTACCGGCACATGTCACCTTCACGGCCAAACCATTAACATTTCTCCAAGAGTGGCTCCACGTTCGACGCAAGGGGCAAGATTTTGCACACACGCCCATGGGACATGTGTGCCAAGGAAAAATCTTGATGGCAAATCATCCCTTCTTCGCTACAAAGAATGATGCCGAGGAGAGTGAGAAGGACCTGGCATCTGGTAAGAATGGAGTGGTTGTTGGAAAGGATGTTGTGGGTTTAGATTGTGGGGATGCTGAAGAGGCTTCAGATGACGAGGAAGATTTGATGGCTAAGGAGGAGAGTAGCTCGCAGTTCTCTAGCTCTGGTATGGATTCTGCGGATGAGTGAATGAGTGCAGTTTGGTTTTTCGGTGGAAAACTTTTTGTGTAGGATATCTTGAGGATGGTGGATGGTGGATGGTGAAAATGGATGAAGATATGATTGATTGTTAAATTACGATACTGATAGGAAATGCTTTTGCTCTGTTTTATTGTCCGATATTAGCTCCTTACTTTGTATCTTAATTTATGCTAGTACAACAGCTACATACTTTATATCTGCATGCAATGCCATGCATCGTGATCTTGCTCGCTGGAATATATTATATCCTCTCTCAACATACCCGAATTTTTTTCATCGCCTCCCCTTTGTAGCACTTTCCAGCATCCTACTTTCATTTGAAGAATCAAGTAGCCTCTGATGCTTGCTTGCTTGCTTGTATGTATTACAGCGCTGTTTGATGTTCCATAATTATCAGATGCAAGGTTTAATAATCACCTAGGCACTCTTCAACCAACATCCCATATCACATTCAACCATAGAACATTCCCTTTCCTCCCTTTTCCCCATCAAAAATCCCATCCTTTACGCATCAATGGATTCTCCTCTCCTGCATTTCGAGCCCTTCTCGCCCGATGCTTGTGGTTTACCTTATCCGAGTGTATATCTATATTATACTTGTACCTTGTCCTTATTATATATTCACACATTCACACATTCACACATTCACACATTCACACATTCACACATTCACACATTCACATATTCACACATCCACCACCGTCTAATCAATCAATTGAATTCCCTATCATACCTATCCAACCCCATATCCACAGCGCTAATCCACACCCATTAGTAAACACTAACAGATAAACATGATCTTTATGTAACGATAGCAGGTAGCAGGTAGCAGCTAACCTGACCTATCCTACCCTATCCTACCCTATCCTATCCTATCCTATCCTATCCTTTCTTATATACAATTCCCCTTCCAACCCGATCCAACCCAGTCCAAGACCATTCAATCATGTATTGATTGATTGACGGTGCATATCCACCCCAACTACTACGGGGGTAAAAGCAAACAAAAACGCCAAAACGCTCGCTGTGTATACAAGTACAATCGACTTTCAATCCGAACCCTATGTATGAATATATCATCTACCCCATTTCCCCTTCCCCCATTTTCCTTTTTCAACCTTCCTTCTTCCCCTTCTAACCCCCCCCCAAACCTATTTCCCATCCGCCATCTTCGAACTAGCCCTCTTAATAATCATCGCGGCCTTCTCCACCATTATCTTCGCCAACCCCCAATCCCCCGCCTCGACCGCATCACGAATGGCCGGGAAGTAGGCCTCATCGTATCCAGACCAGAGCTGCGGTCCGAAGATGACGTGTTTGAATTGCGTTCTATTTGGGATCTGATGAGGATAAAAGTGGTCAGTGAATCATGAATGATGATGAATATAAATTGTTCCAAGGAGCATCGCAGCAAAGTAGCACATGAAATGGACAAAAATGGATGAATGAACAAGGGATGCAGAGCCCAGAAAGCAAGACAAAAAAAAGAATATAAATAAACATACCCCACCACCCTCTTCCAAATCCAACAGATGAGTTTCAAAATTCGCCATCCTGGTATTATGACTCTTCCTATGAGAAGCCAACCCCGGACTTTCGAACCCACCACTCCCCATAACCAACCCATCCCATTCCAATTCGAATTTCTCAAACCTCCTTGAATCCTGCGCAAACTGTAGTGCCGCCTCTCTCAAAGGTTCCGTTGACCAAGGTACATTGCCGGCTTGATTAGACCCTTTGCTCTCTGCCCAGTTTTCAAGATCCATAACCCATTTGGTGAGAGATGCTGAATACGCTTTGATATCAAAAGGAAGGACTGCACGATCGCAGAATTCAAGAATGAGAAGTGCCCATACTTGAGCGAGGAGTTTGTGGTAGCGAAAATTGGGATCGCCTTGACTAGCCATCCATTCAAAATTGTCGTATGCAGAATGATATGGATATACGGGACCTTCGAAGCCAAAATCGAGAGAAGAGGTTCCTGCCATATCTTGAAAAGCGACATAATCACTTCCAGCCCCTAGACCTTCCAATTGAGCTCCCCTTTCATCCCAAAGTTGGCGTAGAGTGGCATTTCGATAAGGATCAGATGTGCGATCTAGGACTCGGAGGAGAGCTTTCTTGAAAACCGGACTTCCTGCTGCTCGGAACTTATCGCCGCCCACGCCAACATCAACATTAAGGTAAACGAAGGCATCTTTTCGCAATTTTTCCATGTTTTTTTCGACATGCTCGGTAGATCCGATAAGATTATATTCTTCACCATCCCAAGAAGCAAATTCGATTGTACGTTGTGGACGCCAACCTCGTGAAACAAGATCACCGAAGATATGCATAACCTCGAGGAATACCGCGGTACCTGATCCAGGATCCGTTGCACCAAAAACCCAAGCATCACGATGATTACCAACAATGATGGATTTCTCCTTTTGCTCGACACCGGTAATTTTCCCCAAAACGTTCCAAATTGGTTGTTGCTCGACTTCATCCTGTTCATTAACAAGATGAACCGTTGGTGTTGAAAGATTGCCAGACCAATACTTAACATCAGGAACTGCACCCCTCCATTCAGGAGGACACTCGTCTCCAAATCCCTGAATTGACTGCAAAAGTTTCTGCGCATCCCCCCACGAGATAGGAATACTAGGAATATTAGTCAATCCCGGATTATTCTCTTTCGATATCCGTTTGGCCCCTTTTACACTTGCCCATCCAGGGGTAAGAACATCACCGACCACCCAACTCATCAAGCTGACTGCGCCTCGTTGAACTCCATCTTTGGGCATATATCTACCATTGGGGGCGGTATCACCCAAAGTAAACCCATCATCTGCCGGATCACTGTACATTATCACAGCTTTGAAACCCCAAGGTTCCGCAGCCTTAACCTTCAAAGCTCTGTCTCCTTGCGTACCATAATATCTAACCAGAGCGATTGCTCCTGTCGTATCAATCCCACTGTCATAGAAACGCTTGTAATCAGCCTGTGATCCGTAGTTGCAGTATATTAATGGTCCTGTAACATCTCCTGCCTTCGAATGTCCATGGAAAACCGGCGTCTGTTGTCTCGGTGGATTCGTATAGATTTGCGGCTCATCAATCTTCGCTTGCCAAGTCGGATTCCCATCCTCCCCGAGTAATTCGATTCTCCTTCCTCCCTCCTTTGGATAATTCAAATACACTCCATATTCATCCATTTTGACGTCTTCCAGTCCATTCTTCACCATAAGCTCCTGCACAATCTCCGCTAAAATGTAATCGCCCTCCGTACCCGCCAAATGATCCGTCTGCGTAATCCTATTCATCCACCTCACGATTCTCTCCTCCGAAACACTCTCCTGCACAAATATTCTCACACTCTCCGGAGGGAACATCTGCCCCCCAATCCTATTCGCCGCATTCGAGAAAAGATCGCTCATAAACAACAGGTAAACCACCGCCATAACCAAAAGCACCGCAAATATCCTACCAATAATAATACAGAAATTCGCATCAATTTTCGGCCATCCTATCCGGCGAATCCAAGGCAGGCGCGAGGATAACGACGCAGAGAGACTAGACATGCGTTTCCCCCACGTCGATTGTGAAGTTTGCGGATCCTGTATTTCCATTTCCTCCATCTCCCTACGCACCTCATCCTCATCATCATCTTCACTTTCGCGCTCGCCATGTTGATTTAGAAACGTAGCTCGTTCCATACTGCCTCGATTGGAAATGCCATCTTCGGTAGGAGGGGGGCGATAACCAGCTCTGCGAGTAGGGACTGGAATTCTTCCACCGAGATCATGTCCCAGCAGACCTTCTCGTTCGGCGGGATGTGCGGGTTCATTTGAGGAATCGGAGCGGGGGTTTGTGGGTGTGGGTGTGGGTGTTGAGCCTTGGGAGGATTCGCCGATTGCTTCTGAGTAGGTAGGGATTGGGAGCGCTTCGTATAGATGCTTTTCGTCAGGCATTGTGAAGTTTGTGCCAATTGTTTAGGTGCGGAAGAGGAGACTACCACTTCTCTTGGTGGTTGATGTTTGCGTGCTATTAATAAATATAAGAGGTTGCGAATACGAAAGATGGGCAATGAACAAAGTTTAGCGGACAATTTAATATTATTGCCCTTGATGAATTTATCCCATTGATTCAATAGAATTACAACCTTTTTCTATAGTTGTCAAGCCAGCTGTTCTTTTACCCTCGTTGGATAATCTAGAGCTCTTGATGAGTTTCAAAGTATTGTTGATTTTTTGTAGTGGCTTCAAAGTTCGAAGTCAATGTCAATGTTATCTGCGACGGACTGGATGGACAATCTGGACTCGCGTCTTCGGTAATCCCCCCTGTCCTATGAAACGGTTTACAGTTACAGCTAGCAATATACGAATATCTACAAGAATACAATACGAGTATATTCAAAAAATAATAATAATGAATTTGAAACTTTAGAGAAGGAGGTCTCTGCATCTTTGATTATGATATATTCAACATATATATATGTATATGTACTCATATATATGTCACCATTTCGAACAAAACTTTCACGACTTTACATCTCAAGTTACAACAACCTTTGAAGTAGTATTTGCTGCACTAATCCAGAGGTATTTCGAATATCATCCTTTCTTACCTACATAGCACACAGCTATGCCTACCAATTAAATCAACCCATCACTGTTTTTGCCTAATACGAGCCAAGTCAAATCTAAGTACATTCGCTGCATTATTTTGGTCTTCGTAAGCATGAGTGCTGGCTTCCAAAAATATCATACCCAGAGGCTCCCTCTCCCCCTCTGTTTCTTTCAAAGCAAGACCCCAAGCCATCTGACATAAATTTACATCGAGTATGATCCATGTCATGCTCTTCGGAAGCTATTAATAAAAAGGAAATGGTATTGCAAATTAACCTAAGGTGCAGCAGCTGTTATTACACCTTCGTAGTTCCGAGAAGTGATGTTATCCAAAGTACGTTGGAAATGCTTTCTTGGTTCATTAATCGTGGCTGAATCTTGATTGCCTTGAAGGTTTGAATGAATCAACTCAATCAGGCCGTTCAGGTATTTGGTTGTGACCTATTGATTTATGTTAGATTTTAGTGTTGGCGATGATAATTATCAACGAGATAACTTACAGCTTCATTATCTTGCTCGAAGTAGTAGACATAACGATTAAGAATTTCAACAAAAAGTTCCACTGAGACAGCAGTATCCATACATGCATCAGCAACTCGAAGTGCACGCTGAAGGCACTCAAGAACACGTTTGCCATCACGATAGAGCTAGTGAATGTTAGTTATTATCCTTGATAGAATATTGATTATAGGAACCTACATTCTTCTCATCCGTCTCCCCTTTTGCTGCGATAGGAACGGCCCACCAAAGATGACTCGCTAAGAAAACGGCACGACATTGATCGGGCTTCTTCAATAGCTTACTGCCATGTAGAGCACACTTGGTAATGAGGGTATCGTAGTTTTCTTTGTTGAAATTTCGTGTTTCATGCAGAGCGGATGCAATAACGCAAACTGATTGGAATTGTGCCCTAGAGTCGCTGATGCTTTCTTCATAGATGGTAAATGCTTGAGCAAAAAACTCGTAGCTAACCTCTTCAAAATTTGTCTGGTCAGCAATTTGACCACAGGCTACGAATAGCCTTAAACAAAGTTCGGCAGATCCAGTCACTCGGGTATACATAGTTGAGAGCGCTGAGTGCATGAATTTGAAAAGAGCCGATATTTGTGACTCCCAGTTATCATCATAATGTTCTCTGGCCTTGAACCGTCTAGCGAGCTTCATGGCCGATGTTATGAGAGCAGGCGTTGTAAACTTCACACGCTCATTTCCCTCCGAGTAAGCTGCTTTGGTTGTTTGGAGAAGCTTAAATTGTGTATCGTTGTCATCACTATGAATCAAGTGGACGATTCTAGCCAACCAGCCCTGCTCTTCTATAGTCTCGTCGGTCTCTAGGGATTTGCGCTGTACTCCGGCGTAGTTAGCCGGATTTTGAGTTCCTTCTTTGATTAGAACCTTGAGAACTTCGAGCACACCCTCCAGTGAGGCCACGGTGGAAATTTTGGTGGAATTGCCCTGCAAGGTACGAGCGACTTCGCCAGCAACAGCTCGGCGTGTTGGATATATTTGAATTTGTAGTAATGGGATGTAAGTCGGGAGAGACAAGGCTGTGAATATGGAAGCGTAAGAGGTGATAGGTGTCAGAAGCAAGTTTAATATATTTTTCTGTGCCTCTGGAGAATGTAATTCGGGAGTGTTGGCATAGGCTCTAACTCTATCCGATGCATAATCAAGAACCTGATCGACATAGTCTAGACGATCCGGATGAACCTTGAGTGCCAAGTTGACTAATGATACCAACAATGCTAAGGTGTCTTGTACAGACAAGCGTTGAGAAGCAACAAGATGCATTACTTGGTCAAAGAAGATCTCATAAAGCTTAATATTGTCAGGGACAGCATTTGGCTTGTCATTAGCACCGTCACTATCAGTTGTCTCCTCTACCGCAGATTGCGTCTCAACTTCTGTTGGAGCTAAACTGAGGCTATCGTCAGTTTCTTCCTTGGGTTTCGAGTCTGTACTGGCCCCATTAGTCTCCGTTGACGGACGATCACCGTTTGATTCTGAGGACTCTGGCGCCGAGGCAGAATCTGGCTTTGACTCGACAGCCTTACTATCCTTGTTCAACCGAGTGGTTTCGAGTAATTTAGTGACAGCCGCCTGCTCTAACTTTTCTCGGTCCACTCTAGAACTCGATTCGGATTCTCGAGTAGCATATGCAGAAAGTCTGTCCATCATTGCTATGACGATGACCTTCATATTAACATGAGGGTTCAATCTCGATACAGCCGCTAAGAATTGATCCAGGGTGTGAAGGTGATATTCATCTGGGAAGACCTGTGTGATTACTTCAAGTAAATATTCTTGGGCTAGAACATCCCGGCACTGCACTACTTGTTCTAGCAGTGGTTGCAGAATAGTGTTCTTGTAAACATCCAGATCCACCAATTGACTCAATCGAACCAAATTACTTCCGACCAGTAATTGAAGCTCTTTCCTTTCCTGTGTTCTCATTTCTCTTTCTCGGGAGTGCCCTTGATGTTGCAGTCGGACCCAGAGCTTGTTCATTTCCACAAAATTCGTGAGAACAAAACTTATCGAATCTGTCAGGTTTCCTTCTGGCCCATCGCCATCGCCTTGAGGTAAATGCTCGCGAGCTTGTCCGGAAAGGTAATATCTGAGGAATAACCCTCTAGTTGGATGTTGTACTCCACGGCTCATTTCCATCATATCCTTCATAATCTCCTTGACCGGTGCTTCTGGTACACCCATATATACTGTTCCGACTGTTACCATCAAGTAAAGTCGAGGAACGATGTTTCCTGCATACTGAACGAGTTCGTAGAGGTCGGCGAGATGATGAGTGGGATGGGAATCTTTGAGATGAGAGGATAGGTGTCGCAAAGCATCAAACACTGCCATATATAACTCATAGTACTGTTTCGGCCCTAAACTGCTCGTTCGAAGTTCGGAGACAAGTGTTGAACTGGATTTCAAAAGAAATAAATCAGCACAAGATCATTTCGCTAGGCGCATATATTATAGTCGTCGCAATCACATAGATCAAACATAAAAAAGCTCATATCCATTGACATACCTGCACTTTAGGGCATCCATAAGCTTCCCAGGACTCTCTAAACATCGTCGCATAAGCTGTGTCTGCTGGCGAACAACATTCAAAGCATCTTCAAGGAGTCGTGCTTGGTCCTCCACAACTTGAGGTGGAGAAGCCATTATGGCAGACGTTCAGGTACAGTTGCTTGCGCAGTAGCGGATTTTCGTAGCCCGAGCAAGTTAGAATATGAGGATTATCGAGCGATTATTGTAGATATTGAAGCTTTGTAGTCGTATTGGATTCAAAGATTTACCAGAACTATCTACGAACAGTTCCGGGGAAGGAACGCTAAGCCTCCCAAGTATGGATTGTTGACAAGGATTAGCGCTCACGGAGGTAAAGTTTATCCGAATTCCGAATATCATCCCTTTCATTCCCAATCAATTGCAACGTTAACTGCATTCCAAGATTAACTGAATTGTCACTAAGCATCAAGCAAAAGTGGTTGTAGACACAATAAAGTGAGAATTTTTAGATCTTGATTATCTTCATTATTATCTATCATAAACCTCGAAATATATTTAACATTATTTCGTCCATATATGATGCCCTCCCAAATACGATCAATGAGACTTCCCAGCGCTTGGTGCCTCAACCCATCCGATCCTACAACTCCAAATTAAATATTACACCACACCAAAATTTGTACATAAAAGCAAATTCGAGCACTGATCTTCTGAACCATGCTGAATCAAAGTAGAGGCTTGGTTCTCAACCTAGCATTCTTAATCCATTAAATACATGCATACTAGGGAAGTAAAGTGATTCCATCATGGAATCTCCATGATTCTCGAGATTGTGCGGCAATGGTTTCTCCCGTAACTCGGCAAGGGATGATTGAAAACCCAATATGATTGATTAAACGTTGCTCAACTTTGTGGAATAGCGGTTGTAGAATTCCAAGAAGGATAGGTAGTATGCCACTGTCCATTATCATATGAAGTGGTTGTCGTTATAGGTAAATTCGCCGTTGTGGATACACTTGAGGATAACTCCGTATAAGAAGTAAGCCATGATGACGATAAAGTACTCGTTGGAGATGGGATGGTCGATGGTCCGTCGGTGCGAGTGCTTGAGGAGACTTCGTGGGTTGAGGTAGGGTTAGATACCTGGGAGATCGTCAAGCTTGTAGCACTGGTAGAGCTTTGAGACGGCGGCGAAGTTAAAGAAAAATTAAACGAGGAAGATACGATAGTACTGGGTGATGTTGAAGGAGTCACAGTTGGGTGCGTGGTTGAAGCTGGTGTGCTTTTTGTGGAATACGTCGATAGGGACGGGGTGGATTTGGTGTGAGATGCGGATGAGGAGGATGAAGGCAGTGTCGTCGATGAATCAAATGATGCTGAAGCGCTTGATTTATTGATCGTTGAACTGTCGGTGACTTTGGATGAAGAGCTTGATGAGGATGTTGAAGTCAAGGAGCTTGCCTGGGTTGAAGTCTGTTTTGATGATGCAGGCTCTGGAACGGTCACGGGAACAGTAACGTCAACGACTGAATAACTGACGCTAGTGACTGTGGTTGGAGATGGTGTAATGGTAATTAGAACAGTCTTGGTTGTATCAGAACCTTTCACAGTCTGAGTCGAGATTATAACAGTAGTCGCGGCTTGCCCATTTCCACCACTTGTGGAAGTTGAAGTACCTCCATCTACATTCACAACAGAATATGTAGCTCTCTTTACATGTTCCACCCAAACAACATCTTTTTGAACAACTGGAAGCCCCGATGATAACAAAAAGAGTGACGATAGTGCAAAGAGAGTAGAAGTGGGAGTATTAAGACGCATGATTGCATCAATTTGTGAGATTAAATGTATAGAAATGGACTCGAGGACAATTACTTAATGTCTGAGAGCAAAAGAACTTACATGGGAATAATGAGATGCATCATATTATACCTCATGCGACTTGATTATGGAGGCTGGGAAGGAATTTTTTGGAGATACGCGTGGACAAGGCTGGGCTTCTTGTGCATTTTCCCGCGATAATTGAAGTGGCTGGGAAGCAATCTCAACACCACAACTAAATAATGGTGGTCATGATATTCTTTTTATAGAAAATCCTTTGAATGAATTCTGGGGATATGCAGTTCAGTGGGAAGAAATCTCAAAGGATATAGATATAGATATACTTCGTAGATTATATAGATTATATAGATATAAATGTGGATATGGGAAATGGAAGTGGAAGTGGAGTTTTCACGATGGATGATGTTGATGAAGGAGGTGATAATTAGTAAGCGAGATAGCAAACATGGGTATGTATATGCGGAATGGAATAATAGGTTTAGAACAATAATAGAACAATAATAGAACAATAGGAAGGTAGCATTCAACGATCCCAAAGTAGGTCAATCAATAATATCTTAAGATGCCTCACCTACCTATGAGTGGCTGTTTTCCGGAATGGGTGGTTGTATGAAAATATTCTATTACTGTATTCTTCGGGTCGGGTGTTGCTAAAGAAACCCCGATGACGTACGGGAAATTCCGGTGGTTTTTCCCCATCTCAATTATTTGCATTCTTAGGAGTGAAGGAGTGAAGGAGTGAAGTGAAGCTCTTCTTTTTATGCTCATGTGTGATTTCTATCATAATGCAAAGACTTCTTCACAACGAAAATCCGTGCTGGTGATATTTCGTTACAGAAGTATTCAAACCATTTGCCGGTACGTACTGATATGTTCTCGCTAGGACTCAACGCCTCCTTAGCGGGCTCTGAATTCTGTCTAATATTATTAACCAAGTTCATCGATCTTGATTGTTCTACCGAAGAACTCCCCAAGTTCGTTCTAACTTCTTAGCTACCTACCTAGGTAGGTATATTAGGTACCTATCGTCATACGAACGAAGTACTGGCGATGGCTTTTCTCTTATCGCTTTTTCATTACTGTAGGGTCGACTCGGGTCTATGGGTAACAGGTAGGATATGGCAGATATATATTATATTACCATGGAACCCGTCACTACATCATGATTTCGGTGTTTCTATTCTCTCTTGAGCAGATACGTATACTTCTTGGAATTGCTCAACTCAATTGAGCGCTGCTATATTGATGAGTAATCTAGATTGTGTCATGGAACAGAGACTCAGAGAGAGAGATAAGAACCTTGATGGATAGGTAGTTATTCCTAGTTCATCCAACACTCTCCGAAGAAAGTTTGTAGCGACGGAATCTTCTTTCGCAGAACGATCATCAACTCTTCAACATCAACATCAAAATCAAAATCAAAATCAAAGAAACTCGAAACTATTGTTACTTTTTACAAAGAACAT
This sequence comes from Myriosclerotinia curreyana, assembly GCA_002162495.1. Taxonomy (NCBI): domain Eukaryota; kingdom Fungi; phylum Ascomycota; class Leotiomycetes; order Helotiales; family Sclerotiniaceae; genus Myriosclerotinia; species Myriosclerotinia curreyana. The sequence goes on from NGKJ01000001.1 coordinate 700,061, forward strand.
TATACCAAACATGTCAGATATCGAATCTTCCTCGCCGTTCATGCAAATTCCCTCGGAAGTGAGGGTCATGATCTATGAACTTCTGTTTGACGATAAGAATAACGAAGTCTTCGAAATTCGCAGCCAGAAACCAGATGCATATGCCAATCGTACCAATCGTCTTCTGCGGTCTTCTTACGGCATTGATCATTCACTCATGCGACAAAGAGTCCCCACAACATATCAGCTATGCACAGCTACCGATATACACACTTCGATCATGAGTGTCAACCGCAAGATATATGAAGAAGCCACACCTCTGTTATATGGGAAGAGGACGTTCAGTTTTTATAAAGATATCGAGGCTATCGTTCCTTTCTTTTCCGATCTTACTCCTGGTACACGTTCTCTAATACAAGAAATATCTCTCTTCAAACAAGGTTTTGTTTTCTGTCGCGAATCGAATCGGTGTGATTGGAGCAATCTTTGTGAATTTTTAAGGGATGAGATGCAATTGAAGGGCCTGAAATTGATTGTTGAGGGAGGGCAACCGAGATTTGGATGGGACAATTCAATTCGGTACACGTCGACTGAGTTCAAGACATTGTCAAGTGTCGCATATGAACCATTGGAATGGGTCTACCAATTATTGGAGGTCAAAGGTATTCAGAAATTGGATATCACTTCTGAGATACAATCTATACCACCACCAAGTCATTCTTCAACCATGACTTTCTTCGCCGCATTCTCTGCTTCGATAGGAAATGGGTTTGCAGAGTACTTGCGACAAGAACTCATTGGTATATGAGCACTGTAGGTGTGTTCTTGACATCACATCATATTACGGTGTAAGCATTATTATACGAGGGAGAGGAGTATTGACGTTGTTGGTCCAATGAATGCAGTCATGCAGTGTCAACGTCAGCCGTATTCATGAGATATCAAGAAGCTTTACCCCTTGAGTAGCATTAGGTTGGAAATTTATAAAGAGAGAATAAAGTCTTCGATTACTTTACTTTACTTTACTTTAATTTACTTTAATTCACTTCACTCCTTGCCTTTTTTCCCCCTCAAAACATCAGCCATCAAATTTTGAAAAGATCATCAAATCGGCGACGATAACAACTTGCAGCATATATCACTCACATCTGCAATAGCACTCAAAGATTGCACCAATATTCAGATCCATTAGCCAACCAACTCTCTTTAGCATACAAACAAAACCTACACTGGCATCAGTAGTAATATCGCAACATTTTTGAAGTCACCGCTTTGTATAAGGATTCCACTTTATACACACCGACAACACAAATTCATACCTATATGTCAAACCTCAACAGTCCGGACTGTATACCCTTGTCGATTTCACCGGTATTCCGCCCCTGCAATTACCCGAAAATGACACCCCAATCCTCTTCGTTAAAGAAGAATCCATCAGGTGTCCGGAGTTATCATTTCTATCCATCAATGTTTTCTACGTTCAAAAAGATACAGATATAAAGCAATGTAAAAGTAATTGTCGAAGTATTGAATTTGATATTCTATATCCTTCTTCATATTTTCTTGATTGCAATTCATTATTGGAACATACAAATACAAACAAGGAGTCGGGAGCACTAATAATGGAACAAGCGAATAATCTTTCTCTCAGCCCTGCCGATGCACTAACCCAATTCGAGCATTCATCACATGAATTCTCCTCGCCAATCAACGATTGTAAATCGATGTCAGACCAATCGACTTTCCCATTTCTATCCCTCCCAATAGAGATCCGCCTGAAAATATATCTCCTCCTCCTTCCACCCCGACACCACAAAATCACAACTCAAATTCCATACAATGGATACTATTTCCCGCCCACGTCAATCCCGGCTTTCGCAGCCCAATCATTTTATCCCATCTCTCCAAACAAACCCAATCAACTTACCACCTACAAAATCCTCTCCGCTAATTCACACACTGATTATCCCAATCCAAGCATCCATACACGCATCCTAAGTGTATGCAAACAAACCAAAGAAGAAGCCGAAGAGGTACTTTATGGAAATGTAAATAGTATCTGGGATTTCGGTATGAATATCGAGGCGGCAATTCCTTTCTGGCGGGATCGAAGTCTGGGCGCGCGGAGATGGGTTAGGAATATGAAAATTGCAAGGGAAATTCCTGGGCCTGGGGCATTCGCTGGAAGGGATGCGGTTTGGGAAGATACTTGTGAACTCATCACACGCGAGTTGACGGGATTGAAATTTCTAGATTTAACGGTTTGGGGAAGAGCATGGAGAATATGTAATCACCCCGATTTCGTCCCATCCGAGATTACAGACGATGATTGGGCCGATGAGGGTGAAGAAGAAATGGAAGATGCGAGGATCAGATTGGATGAATCGAAGCGGATGTGGGATTTACATGAATGGGAAAGCACGAGGAAGTTACTGGAGCATGAGGGGTTGAGGAGTGCGAGGGTTACGTGGTGGGGGTTTAGGGAGGGGGTGAAGATGTTTTTGGCGAGGTGGATGTTGGAGAGTGAGTTGTTGACGGAGGAGATGGTTAGGGAGGGGCATGTGGTGAGGGGGGTGGTGGTTTGGAAGGGGATGGGGATGGGGATGGGGGTTTGATGTTTGATGTTTGATGTTCGGGTTAGGATTAGGATTAGAGGGGAGGATACTGTAGTGAAAAGGTCGCCGACCTTGGGATATTTAATCGACTATAAATCATACGTCAACATTTCTTAGGTAGATAGATAGAATTGGTAAATTGGATGAATTGGAATACTATTAATATTATTATAACAAATCGAATTAGAACAAAAATAGGTTAGTTAATGTCATTTGTAGATGTATCAAGATCACCCCTTTTCTAGGCGGGACAGAATTAGATGGTTTGCGTATGAGAATGAGACGAATCTTAGATGGGAATGTATTATTGTTATTATTGTTGTTGCTATTGTTATTGCTATTATATAGGTATAGGCTCTCTGTAGCCAGGCCCACACAATACTAAATATAAATATAAATAATAGGAAATCGGATGCAGCCACATGGATGATCTGAAACATGAAACATGAAACATGAAAAGGGAGGTACGGGTATGGGTAGGTTGGAAGAAGCACAGGGGTGGGGGTATTTGTAAGGAAGAAGCTTTGGGGTTTGAGTTTCCGGAATTCTTGTGGATAGGGTGGGTGGGTGTAAGGGAAGTAAGCTTTATTGTACCTATGTATGTACTTATGCCATGGCATAGCATTGAATTTCTAGAATGGGAAAAGGGAGAAGTTTATTCATCCTTCTTATGTTTTATATAAAGCTCTTTCAAATAACTTATAGGTAAGTTATACGACATCTAATTTGAGGTCTTCGTCATTGTATAGTTAGTTAGTGATCCCTTGATAGTTCATAACTTTATATCTTTTAACTTTGTTAGATAGGTATTTAATCTGTCACCTATTATCTATACAATTCTAGTCAATATATCCAATTTTTATATTGTATATACTATCGCCATAACCGAAGAGGCTAAAATGATGAAACAATATCGACTAATGATCCTGTAATCTATATCAGTAGTAATTACTAACTTACTTGATCTTCATCTTGATCTGATTTGATCTCTTTTCAAGCTTCACTTCATATTTCATTGGTTATCAAAGACGGTCATTCATTTAGGTCCCTGATTAAAATAACTTAAGCCACTCATCACTCACTTACCACTCACTCACTTACCACTCACTCACTTACCACTCACTCACTTACCACTCACTCACTTCACTTCACTTCATTTACTCGTTGCCAGTCATTGGAATCTTCACGCCCATCTTTTGTATCAACAACAATAACAACAACATTAATTCCTTAAAAGCACGCGTCAATCATCAATCATTCAATTCGATTTGTACAAATTCAACCTCACAATAACATTCACAGCATTCACCGTACTTGTTTATTTATTACACCCACCCACCAGTTTTGCACAGCCTTCTTCATCCTGTGACGATCCTTTCAATTGTTTACGAGAACACGAGATACAGATCAAAAAATTATATGTGTGGAGGATATTTGAAATTCGTCAGCTACAAAAGTTTAAAGCTTGCGAATATTTGGAGATTATTTCAAAATTATAATATACATACCTACCTACCTACCTACATAGATATATATCCCTTCTGCCCTTCTCTTCTGGATCGATCTATTCAAGAACTACCCATCCGGGACATTTGATACATTGTACATACCCCACGATCCCCAGCGAAGATCATACAATTCTGATTCGAATCAAAATGTGGAAGCGTCTCAATAATCCAAGGAATAATGGGGCTACAGCGCGTCAGTCTTCCATCAGTGAACCGGTACTTGTCGAGACAACCATTTTTGAGAAATCTTATGGAGCTGCTGGTGGTATAAATGTTGATATGGATATGCCATCCTCGGAGAGATATGCTGCCCCTCCATCAAGATCGACAAGAGATAAAACTCCAAAAGGATTACCACTTTTACCATTGTAGGTCATGAGGTTTCTCTATTTGACATGGGAGTATGGGTGTTTGTTGTGTTAGAGGGAAATTTTCATAAGGGATAATGGACGCTGGGCTTATGTTTCAGCCTCGACATATAGCTGTCAAATCTACCTTCTTTTGCAATGTTTACGAACCTCTGCTAATATCTAATTTAGTGAAGCAGTTCCTCCCATGCAACATTCTCATCAGAATTCTGAAAATTTACGACCGATTTCTTCTATTTATTCACAACCCTCTCCGGGTCGTATGAATGATCAGTTTCCATATAATGCAAACCCTATGACTCCAAACTCGGCCGAAATTTCCCCTCCAAGCTCTCCGGAGTTTGATGGTACACAGCGGTAGGTCAAGACTTTCATCATTTTTATACAGATTTTGTTTGGCCACGTCAGTTGCAAAGGCTGAGAAATCATATGTGGTCTTTTGGACGATTCCATAACCTGTTGTCGCAATTCTATGAACACAAACTAATGGAATTTCAAATAGAAGCCCAAATCGATATCAAGACCATGAAGTCTCCCCAATCGATGAGGTGCCAGATATTTCACATCTTGGACTTGGAAAATCGAAAGAAAGGACCGATTCCAGTTTAAAACCGCCATCGAGTAGCATTCCGGTTATGCGAAAAGAAAAGAGACGTAATCAAGTGGCAGCAGCAGCAGCAAATCTACTGAACCGAAAGGATCTAGATGGACCAAAGGGTAGAAAAACAGCAGATGTGAGATGGGATCCATTCTCTGGTGAACAAACAACAAGCGAAAAGGGAAAACCACAATCCGTCAAACCAGGAGAATACTCACCACCTCAATTACGAAATCTTAGACAAATGGGCAATACATCACTCATTAGTGCTAGTGCTGGTGCTCCAAACCCTCCAAAACAAAGCTCATTCGGAGAGCGCGTTCGCAAATTGAAGAACAATGCGCCGGTGGAGAAACCAGAATGGAAAGGGGCAACAGGACGTTCAAGAATTGTCCCAACGCCGTCAGATAATTACAACATACCTCCGCTGAATGTCCCAATTCTAGCAAGGAATGAAAATCGCATTACATCGGGAACAAGTACCCCTGTATCTCCCATCCAAAGCGAAAATAGTGAAACACAGGCGACAGCAATCTTCATGGATCTACCTAATCCTCCATCCATCAACGCAGGACATTCGCTCAGCGGCCGAAGCAGTCCACAAACCTATAACGAACCCTCAATTCAAAACTTCGAACCCATCCATGCAACTCACCTTCCAAATTTCACCACCAATTTTACCACAGAAACTCCTTCCCCATATCATCCCACTCATTCCAAAAAAGATTCTACTGGTACCATTGAGCGAAATTTCCGCGAAGCTCTCGAGAATTCTTTCCCTCCAATCGATCCAAACGAGCCATACGTACAACCTCCCTCCCGCTTCAGTGTAAGCACAAAAGCAACATCAGAAGCCACACAATCTACCAGAGCACCATCTCTCGATTTACAAAACGATATGCATCCTCCACTCCCCATTCAACCCTATACCATAACAACCCAAGGCCCGACTTCAATACTCTCGCGCAAACGTCCTAAGGTCATCACCGAGGATAGCGCATCTATTTATTCTGCAAAAAACATTACCCGCAAAGCCATCAACTCAAGCAATCCAATAACAATCTCCATGACCTCCTCTATACCCCGCGAACACAACTACCCACCACGCTCCTCATCCGCCCTCACCAAATCCCTCCCCAGTACCCCCGCCGAAATCGCATCCTCAGATCCCATCTCTACACTTGAAGCGCGCCTTGAAACACTCGCAAATCGGAGACAGAATATCGAAACATCCATTAAGCAAATGACGGAATATATGCCTGCGGATAGGATGATTATCACAGAGGAGGTTAGGAGGAAGAGAGAGGTGGAGAAGAAACAAATTGAAGGGTTGAGGGAGGAGGAGGCTGAGATTAGGAGGGAGGAACATGAGTGTGGGTTGAAGTTGCATAGGGCGTGGAAGAGGAGAGATAAGCAGGCGGGGTATGAAGAGACGGGGCTGTGGGTTAGGAGGGTGACTGGTTAGGTACTAGTAGTGTGGTTATGAAGAGCAAAGGCTTTGGAAATGAGATAGTCGATCTTTTTTAATACACAAAATGCAAATTAGCCAGGGTAATCAAGGAGGAGTTTAGTAGGCGTATACATAGGTTACTCGAGGACGCATGGATGGATGGATGGATGGACGGATCAGGCGGATTTGAGGGGGGAGTAACTATTCACTTCGCGTTGGATTTAAAGATTTCACTATATGGATTGTTTTTCATGGCATATAGGTATCATATCATTCATTTTCATTCATAATTGGATGCGAAGATGTTATTTAGATCGGATTGATCCTATCCTGCATTGCTAGAACTTAATCTCTGTATCTTGAGGAGAATCAAATGTTAAGTTTCAGATTGTATGGTAGTTTAAAATACGGGTAGAATATGAATATTGTATTAGGTTCATAATGTACTACTATATAGGTAGGTACTACCTAGGTAGGTATGTTAAAATTCGATATATAATATTATAAACCTACAAAGTACACGTGACGAATGCATGGATGATACGAGGAGTCCGTAATAATCCCCGCGAAATCCGAGCCGAGAGATGGGTGGAGACCGAGAGAGAGGGAGAGCTTCGGATTTATTGGAAATCTAAAATTTAGTTACCTACCTACCTACCTACCTATCAGTCAACCATCAAACAATAATACATTTCATTTGACAACCCTGCGGTTGCGGTATTTTCATTGATTCATCTATTTCGACTGAGAAACTTTTGTGGTCCATCCATAGAGTGGGATCGTGTGGTGTGTGGTAAGAAATTGAGAGAGATCTGTTATCTTTGTATTGGGAAACTCAATATTTCGATATTCGATATTTGATATTCGAACGCTAGTTGGTGCAAGGAACGGTATTGGGATTACTGGACGACGACGACAACGAGAACTAGGAAGATTGGAGAATAGGAAGTTTGGAAAATAGGAAAATTAAAGGACATCATGGATTATGTTGAGAATAGAATGGCTGCTGGTATGTTTTTGTGTGGTTATTCTCTCTCTTGTTTATTGAGTTATTGGGGATGAGAGGGCTTCCTTTTCAATTCGAATCGAGTGGCATTCATCACATCAAGTCAGATCAGTACAAAACCAAAATGCTAACCTTCATTTTCAATTTCAGAAGCCCAAAGACCTGCTGGTGGTGAATTGTATGTGGTCCCTGTTTTTTCCTCAATTCATCATATCATAAATTGATATACAATAAAACTAACATTCCACCAGCGCCAGCCTAGCCACCCCCCTCAACCTCTTTCTCCTCTGTCTCCTCGCCCTCATAACCTACATCAACATCCGACCCAAAAAGGCGCCTCCCCTCCCCGGCGCCCTCCCCCCAATCCTCTTCCGCACCTTTACACCTCCCGAACTCCTCCCCTTCTCCGGCCACAAGAAAAGTCCCGTCTATCTAGCGGTTCGCGGCCGCGTATTCGATGTTAGTAATGGAAGGAATTTTTATGGACCAGGTGGACCGTATGAGAATTTCGCGGGGAGAGATGCTAGTAGGGGGTTGGCGAAGGGGAGTTTTGATGCCGAGATGTTGACGGAGGATTTGCAGGGCGAGTTGGATATGTTGGAGGATTTGGATGCGGAGGAGTTGGAGGCGTTGAGGGGGTGGGAGGAGAGGTTTGAGGAGAAGTATTTGGTGGTGGGTAGGTTGGTTAGTGTTGAGCAGAAGAAAAGGGAAGATAGGGAGAAGGCAGAGAAAGCGGAGAAGATGGAGAAGGCGGAGAAAATGGAGAAGGCTTAGTAGGGTGTAGTTTGAGGGGAGGTGGCAGATGGGTAAATGGATATATTGGACGGGGATTGAGAATATGGATTGTGGATGTAGAATGGAAATATTTTCGGATAGGGGGATGGATATTTACTATATTCCTAGGAAGAACTCAACCTGACGACCTCAACATCAACTGGCTGAGTGGATGGAAATCACTTACATACATACATGCAATGCGAGAACAAACAGTACTTCAATACTACAAATGCTACAAATGCCACATCCATAATCAAAACCAGTAAATCTCACATCAAAACTTTCACATGTTCTTTCTTTTATAGAATACTATGTTAATTAATTGATTGATTAAAGAATATTGTTTATTCCTGCAGTTCTCCCCCTTCCCTTCCCTTCTCTTCCCTTCCCTTCCCTTCTCTTCCCTTCCCTTCTATTAAAGATTTATCGAAGATATGTACCAGTGTACCAGTGTACCTAATCCTTCCTATACCTCAATACCCTGACCTGCTCTTGCTATACAGAAAGATGATAAAGACAAGAAATCATACAGTTGAATGTGGTGGAAGTCTCTCGGCTAGTATATCTGTATTAATGGTTTCTGGTACTTGGTACTTGATAACTTAATATTCTCATAACGTCATATATATATCGAAACATCAAACTCTTCAGCGAAATATACAAGGTTAGCTACCTAAGAAGCGAAAATATCAGGCGAGGAAATAATGTCATGTTTGTTTCCTCGTGTGTCCTTTTCTTGAGCTTGGGAGATGGGAATGTGGGTGGGTGGGTGGCATTTAAGGTGTGGGTTTGATCTGTACTATGTATGGATCATTCTGCAAAACTGGTTGGGTTTTAAGTCCAAATTCCAACATTTTCATGTCTTGTTATGTCTTGTTGTGTCTTGCTGTATCTTGGAGGACGGTCATGGCTTCGGCTGTCAAAATGGGGTGGGGTGGGATGGGATACGGTATGTTGTGAAGGCTAGAAACTTTTTCGAAATGGGCAAGGAGAGTTTCGGGAATCGGGATTGTTTTGCCAGGGGGTGATGTCTTTGGATATGTGATGCTGAAATCAATGATGCAGGTATTGTGGGGGGGGGGGTTGAATTTGTTGGATTGATTGATATGTTGGATATGTTGAATGTTTACGGACCTACCGACCATTACGGCTGCGGAAGGAGAAGAAGATGAAGATGAAAGATCGGAGGTTTAGGAAAGTGGCGGTGTCTTTTTTTTTTGATGATGATACTTTTTAGTGGGTTTTGAATGGGGGGATTGAGGAAATTGATTTGATGATGAGGGGTTGGGTTGATGGTAAAGATGAAGGGATATTGAGAAGCTTGATCTTGATGCGATGGAACTTGCGCTGCGCGTTATTAGTAGAGGTTGATGGGTGATGATGAGGTAGCTGGTTTGGGTCATACTTTAACACATGCTTGTGCGATTAGTGTAGTGTTGGAATATAATGATGATATTTTTTTCTAAACCTCTGATCTATTCTTAGTAGATTACATACCAGATCATTCACCCCTATAAATTCATAAGCGAGAATAGCGAAAATACATACGTGAAATACGCGACAGTATAGCCGCGTATCTCCTCACATACGACATGAAGAAAAATTAAGTAACGCTTTTAGGATATTTCGTACAAGTCCGAAGCTCTACTGCAAAACTAGTTCTGATCTCCTCCCGTTCCGCAATCCGGGGAAAGATATTTATGTATCTGCATACTGTGCTAGCCGAGTATGAGATAATTAGCGAGCGATAATATATTTCGTCATCTTCGCTATCATGCTCCTAGCTTGCTGTCTCTCCTTATAAGTCTCTCTGTAAAACAAACAAATATCGTCGATATATTACTATTCTTGGAGATGGAAAAAGGAATCTTGCAGCGTAGTCTTGTAGGAAGGGGTTTTGAGGTCTTTGTGTGGG
>NGKJ01000001.1:724288-739330 GCA_002162495.1 Myriosclerotinia curreyana
TTTTCCCATTCTCCAAGCATGTGTTTCGATCGCATTATATTATATAAAATACAATTAAACATGAAATTGATCCTATTACTGCTTATTTTCCCATTAGTGTTTTTACATTTTTACATAACATACACATACCTATTCTCAAAATTCAATAATTATAACAAAGTCTTGAATATAAGGAGAATGCTTGTACAGTATTAATCAAGCCAAAGGAAAAGTAAGGATAAGTTATAACCGAGCTGTTTCTTTGATATTGCATTCTTGGATATTTAATTTTCTGCGTCGGATCCGAGGTGGGATATTGCTGATATGTATTTTCATTTTCCGTTATTAAGTCAGGCATGAGGATGAGGATGAGGATTTAAAAGATGTGGTATTAGGTGATTATTTATTAAGGTTGCTTGAGGTACGTGAGACTCATGAGGCTCATGAGGTGATGAATTTGAGTTGAGTTGAGTTGAGTTGAGTTGAGTTGAGTTGAGTTGAGTTGAGTTAAGTTGAGTTCAGCGTAGAGTACAAAGGGAGTGGAGGATTCAAGGTTGGGATCCCAACACGGTAGGTAAAATCATCAATCAATCAATCATTTACTTCAAAACTCAATCACCGCAGGTTCCAATTTCCAATTCCCAATTGAAATATTCGTATCCTTCAATTCATGTTCATCGATCCATGCTTCCTTCCTTCCTTCCTTCCTTCCATCCATCCATCCATCCATCCATTATTATCCTTCCTATATACATACATACACTAATCTTTCACCTATTGCCCCCTCCGCTTCCCCTTCATTTCTTCCCCACGCCCCACGCCCCACGCTGTTCATCCAACCCTTCTCTCCGCAATTTTTCATTCTTCCATGCAATTTCCAAGAAGAAACTTGAATGCCAGGCTGAAACCAGAAAACCCCGACTCAGCAAAGACGAAAAGACTTTTGTGATGCTCCCCTTTGTCCGCTCATCATGCATATCATACCGGCAGAAGAAAATAAGACGCCCAGATGTCAACTATGAGATGCCATCATTTGTAAAAAGTTGTAGCAAAAAGGTATTTTTGAAAATGAAAACAAATACACAAGAAAATGAAACCATATGTTTATCCATGTAAACCACAGGTTCTCTCTTTCATTATCTTCCTTCTCTCCTTGTCTTTCGCTGTTGGAATTATTAGTATAAGCTCAATTTGCGGGAGATCGATTTTTGGAATAGAGGAGGGAAATAAAATCGGGAGTACAAACCTGGATCATAGACCAAGAAATCATGTAAAGCATTTCCAGCTGGTACCATCGGTAAGACAGGCACCTTCTTATCAGTAACAACCTCCAAAAGTGCGGGTCCATCACTCTCAATCAACCATTTCAAGGAATCCTTCACGTCATCTGGCTTGATACATCTTCTATGTTGTACACCCATTGCATCTGCCAATTTCATGAAATCTGGGTTAACACTGTGGGTATGAGCATATCTATCTTGATAAAAGATGTTTTGCCATTGAGTAACCATTCCTTGTTCTTCGTTGTTAAGAACGATTACCTTAACACCGATGTTGAATTGAGCTGCGGTAGAAAGCTCAGTGAGTGTCATGTTGAAAGAAGCATCTCCGTCAATATCGATGACAAGAGCATCGGGCTTGGCAACCTTTGCACCGATAGCTGCTGGAAGACCGTAACCCATAGTTCCGAGACCACCAGATGTGATCATAGTTCTTGGGTATCTCCATCTGAAATGTTGTGCAGTCCACATTTGATGTTGACCGACACCTGTAGCGATGATGGTTTCCTCTTTTCTATCGGCAGTCAAATTAGAGAGTTCCTCAATCAATGTTTGTGGCTTAATGAGACCATCTCGTTCGGCTTTCTCGTAATGAGAGAGAGGGAATTTTTCCTTCCAGAATCTGATTTGGTCGAACCATTCCTTTCGCTCATCCATAGATCTGTTTTCGACAGCTGGAAGAAGTTGAGCAAGGTTGGTAACAACATCACCCTCAACTGCCACGGTAGCTTGCACAACCTTGTTGATGTTCTTTGGCATGATTTCGAAGTGAACAATACCACCACGACCTTCAGCAGCTGCTGCCTTTGCAGCTGGTGCGAACTTTGGAATACTTCCAGTTACACGATCATCGAAACGTGCTCCAAGAGCAATGATGAGATCGGCTTCTTGCATAGAAAGGTTAGCATATGCTGAACCGTGCATACCAAGCATGTGTAAAGATTTCTCATCAAGCTCGTCAAATCCACCAAGACCTTGAAGAGTTGTCGTTACAGGAATGGATGCCTTATCGGCAAGTTCCTTGAGCAATTTAGGCCCTTCTGGAAGAGAGATAACACCCTGACCAGCGTAAATGATTGGCTTTTTGGCAATGTTGATCAATTTCGCAACACGATCAATTGAGCCTTGAAGTTGTTTCTTTTGAACGGCCTGTGCCGCTCTCGAAGCCTGACTGGGTAAAGATGGCATAATATGGTGGAAAGGAATGGCTTTTCGTAGAATACCAGCTGTAACATCCTTTGGTAAATCTACCAAGACTGGCCCAGGTCGTCCAGAGGTAGCGATTTCGAAAGCCTCCTTAATTCTTCTTGGAAGCTCGGCAATATTCTTAACCATCACGTTCCACTTTGTGCAAGCTCTTGAAATTCCGATAACATCAGCCTCTTGAAAGGCATCGCTTCCGATAGCAGTTGTAACGACTTGTCCTGTGAAAACAACCATTGGAGTTCCATCAGACAAGGCGTCTTGCATTGGAGTAATAACGTTGGTAGCACCAGGTCCAGATGTAACAAGAACAACACCAGGTTTGCCACAAGCTCTAGCATATCCTTCAGCCATATGTCCAGCACCTTGTTCATGTTTTGGTAAAATAAATTCGAAATGTTTTGAGTTGTATATCGCATCGAAAACTGGTAAAATGGCTCCTCCTGCATAACCGACTATTCTCCGTCAGTATAAATCTTTGAGACACAGAGTAGCGAACTTACAGATATGTTTGACATCTTGCCGTAACATCATTTCGTGAAAGATCTCTCCACCAGTCATCCCAATAAATCTGTTCAGTAATTAGCACTCTGATAGTGCCATCTTCCTCAACGATGGGGCATAACATACGACTCATCCATCTCAGTATATTTCTGACCCCGTCCAGTCAATTCGTTGCGTGCATCACTCTTCGAAGGTGTAGTATTGAATGCCGGACTTGGACTTTCTCTATTTTGACTATATTCGCATGTCAGTCAATCCATTGTCTTTCATCTCAATGACTCACCCCCCAAACTCTGGATTGAGTCTGGAGATCCCATGCGCAGTTACTTTTTACAGAGATATTATAGAAAAGATATAAACATACCTAGCAACCTGTGGGGAAGCAGTAGCTTGTGCTCTTGTGCCTCTCTTCTCAACCATAATACCACCCGCCGCCTTCACACGGTTTGACAAGCCCCTCGTCCCTACAACCTCCATCCATTTCGCATTATTGCCAATTGTGCGAATAGCACGCCTTGCGGGTATTGAACGAAGCATATTTGACCTCCTTTGAATTTTAGATGAGGGGATTCCGTAAATATGGTTTCCGATATTGATACTGAAGAGAGGCAAAGGAATAAAGAGAAGAAAAGAAAGTAATTACAATAGCTCAACTCAATCCGGAAGGACAAATTGAGTACTTCTCAATTGAATCCTGCTCAGAGAAAGAGAGGTAACCGTCGCAAAACCTCTATGGGGAAAAAAGAGAATTGATTATTGGAAAGATAAAGTATGACTCCAGATTCCAGAAGTTGTGATTCACACAGACTTCAATATTTATTTATTCATTATTACCTAGTACTAAAAGTCTCGTGTAGATTTTCTAGCGGTATCGGGGGTAAAATGTGGGGTAGCGAAAGTAGATTTCCTTTTTGGCCTGTGCTTTAATATGATTGGTTGGTTGGTTTGGGGGGGAAGTACTAGGTACGTACCGAGGTCCTAATAATCATTTTGGTAAAAGTTATATACAAATGAACCCGCCTATACCGGACACTTTTATACCGGAAAACCCGCTTATACCGGTAAAATCTTCTATATTATTATCAAAATTTGTATAAATGTATTAGAATTTGAAGTTATATTAAAACATATAGTTTATAGTTTATTTAAGTATTAATCTATAAAGTTATTAAAAATCATAACTAAATATGAATACTCTCCACACGTTACAATTTAAAATCCCCATTAATCTTCTCCCATCCTCTCACTACACCCTCATTCAAACTCCCATCAAGCATGCCAGCAACCTTCTCCGCCAACGCAATCTTCAATGTTCTCGCTCTCTCGGTACACAACTCGTAGATGGTACTTAGGTTGAATGTTAAAGCGTGGAAGGAGTTATTTTCCGCAATCAAGGATTCGAGGATGCTTTTGGCCTGTGGGTTCGATGGTCAGCTTGATGCGTGTGCGTGCGGGAGTGGAATCATGATTGAGAGTAGGAATGATAATGATACATACCTCATCACCACGACCCAGGTACAGTAAAGTAACACCGAGGTTTTGTCTCCACATAGCTTTCTCTCCTTTTCCGGCCGTGGTCTCCTCGTTCGCAAGAAGCTCTTCCCAAATCACAATAGCTTCCTCATACCTCCCTTCAGCCACAAATGCCAGAGCTCTGATTGTTCCGTCAATCTCACTCGCCAGAAATTCCTTTCCATTGTCTTTCTTGAGGCAATCCCTCGCCGCATCCACATCCCCCAAACAAAGCCACAGCAACGCCTTCTTGGCCCTTAGTTCCTCATCACCATCTTCATCAACCTTGAGAGTCTTCAAATGCATCCCAGCCCCTACCAAATCTTCCATCTCAATCAGTGCACTTGCAACCCTGATCCCCAAATCCGCCAAACGCCCTTTCCATAGCCCAACCTCCCTATCCACATCCTCCCCAGCGACTTTTCGCTTCTTCAATTTCGTCAACGTACTCCTAGCATCTCTAGCCAGGTCATAATACCCCATAACACCTCTCCTAGCATCTCCCAATCCCATGCCCTGTAGTCTAACTGCCAAAACTCTCAGCTCCCATCCTACCATATGAGTGTCTGTTTCATCATCCCGATAGTAGGCGGCGTTAAGATCTTCGAGAGCCTTGACTTCCTGGGCCGCAAGCTGCGTCTGATTACAAAGTGTAAGACAGGCTAGACGAATGTAGAAGAGGTTAAATATGTCCTCATGTGATGTGGGCGAATTGCCTGGGCTTGATGTCAAAAGAGTAGCACTGAGAATTGCCGCAGCTCGAAAATATCCCGCGGCTAGAAGTGACGAGAGAGTATTGACGTCCGGATTAGGCGGGAGCGATGAAGCCGGGGAGGAACGAAACGGTGGGGGGATTTCGAGTACGGGTAGAGGATGATAGATTTCTGGACGAAGGAGGTAGGAGAAATCTTTTTGAAGAGTTGATCCAGTCGAGTGGAACGATGTATTTTGTGATGGGGAAAGTGATGTGGGAGCTGTCATAAAAGTATTGGAAGACAAATTCGAACCTGGACCTGGTGATGGAAGCCTAGGTGTTCGACTCCTGGGTGCTGGACCTCCCGGTGACAATGTCTGTGTGGCATTGATGTAGTTCGTAGGTGACATAGGACTATTCAGAGGGGAGCTAATTGAATTTAGTATCGTATTCTCATATAAGGGGGTAATACTCACTCATTAATATCCAGCGGACCTCTAGTCGGTCGTCTAGGTAAAGCTTTTGAGTAATCAGCAAAGTGTCCCCTTCGATCCATCACGAAACTTCTATGGTGTAACTGAGAACAGAACATTGAAATCATGCCCAGCAACAAACATTTCAAACCATCAATAAATATGGCATCTTCCATCTCCCATCTTCCACAATAAACCACGTGCCAGATCCTCCACCATACTAGGTATTCACCAAAATTCGCACTCGCATGAACTTGATGGAAACCAAAGACACCACTTATCCCCCTTTCCCAATCTTTCAAATATCCAAGCCAAGACCATAAAATCCCATCCAAGCCGACAACAGCCATACGCAAAAAGACTCATATGGCATAGGCATAATGGAAAGGATTATTCCCATACCTCCAACTCCAACTCCAACCTCCTCGAACAACAAAACAATCAAAACAAAATAAACACATCCAAAGCTTACCTCTCCCCGAAGAAGCCTGCCTAACATGTTTCTTTCCACCTGTTCCAACTGATGAAGTATTTTCCATTTCGCGATGTGTTTTGCCAGGTAGGAGGATCAATGAGCGAATCAATCGGGAATGGATCAATGTTCCAGAATTATGCATTCTTTATGCAGCTTCACGGGCACGGGCTGGTGAGTTATGCAAACATGCAACATTATCACAAATCTCACAAGCACTTCTAGGTTTTCATCGTAATGTCAATAGAAATCTAGAATAAATGGAGAAATGGATTCTTTAACGGGTATTGATACCGCAAGGCTTTTATCATCTTTTAATCGCAAGTAGCTATCTAAGCAACATTTCCACTTTCAACAACAAATACCGCACTTCCACTACCAGGTTTACTAACCACGACTGCCGCCTCCCTCTGCTCTTTCGACAAGTCTTTCTTCGAGTAATATTCTCTTTCCCAGGCCTCTTTAACAGCATCAACCTTATCCGCCGGTACCAAATGAACACTACAGCCACCCCATCCCGCACCCGTTAATCTACTTCCATAACTACCCGCTTTCCTTGCGATTTCACACAGGTCGTCTAATTCGGGACAACTGCAGTCAAAGTCTTCTCTGCAGCTGGTTTGGGTTTCATTCATGAGATCACCAAGTTTTCGGTTGAAGGTTTCGGTGGAGTCGCCACTGTCGGCATCGAGATAAGATTCGGGATGTTCGAGGACTTTCATAAACTTTAGAACTCGGAGAGCTTCCGTGAAAACGTGGAGGGTTCTTTGTCGAAGTTTAAAATGTTCGGCGCGGACGGGGAAGGTAGAGGTGAAGCGCTCGTTCAATTCGGGGACGGTCATGTTTATGACGGAAGCAATCTCTTCCCTGGTATATCCCTCTTCTTTCGTGAATGTTTTCTTTGTGAGTTCAATGAGTTCGGAAAGCTGTTCTTCAAGTGGTGCTGTGGAACCACCAAGATATTTGCTATGAAAGCCGTGGAGGGAGATACCTAAAGGTCCCGAGTCGGAAGGAAGAGGCTCGTTAGATTTGTTGATAGCAGCATGAAGATAAGCTGCCGCAAGACTGCACTCTACAACTCTTAAATTGTAGCACACTGGACCAGTGACATGCTTGTCCGCTGCGACAAATGATTGTGCAATAACGAATGTGAGCTCGGGGTATGTTTTGGGAAAATGAACGGGTTTTGCTGTTAGGGTTGGATTGAATGAAACGTATAATGCCGATCCACGAATAGAGAAGACCGATGCGGATTGATCCATTCCTCCCGAGTTGACACCGACTGCTCTTTCACTAACGATCGCCAATTCTGTGAGCTGTGTCTTGTCGACAGATTCCTCTCCATTGGCAAACATAACCGCAAGAGCAGAAGCTGTAGTGAAGGCAGCAGAACTACTTAATCCACCACCAGCTGGTACAGTTCCATCCATCAAGACTTCCATACTCTTGGGTCTGAAGCCATCTCCATGTTTCTTCCTCAATATTTCCAGAGCTCCTCGGAGTCCAGATTTCAAGTAATTTGTCCACTCGTGTACTTTTGAATCAATCTCCACAGCATCGAATGGTATATCGAATTCATGCGCTGGGAACTTATCCGCCTGCACATTCGAAACTCGCACCTTGAATGTTGTACTAGTCGAGGAAGATTCGTCGATTTGGGTGGAAACCGCGAGTAAGGCATCTGCAGTTATTGCCATAGGTAGGACGGAGTATAAAGAGTAATCGATATGCTCGCCGATAATGTTGACGCGACCCGGGGATCGTGAAACAAATTGCGCATCGTGTCCATAATTACTCTTGAATTGCTTGAGAAGTTTATCCCATCTAGTGGTTTGTGCAGCTAAAGCATCTTCTGTATAGATATCTTTGAGAGACTTTGCGACAGGTACGATGCCAGCCATTTTGAATGAAAGTTATCGAAAGGTAGGGATGTCTCGGCGGGGTAGCTGTCCTTGAAATTCTGCGAAACTGTAAATCTGCAAACTGGAAGATAGATGCCAGGGGAAAACGAAAGGAGAGAGTATTATTCAAATAGGAAATGACAAATCGTCAGGTCATAGAAGGGCACGAGATCATATCATTCATATTATTCATTCACTGTTACATAGATACATACCTAGTTACCGTACTAGGTAGGTACGAAGAAGAAGAAGAAAAGACCCCGCCATTACCCCCGCTGTGCCCCGAAGTCTTCTCCAGATTATTGGTGCGCGTCACTTCGCCTATCCACTTATTCATTTCCAAACGGAAAAACTTCAGTAGTAGCTGTTATTGTAATAATATAGGTGAATGAATTTTTAACCTTACTTTGAGCCCGCATATCTGGTTGAAGCCAAAGAGAAAGTTTGATGGTTGAGAAAACAGTTGTAAGCTATGCGAGTTGATGAAGGGGCTAATTTTTACTTATAACTAAGAGCGGATAACTTCAGATGAGTCTTATTTATATGATTTCCCAGATTTTGATAGATTATATTTGTGTGACAAATACAAGGTAAGATCTTTACATATTTTTTATAAATGATTGATTGCTATATAAGCACGAATTTGAGACTTTCGATTTTGAAGATGTGATCTTATTATATTTACGTTTGTGATCTACCACTATCTATATCGAAAGATATATTTGTGATTTATGTTGTAGCCCCAAACGCTTTAATTCAGGTATGCAAGGAGATATCCCGAATGTCCTTAATCCTCCCTTCCTTCCTTCCTTCCTTCCTCCCTTTCCTTCCTTCCTTCCTCCCTTTCCTTCCTTCCTTCCTCCCTTTCCTTCCTTCCTTCCTTCCTTCCTCCCTTCAAATCTGCCATATTAATGTAGATGAAGTATATACATTATCATATCCTAAATCGTCATCGCTGCGAGTAGTGCGACGTTGTTAAACCGGCCTCTACTCCAATGATGTCAAGTTGTATTTGTTCTTCCCATGCCAATTATTTCCTAGCTGTCATCCCAAACGCCTATGAATTCCAGTCTCGTGCCCGAATTGCTAGAGGGTATATCATAGTCAAAGATGAAATCCTAACTCCTCTTCCTTTTAGCCAAATTAAATCCCTCATTTCATTTCCTTCCCGGTGGTGCCTTTCGCTTGTTTCCAATTCAAGATCAAAACTTCATCGCTCTCCTTCCTCATATCCCCCTCCCCCTCGATATCTCTTCTCAAATACACTTGTCGAACCATATTTTCATTATCAACCAAAAAGCTATCCAAAAACTTCCAGCTTAGTTTCTGCTCCTCGTTCAAGGCCGGTCGTGTTGGTGCTAGACTATGCGTAACGTCCACATTCTTATTATCCCATGTCACCTCGGTTCTCCGCAAGTCGATACCCCCGTCGTCTCCAATTATCGAATTATTTATTAATTGGCTCCTCGCGCCTCGCTCTAATGACCCTTCGGGATATTTTGCGATGCTGAATCCATTGGTAAGGACGACATCGTTTCTGAATTGCCAACGTTGTAGAAAGCATTCATCACACACATCCGATATTAAGTGCATTTTATCCATCTCGTAGGGGTATTTGGCCGTGGAGCCCGCTTTCCAATGATGCAAAGATAATATTCTTCTGCCATTCTCATAGAATCCAGCATGGTCTCCGGTGAGATCTATTTGCGAGAGCCCAGCTATTGGTTTAAGTTGGGCGGATGAGTGTAAATATATGCAATCCATAACCAGTGTATCTCCCGAGGTGAATCGCATGTTGTTTTTACACTCCTCGTTATTGTCGTGGATGATTTTAGCAAGTGGTGTGGAAAGAAAGATTCCAGCCCCTCCAAACGCCATTAATCCGTACATTCTCACAGCTGCCCAATCCTCGGATAATCCGCCAATATACTGGGGTTCGGTGTGGTCGTGAAGAGCAAGCTCATCGAGGAGAGCGCGAAAGGAAGGGAAAAACGTATCGTCATCCATAAGAACGGTCCATTTCGTCTTCTTATTGCGAGCCGCATACATTACATTTATCAGGGAGAAATAGCGTTGGTTGAAGAAATCTTCTTTCTTAACGGGTGGTATTATTGTGACGTCCATGCCTGCTTTACGATACTCCTTCTGAAGACGACGCATGTCTGATTTAGATGCCGGTTCTTCTTCACTTTCTTTAACAATTGCAAACAAACGAGCTCCAGTATTGGGCAACCATCTTGCAAGATGTTGTTTTGTATCGCGAAGACGTTTCATCGTGGTCTGCAGACCAAATATCATGTGCGAGGCGTCGATTTTATGAGTTGGGGGGTAAGGTACTTCGAGAGTGAGCGGGGAACAATGGTCGACGACTCTATTGATAGAGAGCTCCCCGCGATGGAAAGTTTTCTGATTATCGAATAAGGACTCATCCATAGTGGTAAGTGACGGCCGTGCTCCATGATTAGGTTTTGCGATAATGTCTCGGTGGGCGACTTTCAAAGGGTATGATAAGTTGTATTTGTCCAGCCACTCAAAATTTTCTGCGATATGACAATCTTGTGCTGATTCGATTTCTGCTGAGTTTTCCATCCAATCTTCAACAACCCATCCATCTTCCACCACTAGAACTTGTTGATATCCAAAATATGGTACCGCACCGGAGGATCCATGACGAGCAAGCAATATTATCGCAGTTACAATTATCGAGGACACAGCCAGAAGAAAAGGCCTTCTAGATTTCATTGCTCGATTGACTGCGATTTTTCAAAGGAAGCAATACAAAAACGAAAGTCGGCGAAAAATATAGCAAGATGCAAAAGACAGTAGTAGTGAGTGAGGGACAAAATGAGAGAAGAATAAAAGTTGAAATTTCCAAAATACCATAGCAAACTCTGTAGGCTATCTATAAATTAAATGGGGTAGATTAGATTATTGTAGATAAGATTTGTGATAACAAACTGGGAGATCGGCTAAAAGGAATGGAATTTGGTCGCCGCCGTTGAGTAGTAGTGCATAGGTAAGATTGGAATGTTACTTACTGGCTAGACTCAAACATTACGATAAACAGTAGTTGAGATGACTGAATAATGGAATCCGATGGATGGACCAACCTTGTCTATGTAACTACCGGTACCTAGCTACGCTTGTTCATGTTTGCCATGCACGGCGACAACGACAACGGTATCAGGGACTCGGATAAGAACCCTGGATATTGAGGAAACATCGAACAGGACGCAACATTTTTTGACACAAACAAATCAAATTCTCCACTTGAAAAGTTCTCAACTTTGTCTCCCGTACCCTCATTCCACAGATCTGTCTGCGGTATGCCACCCAATGAAATTAGGGAAATACTCTTTGGCGGAGGAAAGGCCAAATGAGGATTCTGGAGCGATAATTAAATATCTTGGCGATACGATACGATACGATACGATACGCTCCCTATCAATGACAACTCAAATGAGAAGCTCTCCTCTTATTATGATACTGCATTGAGGTTGTCTGATAATGAGAGGGATTGGATTGAATGGAATGGGTGTGAGTCTGTGAGTCTGTGAGTCTGTGAGATCAGACTGTAGTGAAGAAAGAAAGAAAGAAAGAAGTGACGTTGAATAATAACTAGTACCGGTACTCAAGTAGTATCTTACTTTTAATTTTTAGGGGAGAATATCGTGGCGTCAGCCTTGATTGAAATCTATTTGCGGCTGCGACGAGGCTGAGAATCGAGGCTGAGAATTTAAATGTGGCTTAGCTTGGCATATTATCAACAAACCGAGGCGCGCATGCATTTCATGAACCCATCATCACTTCAAGAAGAAGGCTGTATTACTCATATCACAAAGCCTCTTCCATCAAGATCAGCATTTATGTTTTTAGTGTTCTTTTGAAACCCCTTAGTTCATCTCTCTTTTAAGTAATGCGATAATACCCATCTTCCATTTTTCCTTCTCAGCGTTCAGCAATTACCCCAAATTCATAAAATGGAACAATATACTGCCCCTTCAAGAGTGCGAGATAGAATTGAATCAGTACATACAGAACAGTCGAGCCAGGAATCTTTAGCGACTCCAGTGATCCCTAGGGATTCTCCAGAGAATGCGCCGCCTAATGTCGAAGAATCAGATGTCGATAATGTTTCAAAACAATCTCAATACGACAAATCTGCCCAGTCCGATGGAGCTCAACAAGATATAGCACCACCTCCCCAAGGAGACGTACAGGGAGACGTACAAACATGTTGGATATGCCAAATGGATGATACAGACGACGGACCTCAAACTTCACAATGGCGGTCACCATGTCCTTGCTCTCTGCGAGCCCACGATTCATGCTTAATGGAATGGATTGCAGTATCCGCAGACAAGGAAATGGCACCCAAGATTGTCTGCCCAGTCTGCAAATACCAACTTAGAATTGATCAGCCTAAGGATTATTTGGTCATGACAGTCGACAAGCTACAACGTTTGGCAAAGAGTTTAGTATTTCCTGCAGCTGCCGGTGTTGTCTTTAGTTGCGTCTACTCCGGATCTCTCCTATTCGGGGTGAACAGCCTCGCATTGGTATTTGGGGCGGATGAAGCTCGAGAGATTGTATTAGGGAATTACGACGATTACCTAGATCGTCCTATTCTTGGTAATTATATACAATTACCCATTCTTCAGATCATAACAAAATATCTATTTCCATTCCACGGGGGTGGGTTCATGACAGTACCAAGTTGGAGAACGGCGATAGGGTTACCATTCATCGCACCCACTCTCGTATTATCACGGACAAAACTTGCGGATTCTGTCTTTACTATAGTACCTGTCACCGTAGGTAATTCTTGGATATGACCCGTGCCTGTCATCTAACATGGCCCTAGTATTTCCTCTTTAGTCCCGACAATAAAACAATCACTTCCTGGCCGCCATCCCCAGGTCGCACATTTGCACTTCTTCCCTACATCAGATTGGCATACAATACCCTATACCATCACATGTTTTTCGAATTAGAAAAGAAATGGGACCTTGCTGTTCAGCGCAAACCACGAGAAGGCGAAACAGCAGAACAAATCGCCCTAGAACAACGGAGAGGACAAGAAGGTGAGGGTTTCTTAGATTTCGAAGTGGAAATCGTCGATGAAGTGAGGGATGAAGATGGAAATTTGGTTCCACCAGATATGCCACAAGAGCCAGTGGGCGATCAGAATCGAAATCGTAATCGGGGTGATCAAGAAGATGAAAATGAAAATAATTGGGGAGTTCGTCGAAATGTCAATACGCACAGCCTATCATTCCAATTCATGGGTGCAGTCTTATTTCCTGCCATATCGAGCGTAATGGGCGAAGCACTCAAATATGCATTACCATCTATATTGATGAGAGCGAGAGGTGGAAAACCAGGATTATTACAACACAAATGGGCTAGAAGTGTAGTGGGAGGTTGTCTATTCGTAGTTTTGAAGGATGTAGTGGTGCTCTATTGTAAGTGGAAAAAAGCAAGGGATTTCGGGAAGAAGAAAGTTATAGATTTTGTGGGTAGGGGGAAGGGGAAGGAAAAGGCTGTATGATGAACTGGTGAGGGAGGAATGTATGGATACGGTATTGGATTGAAGAGAATAAGTTCCAGCTTGGAATGGAATATCATGGATAGGGTGAAATATCTCTCCTTACAGAAGAACACCAAAATTGTTCCAAGTGTGTATTACATGCATCGGGGATATACTCCTAGTGTATCCATAGTATATCACCCATTTTGGATGGAGGCATGGATCAATACATACCTACCATATACACATGTTCCATCGAAGCCGACATAGCCCAATAGCCAGGAGCGCCAGGTAATCCACAAGTGTGGATCCCATAATTTGGATTCTGGAAATTTTTACATCCCAGTGATACTTCAGGGAAACTCCAGGGAAAATTCCATGGACCAATATAATTTTATTTAATATATAATTGATGGCATTTTAAATCTGAAGTTTTTGAAAATAGTGTTTTTTGTAGGTATGTAAAAGTAAAAGTAAGTGATATCAAAATGGATACTCCCGATTTCATATGTGAATCGAGAGATCGCAGACGCACATAAATGGCATGGTTATGAAGAGCTACCATTTGTGGAGGATCACCACGATGGCAAAGTCCCTACTCCATTTGAATCCTCGAAAAGAATGATTACCGCCCCCAAGTCAGTGAGTTCAGGTAATTTCCGTCTGATTACCTCCACTTTGTAATTTGGACATCTCTGATATGGCGACAGGATTCTATGAATATACGGTCAACTTTACGTCCTTGATATCGCTACTTTCTTCTTGAATCCTTTCACCCACCTTTCCACTCTTCTCAACCTTCCACTCTTCTCCTTCAAGTTGTTTTCCAGCCGATATTATCCAACCTTATCTCAGGCCAATAGAGTCATGGATCTGTTATAATGATGCGTATATGGTCTTTGTTACTTGATGGTTTGTTCAATCTGCAAAGTCCAGCCCTAAACCTATACGGCAAGTTCTCCACTGGGTTAAAACCCTCTGGTTTGGCGAGGTTGAACCTAGTTGTATGCAATGGTATCTGTCATGGTTGTTGTGATGTTTCTCCCTTCGCATCGCTGGAGTTTGGAGAGAATTATGCTGGGTTATAGTAGAGAAAGGAGCACGAGTTGGAGGTGGAGAATCCGGGGAAATGTGGATATATGTTTTCGGACGTGACATTTGAGGACAACGGCGGTTTTCCTCTCGGGAATTCGGCAGTTACATGATGTTTATTTGGGAATTATTGAATTCTGCCTACTCAAAAAGATGGGCAGTATTCTGCTACCAACAAGTGAAGCTAATGAATGCGCGAGTATAGAGACCAATGTTGATAGTGACTATTTAGTAGATCAGATCACCCGTT
This sequence comes from Myriosclerotinia curreyana, assembly GCA_002162495.1. Classification (NCBI taxonomy): domain Eukaryota; kingdom Fungi; phylum Ascomycota; class Leotiomycetes; order Helotiales; family Sclerotiniaceae; genus Myriosclerotinia; species Myriosclerotinia curreyana. The sequence continues at coordinate 739,179 of NGKJ01000001.1, forward strand.
CGTCACGTTATGATCAACAAGATGAGAAAGAGCATATACGTCAGTACGTGTAGAGTATTTCACTAAACCTATATGCCAAGTGTTACCAAGAATTAGGGCTGGTTTGGCCACCAAAATCCGCTCTTTTCCTCCAAATAATCCTCCTTTTTGTG
>NGKJ01000001.1:755848-787193 GCA_002162495.1 Myriosclerotinia curreyana
TTATTATTATTATTATTATTATTATTATTATTATTATTATTATTATTATTATTATTATTGGAGAAATCTCTTCTTCACCATTATTCCATTCAAGTTGAATACAATACCTACTATTAAAATGTTATTTAATAAAATCATTGATATCATATCATATCACTGAAGTGTACGTAGTACACCGGTCGGTATGCATGGAAACAATCTCTCAAAAGGCTTCTATATCATTTGCATTTAAAAAGGTTTGACCAAAAACTCCTCCACCCCAACCCACCATTCTCTCCGCACTTCGTTATGTAGGTATTTCATAACAATGTCCTAAACCATATAAATTTTTAAAAATGCAATCTGAATATCCGCTGCTAGTCGTCAACATAAATTTATAGCTGTCCGGCAGTGTTGAAATCCTTAAGACCCTCGGTAAGACGTTGGGACATGGTTTTCTCTCCCTCACGAACCCAGACACGGGGACTATAATTGTATTAGTTTACATTATTCCCAAGGGATTATGTAGGGAATACTTACTCGAACTTCTTCTTGTTGGGCTTATCTGCTCCCTCTGGGTTACCAACGGCGGTCATGAGGTAATCCTTGTTCTTGAGAACATAGTCCCGGATACCAGAGAGGTAAGCGAATTGCATATCGGTATCAAGGTTGACCTTCACAACACCGTAGGAGATGGCATCCAAGAATTCTTGCTTGGATGATCCAGATCCACCGTGGAAGACCAAGAAGACTGGCTTATCCTCCTTTGATCCAATGGCTTGCTTGACATGGGCTTGGTGCTTGCCGAGAAGCTCTGGGCGGAGCTTGACGTTACCTGGCTTGTAAACACCGTGAACGTTACCGAAACCAGCGGCAATCGAGAAATATGGGGAGATTGGGGAAAGAGCTTGGTAGATAGCAAGGATATCCTCTGGTTGAGTGTAAAGGGAGTTGTTGTCAACATCCTCGTTGTCGACACCGTCCTCCTCACCACCGGTAATACCGATCTCCTATAGAATGAATTAGATGGGCTGATTTCTTGACCTCCCATATTGTTTGATAACATACCATCTCGAGCCATTGCTTCATTGGTGCAGCTCTCTTCAAGTATGCGGCAGTGGTCTTGATGTTGAAGTCGACTTCCTCCTCGCTCAAATCGATCATGTGGGAAGAGAACAAAGGCTCGCCATGCTCCGAGAAGTATTTTTCATCGGCATCAAGAAGACCATCCAACCATGGCAAAAGCTTCTTGGCGCAGTGATCGGTGTGGAGGACTACTGGGATACCGTATGCTGGTGCGAGGGCACGGATGTAGTGGGCACCGGCGATACCTCCAGCAATGGAAGCCTCTTGGTTACCATTTGCAACACCCTATGGACAAAAAATTAGTCATTGCAGATTTTTGTTGAATGAAATTTTCTAACCTTTCCGGCGAAGTAAGCGGCACCACCTTGGGACATTTGGAGGATAATTGGAGACTTGGCATCACGAGCAGCTTCGAGGGATGCTACGACAGTTGAGGAAGAGGTGACGTTCTGCGAATGTTATTAGTGATCGGTAGAGATATGCTTTCATGATTGCCATAACATACAATGGCTGGAATGGCAAAGTTGTGCTCTTGAGCATAGTTAAAAAGCTTAAGGACATCATCTCCAACGATGACTCCGGACTTTCGGCTGAGAACGTCTGTGCAACCCATATTTTCGATTGTGATGGTTATGATTTAGAAGATGTAGAAGATGTAGAAGTTGTAGAAGTTGTAGTATCTTATTAAAAAGGGTGTGTCTGAGAGATTGGGAGAACAAAAGTCAATGAAGAACTTAAGTAAAAAGTTGATGAAGATGGGAAAGGTTTTCTTTAGTAGAAACTCAGAAAGAGAGGGGTGGAGTAAATTTTGTTAATGGGGGGGTTTTTTATTCAGGACCGATTACCATCACATCTAAATGACGCTAATGGTGGGGGTTATGTAACTTAGGTATGTTTTGCAATCCTCTTGGTAACGATTGGTTCTGTACTTCGTATGAAAAAATATATGGAACTTCGACTTGAGTTTTGTTTGAATGTGACGTACCTTTTACTATTTCTTTCTAAAAACTTCTGGATGTTTATTTTTAATAATGGGTCAAAAGAACCCAAAAGTCAAGTAGATTAGATTAAGTTAATGTTTACGTTACGATTCAAGTTGGCGGTTGAAGGGGGTTGTGAGAGGAAGCGAGGAGGGGGGAGCGTAGAATTAATCATGTGTCTTTATTGGAATCTTTTCCCTTCCCCTCGGGCTGATTCACTCTCTTGGGTATGCAGCCAGGGGGGAAGCGAAAACTATCTTCCGGTCAGTCATACTACCTAGCCTCAGGTAGATAGCTCATATCGTACTATGGCTGTTTTGAGGTACCGGTGTGAATACTCTCGACGAGGAGGTTGCTTGGGCATAATCAGAAGAGAAGATAACCACAACCATATTCAAAGAGGGAAAGAAGTCAGGCCAGTAACTAGTAGATATTCTACTACTTAGGTATAGATAAATCGAGGTTTTACGTTCAAAGACCTGCATTATTGTATTTAATCTAAATAGCCTGCCTCCACGGCAGTGGCCCCCGGAGGGCCAGCGGAGCGTCATCAATCCTCTCATTGATAATTTGATACCTAGTAACTCCTCAATGAATGAAGAGAAATAACGTCAACATGGATATCTACAATATCTCAATAAAGTATTGTTGAGATCTAATATTAGTGCCTGTATGTTCTGTTTCCCGATTATGGAATTTGTAATATTACATCGATAAACAAGACTAGGTATCTACGTCTCTCTCAAGTCCCTCTTTAATATCTTTAATCTTGAGCACTGATTTTGATGGCCCTTCGGACGGAATCAAAAGCCCCCTTGACTTGTATGTCAACCTCAAAAATGCCCAAATGTTTAACACGGTCCTTCTCCTCTGTCTCCTGAACAAACTTGATATCTTCTGGTCCAAAAACGACCCGCTTTCCTTCCGAGTCCTGGGCAAGAATGGTCTTGATCTTCGCCGCTACATCCGCCGTCGATACTGAACCGTAGATGGGTATTTTCTCTGGTGTCCCTGTGCTATTCCCTGAAGCTGCGACGGAGATTGATGAAGATGAGGCTAAAGATGGCGAGACCTTCTTTACCGGCAGAGAAACAACAATGGCTGTTTCGAAGAATTCTATATAGGATGGAATTAAGTCGGATAAGATGGCAATGGATCTTTCGGGCTGTTTAAAATCAGTTAGCAAATCTTGTCCTCTAATTTGTAGAATAATTGAGTTATTCGTACGCTCAGTATTTCAACGTCTTTATTGAGATTTAGTCGTTGTATCCCACTCGCAAATTTCAATGGCTTTTTCTGATCTGGTTCACGCTTTATCTCTATTCTGGTCTTGCGCTTCCCAAAAGTACTATCAAGGGGAGATGCAATTTTCCTCGAACCATCTTCTTCGGTTTCTGTAGGTGTCACATAAACAGCAAATCCCCTGACATACAGTTTATTTCGCATCAATCCGGGGGGAACTTGGACAATTCTACCTACATCAAAATTGTTAGCTGCAACATTTTATGATCTTCAGGTAGACGCAAACTTACCCTTTTTGCCAATTCCTATCACAGGTTTCAATAACTGAATGGTAACGTTATGAGCCTTTTCTTTCGCAAGCTTCTTCTTTCCTCGGATTTGTTGGCTGCTTGAAAATAGCAGTCCATCTCCGAAGCTACTTGTTGTCCGACGGAGGCATGCTAGGCATGAGGGTGCCCTCGACTGTAATAACGAAGTCATTGAAAGACAATGATTTGAGGAAAGTTCCAAATAGTGGCTGAGGTCCAAAATCATCAAAAAATTGGCTATGCTTAATAGACACCTAAGTTTATTTGATTCACCCCTCCACTAGCGTCGGAACATCGGTGACTGGGGTAATAATAATAATGTCAGAATGAAGTTTGTCTTTCCAATAATAATATTTGATTTATTAATAGAGTAGATCTGGATAAGAGATTTCGGAATATCTTCATTACAGCTTCTATTTCAAAGCCATTGATGTGAGTCAAGAATCTTTAAATTGTTTGCGGAGGAGGACTTCCAAGAGTTTGACGCATAATTCGTTACTTTACTTAGGTAGATCCGACAGCGGGGGGGGGGACCTGGTCTTCTTATACAGAATCTACCAGCTTCAACTACTTCTGTCTTTGCATACAAAAGAAGTCGCCAAAATAGTTTCAGTCGAAGGTGTGTTTTGTGATGGAACAGTGATATTGAAAAGTCTTCTTAAATCCCCCAAACTTTTCCTCAACTCCTCAACCTACCTTTCCCATCCCCAATTTAATCCGCCCACCTTCATCTTCGAACTTCCCCGAAATTTCCGTCGATCTTTAGTTTGACGAAAGGATGCCAGATAAACAATTCACGACTCTAACGTATGCCGCGGGCGCTTCTCTTGCTGCAATCACACTCATCTATGTCTTTGCGCCAACCTTCCTCATGGACGAACAAAACGGATCATCTAATACAAGGAAGAAAGCGGTAGGCTTGGTCAACAATGCCAATGATTGTTTTATAAATTCAGTACTTCAGGCTCTCGCTGGTCTAGGCGACTTACGAATATATCTGATCAGAGAAACGCATCGAAGGGGGTTGGATAGTTCAGAGGTGTACAATCGAATAGTGGAAGACCCGGCGCGGGAGGGTTTGCCAGCATGGAAGATACAGAGTCTACAAAGGGGTCTAGTCACTATAGGACTAAAGGAAATGTTGGACGCATTAAACGAAAGACCTTTATACAAAAAGACGATATCTGCTCAGCCATTCGTTTCTGTCATAGAAGCTGCATTCAAGCAGAGGATTAGCCGGCAACAACAGGATGCTCAAGAGTTTCTCCAAGTAGTGGCCGAGAGATTATGTGACGAGTACCATGCGGGCCACAGGGCAAGAGATCATGCAAGGAAGTTGGAGGCTATCACTGGTACAACTGCAGAATCGCAGACTTTAGAGGAAAATGCTATGGCCGAAAGGTTGGGCGATCTCAGTCTGGATGATAACGCGACACCCGGTGCTGACTCTCCTGCGACGAAAGCGCCATCTTCCTCTCATAGCTCAGAAAATGCAAGCTCAACATCACCGAGGTCACCTGGGCAAGGCGGAGAACCCCACAGAGATGCTAAAGAGGAGGACGGATTCCCATTCGAAGGTGGATCTGAATCACAAATTGAGTGTTTGACGTGTGGTTTTAAACCAAAGCCTACACAGACAACGTTCTGTTCTCTCACATTGACAGTTCCTCAGGTTGCCTCTACCACTCTTAATGCATGCTTTGATGGTATGTTTAAGACGGAATATATTGAGGACTTCAAGTGCGAGAAGTGTAGATTAGTACATGCCTTGGCAACCTTCGAGCAAGAACATTCTCAATCGAATTCGGAGAAATTCAAGAAGAAGATTCAAATCTCAATAGAAAAACTAAAGGTTGCTATAGAGACGAACCCCGAAGAGGAGCTTCTCGATGTTCAACTACCAGACTCGAAATTTGCGCCCAAGCGAAAGATTGCCAAACATGTTCGCATTACCAGATTCCCCAAAATCATGGCAATTCATCTTTCAAGATCCATCTTTGACTATGGTTCAACGACAATGAAGAATTCTGCCAAGGTGACATTTCCCGAACAGCTGCCACTTGGAGGCTTATTGGACCGACGAAAATATAAGCTTCTTAGTCTAGTTTGTCACAAGGGAAGTCATCACAGTGGGCATTACGAGTCTTTTCGAAGACAAAATGTTGTCGCTCCATTCTCAACTCCGCATACCTTTAAACCATCAGTTGCGTATGCCGGATCTTCAGCTTCTAGCCCTTTACAACTTTCGACACCTCAAAGTGAAGCCACTCGAAGAGATGATGGCGATCATAACACCTTCTCATCAACCCCTGAAGTACTGTCACCCACGACAGCCTCTACCACATCTCTCTCAAACACCGCTGGGCGTAGTTCGATAGACTCTTCACCGAATAATAAACATCTCTCTGGCATTAATCCAACATCAGCCAGTTCTTTCACATCTTCTAATAAATCTGCGGCTCCTACATCAGCCCCCCGAGATTCTGATAGTGGCAGCATCCGCTCCTTGGGACGTTCAGCTCGGAAAACTTTATCGAAAGTTTCTAGTACAATCAGTCGATCGTCTCCATCATCCTCGCCCAAGTTATCCCCGTCCAAACAAGAAAGCAGCCGGAACTCGTTGAAAGAGCCAGTTCGCACCAGGCGGAAAAAGAAGACAGTCGAAAGATGGTGGAGAATTAGTGATGAAAAGATAAAAGAGAGTAAGACTAGTGAAGTTCTGGGTATGCAGAAAGAGGTCTATATGTTATTTTATGAACTAGAAAAGGGAGATGAAGATTCATAGATGCATTCTCGGGATCGGTTGCATGGAAACATCGGCTTGAGGTTGTATTTTGTATATTGGACTTGTATATGATACCGTTGGGTTGGTTTGAACTTATAGAGGGATATCCATCTAGAGAAGACAAAATAGGGAAATAATATGTATCCTAGAAAAATCCGATGGCTCAGATTATAATGATGTTTGGTTGTATTATGGATAAGTACTTAGATGTTATGAATAATGAATTTAAAGTGGTGACAGTAGGTATACTCTGTAGATTTCGTCCAAAGAGTTTGTCGTCACCATTCGTCCAAAAGAAGTTGGGATGATGGGTTGTAAGATCTTACGAATTGCCATCAAAACTTGGATTCACCGCCCATGAATTTTCGCAACGCAACTCCAGTTTTCGAAAACCCAGGCAATAAATCGTTTACTGGTAACATTTGATCAATTGCTCTCATACAATTCCAGTGAAAAATTCCCTATTGTTCTAAACTCCCGTATTAAATAAATACGGTTTTATAGGGAATACAATACCCGAGCTACGCGCTCGCCCCTCCAAGCCAAAACGCGCTTTGCGTTCTCGTTCTAGTTCCAAGAATCTCAAAATTCCACAAAATTGCAATCAACAAAAATTACAATTGCGATTAAAGGCCCCATGAATATGCGCGCAAATGGCTCCTAGTAAACAACCCCGATACGATAGCTCACCTTCACCACGCGCAAGAACAACCTTTGGCGCGAATAATAATGGCACCGGGGCTAATGGACAAGTGTGGGGAAGCAAGGCGAGGATATCGTCTGGGGGAAGTTGGATGAAGAGAATTTTGGACGATGAAATGGATGGGGAGGACGCGAGTGTGGATATTGAGGGAGTTACGAGGGATATTGGGAAGTTAAGAGATGAGGAAGCTAATGGGACGGGCAGAGGTTGGGATACGGACCTCGACTTTACTTCTAGAAGTTTGGATCTTAATCATAGTCCGCGATTAAAGACCACAGGAATACCTAGTAGGATTGAGGAGATTATGGAGGATGAGAGGAGTTTTGCTGAGGATGATGAGGAGAACAAAGACGGATCGGAGGATGCTGTTGAGGTTGAAGAAAGGCCGGCAAGGAAAGGAAAATTTGTCGATAAACCGGAGAGCCGAAAAGTTTCGCAGGCGGCAGAGGATGAGAATCAGATAAAGGATACAGCTCGCGCGAAATCACAAGAAAGAAGAGATCGTTTGCGCAGAGAATTAAGAGAGCGGCGCGAGGAGCGGAGACCAATCACTTCATATGAAAATGAAGATCATAAGCTTTCACAGGAAAGGCAGGAAGGAGTTCTGCGAAATAGGTTACCCAGGGAACGAAGATCGCAAAGCGGTGACTTTTCGAAGAAAGACCCAGTTCGTGTCGACGTTCCTGTACGCAGCCTGCGAAATAATAAAGAGAATGTTGCGCCGCAGGAAGAGAAACCTCTTTCGCGATTAGAAAGAAGATTTCAGGGGGAAGACGGTCTAAAAGCAATACAGAGAGCTCGTGAAAACAGAAGTAGGCAGGACTACAATCGTAGAGTTTCAGAGAGTAGTGAACCACGACCAAGGACCGAACACGGCCATAGAGCTCCAGAAAACATCGAGCAGCGATCATTGGAAAGAACTGAAACCAACGGCGAAATAGAGGATATGCACGAAAAAACGATACTGGAGGAAGAAGGAGAAAGGATACATGGAACTCCTATTACGATATTTAGCGGCAACGAGAGACGCCCCAATGGACCGAATTCCAAACAAGAAGATTCTCTACAGATTTTAAGGAACCTTTCCAAAGCTATCACAAGTACGAATGGGAGCGGGAGAACTAGTCCTGGTAGATCAGATAATGATATCGAAGCTCGAATATTACCAGAAAGATCCCCTTTCGATGTCAAGCATGTCCCTGAAAATTTTCAAAGTTCGGCACCAAGTCCACCCCCATCCGCACCCATCGATCCACTACTATTGCCCACTCCAAGAGTTACAGGCGCATGGATCGAGACTCCTGCACCACCACGAATGCGCACCAATAGCAGGATATCCGAAGAACAACCTCCAATTAAAGAGGAACCTTCCTCACCACGCAGCAATAGTGAGCCTTCCAAACCCTCCCAATCACATTCGCGAACCCGTCCAACCCCAATAAACAGTGCCCCTACCGTCTCCGCGGCTGCCGACCTCCAACGTATAGAGAAAGAAGCGCGAGTTGATGATTCTACTACTATCGATCGAGATTTTTCGTTACTCATAAAGAATCAAACTACAACTCCTCCGGCATGGGAAAGTACAGATATTAATCTCGATTTTGATGAAAAGGGCCAGCCGCTTTCCCAGAAGGAAAAAGAAGAAAGATTGGAGGAACTTAGGTTCCACCGAATGAGCCAGAGTCTAAAACATACTTCAAGCAGCATACGAGATGCCAGACATGGAATCGAAAGGTTGGAACAACAAGTCGCATCTTCAGGCTCACATTTCCGTTCACCAAAAGAACTCGGTATTTCAAACTCGCAAAGCTCGTCTCGTCCCTTCTTCCTCGACGCACCCCCTAACCCCGCTTTAAACCCAAATGTCCACTACCTCATGATACCTCTCCCCCGTCTCCGTCATCCCGGAACCCGAAAATTTACTTGGTTTGGACTACTGTTTACAATCTTCATAACGTGGTTTATAGCCGAATGGGCCATGTGTGAAACGTATTGTCATCCGAAATACTCCAATAAAGATGTCTGGCGCCCATCGGATCCGTTTTGGCCCTGGGCAATTCCTACTAAATTTGATCAGTGGACCGGGAAGGTGGTTAGTGGGGGCATGGAAGATTTCTGGAATTGGTGGGAGGGGTATGATGAGGAGATACGCATTTGGAAGGAGAAATCTAGGAGGGAACTCGAGGCCCTGGCGCCTAAAATTGCGGAGGTGGGAGGTGATGAGATTGTGGATGATAGTGAAGGTGGAAGCGCAGGTGCGGGTAAAAGCGGGGGAGGCAGTTGGTGGAGTTGGTATAATGATGAGCTTGTATAGTGATGCAGCAGCATAGTGTAGCGAATAACGCGTGCTTGGATTCGTTAATGGATGGGAAATTGGGATTTAAAAAGATGGAATATTCATGACGGCTTCGGGAGTTGGGAAATCATTCAAAGTTCGGAGATTGGAAATGCATTGTTAGGATGGATACCTGATTGGTATAGAATGGTTTGGGTTGGAGTGGGAAGGTGTATGGCATGGAATTTTAGGCTCGGGTGAGCTAGTGGATTGGACGGTTTTTGATATGCAATGGAATGGAATTGCATATATATTCCTCATCAAGATATTTTGGGAGGTGTTTGTGTGATGCATCGTGACGTTCGAATTGAGAGATATGAAATTGAGAAGTTTGAGTGTAGAGTATGTGATATCAAAGCGCTACGCTTACCTTGTAGATAGTTCTACAATGCTCATCAAACCCCTAGGTTTCTATGGGTGAGCTTTATGAAGATTTGGAAGATACATTTATGCATGCGGTACTAAATGCATATCCAAGGGGTTGGCCGCTTACCTGGTATTATCCTTTCCAGTTTCAAATTGAATGTTCTGTTGATGTATAGTTACTTTGCAGTGAGTAGTTCTCTTAGTGATGTGCTGGCTAATTTCCGATTCAATGTATTGGAGAAGCGTTTTTATTTTACGTTCGTTATTCTCGTCATATGTGGCTGCATTTATTATAGCCACTGATAGTGTTGGCATTTCTTTGACTGGCTTTGCACTTACACTTGCATTGAGTTACAGACGGATTGTTATTCATACTATTAAATGCATCCACTGACACCGAAAGTCTAATCACAAGTGAAATCACAACTTCCTCACGATCTAACGTCAATGGTATTCAAAAATACTAGTTGAGAGGATTCTTTCCATTCTGGGAGTAAGATATCATCCCCGATCCAAAACTGCTGCTGCCATTTCCTGATAACTAGCAATTTATCCATCCAAGCCAGTATTTCACTTCCGCAATTTATCCAATGTTTCAAACTGCAACGTACTTTTTCCCAGGTGCGTCTGCTCCACGTGATTGGCCAGGTAATCATTGTGTGAAAACTTCACCTTCCCCTTCTCGTTCTTATATTGCAACGCGGTAATCATCGTGCCCGTTCTTCCATACCCATACCCACACCACACAAGCGTATCCTTCTTCTTAGTCATGTACGCCTGGTATGCCGTTTCCATGTCCGCCAAAGTCGGCGAGTGATAATCTTCCACGGGAATGCGGGTGAAGTCAATCTTGGGATTGGCGTTGGCGAATTGCGTACCGATCTTGTGACTACTCAATTCATCGCTGTTGAGGCAAATGACATGTTGTATGCCTTGGGTTTTGAGGAATTTGAGGTCGGCATCTTTGATCACTTGTGACGAGTCTCCCTTGGCTTCGTCGTAATTTGGCGAGGAGGATCGGTAGAGCTTGTTGGAACCGTGGTGTTTGGTGACTGTTTCCCATTGGAAGAATCCGGCTTCCTAACTTTCAACGTCTGGGGCGATTTCATTGCTTTCTGTGTGTACTGCGGCCGGTAAAGTACTGGCCGTGATCTTTGCCTCGGCTTCGATTTCTGGAATGGTGCTCATGATGTTGTGGTGATTGGGGAATCAAGGTGTTTTTTCTACAGATGTCAGTTTGAAAATAGAAAGACTCACTCCTGGTGAGGTTCAAAGTCGATATCTGTTGAGCTGCTTCTTGATGCCTTCGAGATTATGTTTGGTGAAAGAAGAGTATATATACATTTCATCAAGAGCTAGGTCGCACAACCTAGTCGCCAAATTTGGATTTGAAGTCATGATATACTCGAAAATGCGTAACCCGGTGAAAGTATGTACTTTTCTGGATGTCACTCACCGTATCGCCTCTTGCTGCCGTGGATGCTTAATCGAGATCCTCAGCTATCAACTAGCAGAGGTTACAAACTACCCCGCACGACGGGGGAGATACATGGGCTAGTGTGTTTGTGAATTCATGCTCCAGTCGGGTGTTACCATGATGCTGTTCAAAATGAAACTTTGATAGAAGCAATAATGAGAAGTACTAGCTAATTTTCAACCATACCATCTTACTATTTGTAAATAGCTTCCACCTGGAGCACATTCGCGACTCTGAGAATGAATTTCTCTCAATTTAATTTCTTCTCAAAGGCTTTCTGGTCTGTGACAATACCACAGGGAGTAAAATTCTCGTAGCCCTCTTTTGTGAGGGCCAAATAAAATCCGAAGTTTGGCAGTAAGTAGGTGGAGCTGAAAGACTTGATTAGTCCTAGAACAATGAAACGCGAAAATACACTATCTGATGCGTCGAAACGTTGAAGCGTTAGCTCTACTGTTTGGTTTCTTGGGTAATTTCAATGTAATTATTCTGTCTACTCAAACTTGTGTTGATGCAAGTCGAAGTCATATTCAGTTTGTAACCCCGTTTTGAAGCGAACTTTCTCTCCCTAGCTCGGAAATTAAAGTGTGCAAAAAATATACCGATGGCAGAAGGACTTAATGTGGAAAATCATATGATTTATATTTGGGTTTCGAGTGGTACAACAGTATGCTAGAGATTTAGATAAAACTGCTCCTCAAACTCATCCTTGTCCCAATGTATGGGTTCGGGTTCATTGTCGCTTGTATCCAAGTGCCAGTGATACCTTTCATACCACTCTTCCCACTCTTCCAAGCTCCTGCGAAATGCCAAAATATTTGGTGGCTGAGACGGCTGACCTTCACGTTCATACTTGCGAATTATTTTCCTTCTTTCCAAAAGCCAAGCATGACCTCTTGCTCGTATAGCCACAATCGGAATGTTCCGCAGTGGTTTAATCGCAAGTATTGCACATTTCTGGAGCATAATGAAACGAAAGTAGTTCCATGCCCTTTTCACATAATCAACATTGAAAGCAAATAAGAGCAAAGGAATCGAGACTGCAAATGAAATGCCAACTAACAAATAAGCATCATCGAGTGAATCAGGGACTTTGAAGATGTTACTTACACAAGAGACCGGACACATATTTTAATGGCCATTGTGTGGCTCCTTTGTCGTCCTTTGGGAATTGTGATATCGCGAGAGCAAAGAAGGATGCCATAAATGAGAGTGGTAGCTAACTAGATTAGTACAAATCCATGCATTTGCTCAGATTTCTTCAAGACGTCTTACAAAAATGATTGTCACAATTGTGAAGGTAAGGATAGTCTGGATAATGTTAGTCAAGCCAATGAAGTCCAAATCGCCACTAACATTTCCTTGCCTTGCTGTCTCTTCTGCGCCTTCTCTAGAGGATCGAGCCTCCCAGAGGTTGGCCTGCTTCTGTTTCAGATCCATTAATCCGTTTATCTGTGCTAATCGTTATCGGCCGCCTCTGTACCTTCCTTCGCGAGCCTTTTGCCTCAGGAACTTACACCTGTTTCTACTTCTTTTGCATGACTTTCCATTATCTCAAATTCCTGATTTATCTCTTCAAGAGATGAGTAGACTTTTTCGAGGAGACTAGTTGAGCTTTGCGCTGGCTTGGTGTCGAGATAGCTCCTGGCGGATGAGCTGACAGCTGCTTGTGCCGGGGTATGAGAACTAAAGCTTGCGAAATTATCCATCAATTTGACGGGAGGTTTCAAATTCTTCAAAACTTTTAGCTGGTCTGTCAAGATAACCCTGATCATTTTGATTTCATCACGAGTATCTTTGATGTCTTTGAGTAATCCGGACTCCATTTTTATGTCGAGCAACTTTGTAAGCTTCCCAGTGCGAAAATAATGGCATTTTGGGTGATGCTCATCCAGGTTTTGAAGTTCTGCAGCTGTGCGTCGAAATTCTTGTAACATTTTGGTCTCTTGGTTCTCCTACGACGCAGTTGTTAAATCATTTAAAACAATAGAAGATGGAACAAATATCAGAAGAAGATGGCTTACTGCGTCACCAATAGTAGCTTCGAACATTTGAACAAATTGCAGTTTCTCTACGTGCTGGTGACGGTTTAATGTTCCAGAACAAACCTCAATGACCCTTGCGATCAAATCAGTGGCAGAACAAATGATACTTCTAGAATGATGGGTTTTGCTCGCGAGTACTTGAAACCACAAGTCGTCTAAGTCACGAGAGCTTTCAACCTTTGCCCCTTGACGATTTGGAAAGCAGGTGATGACAGTGTCTGGATCTTTTGAGCCTTTCTTTCCCTTGATATACCAAATCCATAGTTGGTCCACCATCAATATATTATGATCATCTTTGCCTAAATCTGGGTTATTTTGTGCGTATCGTGAAACTACCTGGTCAGAATCCCGGAATGATGTGTTTCTGAGCATGTAGTAATAGGATTGATCTAATGTTCTATAGGCCATAATAGTGAGTTTTGCTGTGCATTCTTATGAGACGTGTGTATTTTACTCACCGCCTCGGGTGCAATGGGGGTTGATGATGAAGATAGGCTCGAAGCAAGTTACTGACATCTGTGATGTCAGGCGCTTTGTTCAAGATGTTGGAATTTTTCTCGTCACTTTCGCTGTCTGTAGCATCTTTCATGGCTTGAGAACCATCATGAACTTCTGCATTGGAGGTTTTTGGGACGAAAAGGCTGTCTGTGCTATTGGCAAGAGTTTTATACCCTCCACTCGTTATCTCGTCCGTTATACCTTCTTGTGGGTCTATGGTTCCTCTGTTCATCAATCAGAAGACGCTGAAACAACGAAAATATCAATAAGAACTTACTGCTTCTTCGCCTCTGAGTCTGTGGGCATGATTGTGATCTTCTGTATGTCATCCATACTGATCGGATTGCCGACAGCAACACTAGTTCCGATCTCATCGAGGTTATCTTCCACTCTGTTACTGCTTAGTTCCTCGTCTCGTAATGCAGGAATTGCTGGGTTAATTCCATTTCCAAAATTCCTTCTTTTTTCTCGTGCCACTTTCCGAGTCTCTTTCCTGAGTGCCTTTTGCCTACTACTACTTTCGTAGCTCACATAAGGCATCTGTTGGAGGCGATTAGTAAGATGAGTATTCAACTGGAAAGATAGATAGTATAATCACGCAGGAAAGTATTCGGGTTGATCGTACCATTATTGCCACCCCCTCAAGTTTTTGGTCGGGACCTGGACCCAGATCCAGATTCTGTAAGACCACAGCCTCAGGATTCATGCATCTCTATAAAAATCAGCCCAAGCCACCAAGTAAACACGACATTATTCAACCAGAAACATACGCTATGGGGAGTTTTCCCACCCCTGTAATGGCTAGGCCAAGGATCTACATCTATCAAGAGTTGTGCGAACAGGTCCTGTTATTCCTTTTTACTACCTATGAAGTATAGCAGACACTTTTTGCAACATACCTCGACCCAAACCATCTGTTTATGACACTTGTTAGAATTTAACCATTTCTGTATTTTAATTAATCGTGCTTTGAACTTTACCAATTGGAACTCATTAAACATAGGCTACTGAGCCCTTTCTTGTGTAGAGCACGAAAAAACATTCTGAACTTTCAAATTGGCCTGGGCATTGCAATGAGTGCCTATGGAGTTTTCTGTCAAGCACTGCCTTCCAGCCTTCCAATCTAATTTTTAGCATCTATAACTTCTTCAAACAAAGTCCAATGGAATTTGAAACTACCTAATGTTGACTGCGAGTCCCAGCGGCCATTCGACCGAGGATAATTGTCAGGTGCTTCTGCTGCGACAATAAAAATTGACCACTTACATTATTCTCTGGAATATGGTACCATCGGCAATGAGGCTTCTCCGACTCTTTGATGTTCTCTGAACGTTCCGAATCGAGCATGCTTTCCACCGATCCGGGACGTTGGGCATAGATGAGATCGTAAACAGTTTTATACATGGTCCAATGCTTCTCTGGAACAAGCGTTTTTGAGTCCTGAGTATAGTACATCTCAGTAACAAACATTTCGACAGACTGACAAGCCTTTACTCCTTCTCGACCTGGGGGTTTGGATTTCTTCAAACGCTTCCTTGGCTGAATCAGAGGCCCTTCCACTAACGGCCGGTTTTTTGTAAAGATATACTTTATTCCAAGGTCACTCTTAGTAACCAGCTGCTTTGGCTTCTTATTTTCGCCATTTCTAATGTCGGGATTGGCTCCAGCTCTTAGAAGTGATAAAATCATTTCTCTTTTTTTTTCCTGGTAAGCGTTATTTTTCACAGCTAGGTGAAGGGCTGTGTCACCATGATTGTTCTGGTGGTCGAGATCAAGTTGTCTTTCTTCAAGAAGTACTTTCATAAGGTCGAGATCGCCACTTTGTGCCGAGAGGAGTAAGGAAGTTTGGCCAGTCTTCCCCGCCAAATTGATATTGACAGAGCGACGCATAAGTCTCCTCAACATAGTCTCGTCCCCCCGTGACGTAGCGTCTAGCAACTGCCAGACTTGAATAGATCTGACGATTTGGCTTGCTCCCTTCAAAAAATTTCTATCTTTCGTACCGGAGAAGCTAGCGATGTCAGCAAAATTTGATGAGGTTTGAGTAACATCATAGCCATCATCCTGGGAACATATTGCAAAATCTCTGGCTGACTCGTCGCTATTGTCTTTTGAGTCGACTTTTGAATTAATTTTGTCTTGTTTCGGGAGGTATATGCACATAGAAGTATCCCATCTATTAACTTCGGAACGGAAGTTTTTCCACAGGGTCTTGAGCTCCTCAGAATCTTTCCCCAGACCAACGAAAATCTTATAGCTAACCGATTTCGGAAGTTTGATATTGGTCATGCTCCATTCGATTAATTCCGTCGATCCTGATATTGGAGGAGCGAATAGAATAACAGCAGTTGTGAAATTTTTAAAAATTTCACTCTCCTTGCCACCACTGCATAGTAAAGCTTCAATAACTACACATCCATACCCGTGGCCGATCAACACAATTGGCCTCTGGGAGAAACTGCTTATTCTGTTGAACTCCTTGGCAAACTTGCTGGCAGCAGCTTCAAAGTCAAGTTTGGCACCGAGACTGTCCAGATCAAACCCGTATCCCATGATTCGCCCCTCGGGAATCAAAGAGGGAAGCATGTCATATTCTTTGAGCCAATTCCCTTCCTTCGACTCTGTATTTAGAAGTGTGTTTGAAGTCTCGGTCTTTTCATTATTCTTGGCCGTTCGATGAAGTCTATTATGATTATATGTCGATAGGGTTGCCAACAGTAGCTGTTTACGTGCTTGGCTACCGGGAAGGCTTACTTTCTCTTGTAAATCCATGAGTTCTTTGCGCTTCTGAACGAAATTAATTTCAGATAATCGGTCTGCTGTGTCCACAGCTCTATTTGTCGATCTGGGTAGTTCTGCTTCTCCAGCTAAGAAAATCGAGTACGGCGATTTGTCTTCATCACCTCCATGCATGAAAAGTACTGCTACCTCCACAGAAACTTGACTGCCAACACCAACACCATCACAGTTGTGAAAGTGGTGTGTTCTGATTGATGGTATCCCATTGGCGAATTTTGTGGGTGCATTTTCTGACTGACTAGACTGTTTTTGATCTCGGGGTGTCGCTTTGCGGTTGGGCCCTGATCTGGGCTGTGAAGGTTTTATGTCCATTTTTTTCTGCGGGGCATCTGGAGCTTCGTTTTGACCAGCGCTTGTCGGAGCATCAAAAGACATAGACAATCTCCCCTCACGTTCCTTGGTCTGTGACAAGAGCATGTCGAAAATTGATGTAATGTTTTATGGAGAAACACCAAGTTCACGATAGAAATGATTGTAAGCAGAAGGGAAAATGTTTCGGGGGGCAACATTCTTTAGAGAACGATTTTAACGAGGCTCCGAGCCGCAGGATGGGGCTCGATTCTTGCATGCTATTGCATACATTCAATGCGATATAAGGCTCAAAACAAGCCCCCATATTATGCGGCGACCCGATGTGTGATCCATACAGAAAAGGCAGACATAATACTGGGACTATTTTTAACCATATCGTCTTGGAGAAATCTCACTATTGGACAATCACTACCAAAGAGTAGGTTGTGGAAGGAAAATAATTCCTTGTGCTACAGCTTACAAGGGAAAATTGATCTGATGATAGCAGTGAAATCGGATATGTACTTGAGCCTCTAATTATAGTCACACTACTAGCATCACCTGGATCCCCGCATTCCACCTCTTTTGAGTCAATAGACTAGCCATCTAATGTAAGCGCTCATAACTGCTACAACAACCGACACAGTTGAAACTCCTATCGTCACTTTCAAAAATTTCAGTTACATTACATTACCATATATGATCTGGGAGACATGGAAGATGGAGCTGCTAAACCGTGCCGACTGGTGGCGTGCCTGATGATGAATGTACTGATGAAGATCTCGAAGTTGGCGGTGTTGAAGAAGCTGGCATTGTTGAAATGGATGAAGTTTCAGAGAGGGTCAACGGTATAGGTGTTGGTGTTGGTGTTGGGGCAATTGGGACTAGGTGAAGCACAAAGTAATCGGCAACAATGATGGATAAACGTATATAGCTGAATCTAGTACTTACCAGTGAAAATGGGAACTTAATTTGTCAATCTAGTTGTAGAGGTGAGAAGATCAATCAGAGATCTAATACCGAGATCGTGATATCCCTTTTAGAGGGACTCCCAAGAACCATAAGCAGACCTAACATACAATAATCATTGAAAAAAACGGTTCACTCATAAAATCACGAATGAAATACCACTATCAAAATGTTTTGTACAGGCAATCCCAACACATAGCGGTGGTATATCCCGGTGTGGAATTTTTGGCTGTTATGAGACTTGAAAGGGCCCGGCCGAATGCAACCCATCTTTTCAAATCAACAATATATCCGTGAGATCAACTAGCCCTAACATCATCGGCTCAGTTCGAGTAATGGATTGAAGAAGCAACCGGATTTCAGGGTATATAATGTTCCGCACTCAGGCCTGCAGTGAGATATCGAGGTAATGTCCCAAATCTTCATGAAAACATAGAACCCAAAAACGAAGCCCGCATTTAGGCATTTAGGCATGTTTGAATCGGAGACTTCCGTTCTTTACCGAATGCATAGACTGAGAGTCGAAGGACACCCATAATAATGAAGGACATATTTTGAATTAGATATGATATTTACAGAACAACCGCGCGACCTTGAATGCGCCGGGAAACCTATACATCGAGACATTGAGCATATGAGTACAGCTTATACTCAACCAGCAGCAATTTCCTCTTTCTCATCTTCCCATTCTCCTCTTTCCTCCATATCCTCATTTAGCTCCATCTCTCCGTCTCCCTCCAGGCCTTCACTATCCCACTCATCTACATCCATCTCATCGTCATCTTCGTCATCTTCGTCGTCATCCTCGCCATCCTTCTTGTTACCAGCCTTGCTCTTCTTCTTTCTTTCAACGTTCTCCTTCTGGATCTTCTTACGGGCTGCTTTTTCTTGCCTTCTCTTCTCCCAGACCTTGTCCATTTCTTTGACTTCTTCCTTAGTCTTATGGATATATTCGTGCCACATTATCTTTCCGTCACACACGCCTTCTTCGACCTTTGTCATTCTTAACTTCATTCTCGGTCCCAATTCCACCAACTTGATAGCCCGCTTTTCAGCGCCGCTCTTGGCGCCCTTAGCTTGTCCATCACGAGTCTTGTCTTTTTGGCGTTTATTCAGAATCTTACGGGTGCGTGTCTCAACTACCTCTACCTCCGCGTCAGTATCAACCTCACTTCCACTTGTAGCATCAGTCATGTATCCACCGCCGTCTTCTCCTCCAACCATATAGTCCGCGATGTCTTCCAATTTTCCAAGATTTGGCAAACCTTTCCTTGGATTTTTTGAATGTAGATATTTCTCGGCAGCGTCCAACCTTCTCAGTGGTCTTGAGAGACCTATTCTCTTGGTTGTGATTGCGTAGTGACGAAGGTTAATGGTGTAAGTGCCATCGTCTTCACTCTTAGTAGGTTCTCGATTAAGAAGCATAACTCTGCGGATGGATGATAAAGGTGTATTATTAGGAGAAATGGGCGGGAAAAGAGATTGAAAGATGGTAGTTGTAAGCGATTCGAGGTGTTTGGGTATCTTATTTTCGGAACTCGATTCTGATGCAGGAGATATGAAATTGTTCATAACGAGCTAAATCAATTAGCTGTAAGCCCAGACAATGCAAGAAATTATCAACATACCAATGGAGGAGTAGTGTATTCTTTTCCACCACCTTTAGGATGTTTCAATGCCTTTCTCACATCCTTACATAGAGAATATTTCTCTACATTAAAATGTAATGTTGGACCTCTTGGTGTAAGAGCAAGTCGCATATTCGTATTTCCTGCCTCTGATCTTGAAAATAACATGAGATGAGTGACACCCAAAGGACCTGCCATGGTGACATAGTCCCGCAGCCGGTTTGCTCTTCTCTCCTTCAATCTCGAAGCCGTATCTGGTTCCATCATCCGTCGAACATCCCTCACCAATTGACTAACACTTGGCCCGACTTCTCCTGCTCCAGATCGAATTACCATGCTTTTCGGTGATCGTAAAGCTTGGGAAGCAGGAGCTGACTTTGCTCCAGCTGGTCCATTGTTGGCGCCAACATGAGTGCGCTTTTTAGTTCGTCTTCTCGCCATATTTTGAGATTTGAATTGTGTGATGTTATTTTAAGAGGACTTTACGTCCTAACATTTTCTTAAAGGTAGAAACTTTTTTGCGCGACCAATCAGATAAGCGAACCCGATAAGGCGATAAAAAATTATTTTCTCCAGCCTTTGGAGTTATTATATTATAAAAAAAACAATTGCGCCAATATTGAGATTCCCTTATTAATTTCAAAACTCTGGTTCATTATATCTCTACGAACTTGAATATAGTTTGACGAAATATCAATCATGTCGTCCGTGAAGCGAAGGAAGACCGAGAAAGATGCATCTTCAGGCCTGAAGTCGAAGCAAGCAAAAGAGTCAAAAAAAGCCGCCCCATCACGTTCCCCAGAGCCAATTGAGGAGGAGACCAAAAATGACGAAGTAGAGGAGGAGGAGGCGGAGGAGGCGGAAGAGGCGGAAGTCGGAAAGTCTTTCAAAGATTTGGTTCGTAATTACTTTTCTATCTATCGCAAATGTGGTTGGTTTATTGACAATTCCAGGGTATCGTCGAATCATTATGCGAAGCATGCGACACCTTAGGATACAAAACTCCAACTCCTATCCAAAGGGAATCTATACCACTCGCACTCGAAGGAAGAGATTTGATCGGTTTGGCAGAAACAGGAAGTGGAAAAACAGCCGCATTTGCCCTGCCAATTCTTCAATCTCTACTAGATAAACCACAACCCCTCTTTGGGTTAGTTTTAGCACCAACGCGTGAACTCGCATATCAAATCTCTCAGTCATTTGAGGCTCTTGGATCCGTTATCAGAGTAAAATGTGCGGTTATAGTAGGAGGAATGGACATGGTTCCACAGGCAATTGCTCTGGGTAAAAAACCTCACATTATAGTTGCCACTCCTGGTCGTCTTCTCGATCATCTGGAGAACACGAAAGGCTTTTCATTGCGATCGCTAAAGTATTTGGTTATGGACGAAGCCGATCGACTACTCGACCTCGATTTCGGACCTATTCTCGACAAAATCCTCAAAGTTCTACCTCGAGAGCGACGGACATATCTCTTTTCCGCAACTATTAGCTCCAAAGTCGAAAGTCTTCAACGAGCAAGTTTGAAAGATCCGCTTCGAGTAAGCATCAGTAGCAACAAATACCAGACTGTCTCGACTCTTATTCAAAACTATATATTCATACCATTAGTTCACAAGGATACATACTTGATCTACCTTTTGAATGAGTTTGCAGGTCAATCCGCCATTATTTTCACACGAACCGTCAATGAGACACAGAGAATAGCAATTTTATTACGAACCCTTGGATTCGGGGCGATCCCTCTACATGGACAACTTTCACAATCTTCTCGCTTGGGTGCCCTGAATAAGTTCCGTGCAGGTTCAAGAGAAATACTTGTTGCTACCGATGTCGCTGCTCGTGGTTTGGATATTCCCTCAGTTGATGTTGTTTTAAACTACGACATGCCACAGGATAGTAAAACATATATTCATAGAGTTGGACGAACTGCTCGTGCAGGAAAGTCCGGGCATGCAATTAGTTTCGTCACGCAATATGATGTGGAAATTTGGATGCGCATTGAGGCGGCATTAGGAAAGAAACAGGATGAATACCAAACTGTGAAGGATGAAGTCATGGTATTCAAGCCTAGAGTGGAAGAAGCGCAAAGACATGCTAGGAATGAGATGAAGAATTTGCATGAAGATAGAGGCAAGAAGGGTGCAGTGTTGAAAGGAAGAAGACCCGCTAATGGTGCTAAAAGAGGTCGTGATGAGATGGATAGGGAGGAAGGCTAAGTACGCATTTGTTTGTGACTTGTGGAAGAGTAAATGGTTCAATACCACAATAATATAATATCTCAATGTACTCTAAGATTTCTGATTTTGTTTGCATTGCTCTGCTTCTTACCATCTCCAGGCTATCATTGTACAATACTCGAGTACTTTGCCGTACATACATCTTAACTCCAAGCCCCCGGTGAGTACCTCGGTGGTTCCTTTTGCCGGGCCGAGATCGCCGAAAATCTGGGGTAGCGGGGCAATGATAAGAACAAACATCACTCGCGGTAATGAGCTCATATCATTTTTCATTATATCAGTCTTTACTATACATAAATTATCATCATGAGCTCTTCCATTTGTTCGCGGTCCATCCTTCAAGCTTCTCCTACTTTTTTGCGTTACAATGGCTTTGCTCCAACAGTCAGGCAGATTAGGCGCAGAGGATTGGCAGATGCCTCTACAAATGATATGACCCTCCCTCTAAAGGGTTATAAAGTCCTGGATATGACCCGAGTGCTCGCAGGTGTAAGTAAGCCATTTGGGGCTTTTTGTGAAAGTGATTTAACGTTTTAACAGCCATATTGTACACAAATATTAGGAGACCTTGGGTATGGGTTGCTATCCCGCGGGTCACCAATCAAGCTCACAGATCTAGTGCAGAAGTAATAAAAGTCGAGCATCCCACAAAAGGTGATGATACCAGACACTGGGGGCCTCCTTATGCAAAATATCTGCACGGATCAGGGAAAGAAGGGCCTGGAGAAAGTGCATACTTCTTTGCTGTAGCTTGACCACTCACTCCAACCTACCGCAAGCTTCACGACTCACCAATTACCAGGTAAATCGAAACAAGAAATCGCTTGGGTTATCATTCAAACATCCATCGGCAGTCAAAATCCTCCATAGACTCGCTGCAGAAAGTGATATTCTCGTTGAAAACTATCTACCGGGCTCACTAAAAAAGTATGGCATGGACTACGAAACTTTACGAGAGATAAATCCGCGATTAATATATGCCTCTATTACCGGGTATGGTCAAACAGGTCCATATCGAAACCGAGCGGGGTACGATGTTATGGTAGAAGCTGAAATGGGATTGATGCACATCACGGGAAGTAGAGATGGCCCCCCTGTAAAAGTAGGGGTTGCAGTCACAGATTTGACGACGGGCTTGTATACCAGTAATAGTATTATGGCTGCTTTGTTAGCAAGAGGAAGGACTGGAAGAGGGCAACATATTGATGTTGCTCTATCAGATTGTCAAGTTGCCACATTATCGAATCTGGCAAGTTCATGTTTAATAAGTGGGGAGAAGGATGAAGGGAGGTGGGGGACTGCGCATCGTAAGTGTTTTCTGAGTTTGTTGAACACTCTTTCTGATAATCGTGATAGCATCAATCGTACCATATCGTTCATATAAGACAAAAGATGGGGATATCTTATTCGGCGGAGGAAATGATAGACTATTTGGACTTCTATGTGATGGGCTTGGACGCTTAGAGTGGAAAGAGGACCCAAGATTTGTCGTTAACACAGCAAGAGTTGCCCACCGGGCAGAGTTAGACAGCTCGATAGAGAAGATCACCCAGGATAAAACCACCAAAGAGTGGCTAGATATTTTTGAGGGATCTGGGCTACCATATGCAGCCATCAATGATGTTCAGGGAACTTTGAACCATGAGCACGTGTTGGCAAGGGATATGGTTAAGGAGATGGATCACGAATATTGTGGTCCTATCAAGATGGTCAATACTCCAGTGAAATACAGTGAGAGCAAGCCAAGTATAAGAACAGTACCTCCTATGCTAGGACAACATACCGATGAGATTCTTAGAGATGTTCTAGGTATGAATGAATCTGATATTGAAGCACTGAAGGTCGAAGGTGCAGTAAAATAGAACTATATAGACACCTTCGATATCGAATGTTACAATTTCTCCTCGTCGATGTCGTTGGGTTCCTTTTCAAGGCACAAGGCTTCAAGTTTCTGGCTAAATTGGAAGGAATGCAATTTTATCACATCACATGATCTGCAGACATGTGATTGCTAGTTTATCATCACCAGACCACTTTTTGTACTCTTTCATAACGACATCTTAAGTACTTCGAAGAGCATCAACTCCTACACCTTCGACAGGCTGAAGCTCTATGTCAAGGCGCTCTGCCATATTTATTTCCTTTGCTGGGGTCTATCAGTACGCGTGCCGACACGTCTGCACATCGATTATTTCTGGCTATTGCCATAAGGTTAACACAGCTTTCAAATGTTCAATTGACTTCGGTCAAAAAATAACTTACTCTCCTAATTTGGCCCATCAATTCTAGATATCTATTACCCTTGTAGCGGCCCGGAAGCTTTAGTCATCCTCGCCGGCGCATATATAATTGCGCTCGCCGAATATCAATCAACCACAACAGACATGGACGCGCCAAACAAACCTCCAGCTCCTCCAGCTGGACCCAGTGATACAACCATGGGCGAAACATCTCCTCCTAAATATGTCCCTCAATTTTCTGCCGCGACCGAAATGATTCTCCAGCGGATGAAAGCAGGAATAACTGGTGGGCTATCCACCATTGGCATTACAGAGACACCACCGGGCTACGAAGAAATGCGCAGAAACGTTATGTCTGGGATGAAAACTACGCAAAATATGGAAATAAACACACCGCTACCAAGATATCAAACCAGCAAAAAGCTAACGCCCAAAGTCAGTGCTGTTTCTAAAAGTGCGACTCCTACTGGGTCTACAAATAGCGCAGGAATAAAGAAGAGAGGAAAGGGAGGACCGAGGGCGGGACAGAAGCGGAAAAGGGTCAAGGATGATAGTGAAAGTTTGGAGGAGTCTGATGCTTTAAGTTTAGGCGGGGATTCGGATTCAGACGATTCAAACATTGCGATAACGGAAATGCCAAAAATCACCCAGAGCGGACGACAGGTAGTAAAGCCGACGCAATTCGTCCCTACACTGCCCGAGACAAGCTCAAGAAAGCGATCCTCTGCGTCCACAAATAAGCGAAGTCAAAATCAAGAACAAGCGCTATGCAAGAGATGCGGGAGAGGCAATAGCCCCCAGAATAATATGATTGTATTTTGCGACGGGTGTAATTTAGGATGGCATCAGATGTGTCACGACCCTGTGGTTTCGGAAGATGAGGTGAAGGATGAAGAAGCACCGTGGTATTGCAATGCTTGTGCAAGAAAAAGGGGTATTAAACCGGCACCATCTAAGACTGATGGCGTT
This sequence comes from Myriosclerotinia curreyana, assembly GCA_002162495.1. Classification (NCBI taxonomy): domain Eukaryota; kingdom Fungi; phylum Ascomycota; class Leotiomycetes; order Helotiales; family Sclerotiniaceae; genus Myriosclerotinia; species Myriosclerotinia curreyana. The sequence goes on from NGKJ01000001.1 coordinate 780,789, forward strand.
AGCTGGGCCGACAAAACGCTGGAGCAGGTAATTCTCATACTCTAATTTTACGCCTTATGACAATCCAGCTAATAAAAGATCTCTAGAGAAGAGCATATCTAGCATTACTCCCTCATCCTGAGCTTGTATCGCTTCTCGTTAAAGCCTCCGCTCTCCACCCAGATATGCCTATATTCCCCGCTAACCCTCCGCCACTCCATCCCCGCCAATCACATAATACATCTCGCCCCACAACAAATCACATCACACAACCAGTTCCTCCCTCCGCCACTTCTATAGCGGGTCTCTTCTCTCGTACAGAATCTAATCCCAACGCTCCAATGAACTTCATTCGTAAAATAGCTCCCAATCCCACCGCTTCTAACATTACCCCTTCTCCAATGTTTACCTCATCGTTCCCGCCGGCACCTCCTTTCGCTCATGCTTCTTCTGCTCCACCAACGTTACCCCCACAAACGTCGGCAAATACGGAATCAAACGGAAACGCGAATGGCATTGACAATGGGCAAGAGTCAGCGCAAGAAAGTAGAGAATCTACGCCAAATAGTCCACCATATCCAAAAGCTGGAACAGGTCTCATGAGCAAACTGGGCCCGGATGATGAGGACATCGAGTGGTTGGTTGATAATGGAGATTTCGAGGCTTTCAGCCATACCGTTTATGATGATCATGCGGAAAAAGACGCTGGGGGTATGTGAAGGGGCATCTGGATGTGACTAGATAGGTAAAGGACGGCTGGAAAGCATTTCAAAAGACCGGGATTCATGTCTGATTGTCTTCGGAGATAAAGTTCATTCAGAGGTCTCCTGAGAAAATGCTTCATGTGGATACGAGGACTGTTCTGGGCTTGGTGAGTGGCTGCTCGTGCTGCATTTTGTTGGTCGTTTATGGGATTGCATTGCGTGGTTGTACATAAGATTCTTGATGGGTACCTTTGCTAGTGAGAGTATATACATCCATGCATACATGAATCATGATGTATGGAGAGAATAAAAATATTAATTGCCTTAGGTGAAGGTGTTTGGGTACGTTGCACATTCATTTGTAGCTCGAAATTTGGGAAGGATGATCTATGGTTTAGCATCAGCCTCTGATCAATATACGTTCTAGTGAACATATGCTTCAGACGGGACTATATGTATCGTCCGAATGAAACAGGGCATTCCCCTCAGCCTAACTTTATCGTCAAGAAATTTTCAGCCCACTTGGACCACTTAAAGGTCTAGTATACATCGATCAAGTGATATATGCCAAGCTAGCATGCCTATAAGATTTTCGGATATGCAACAAAAGTAATGGAAAGCTTAGATGGTTTGATATTCTTGGTATAAGATAGCTTATGGGGTGCTGAAGATTCGGGTTATATTTTGAAGGTAATCAAGATGGTATTCTCAGTATCAATATTATCATTGGTAGGCATGCTCACAAGAATCAATCACCAGATTTAGTTTCGGGAGCTTTGTTCGGAATCTTTGAGGGCCCTTGGTACAATATCTAATCTCAATTCGGATTTTCTCATACTTCATTATACAGGAAACACGGTAAACCTCCATCAAGATAGCTAAATTAATATAGATCTATTTCCCAAGTGCTAATTGATCACTAGGGCTAAACTTTCGAGTTGGGCTCGCTCTACACTTTCCTAATGCTTGAACCTTTCTCTTTGCAGATAGTTGGGAATTCAATCTCAGATTATATAATGCCTCCGTGATGTTCAAGGTATCGGAAATTGTTAGGATTGAATCAACGGCTTCATCTTGTTTACTAGAAGTATCTTGCATAGGTTTATTCGAGAGAAACAAATAGGGACTATAAATGGAAATTGCGATTTGAATGGGAATATGGCAGTTCCCAAAGAACCACGGCGGAAAAAGTATCGCTGTCGTGACTCGTCGATTAGGTTTGTCGATCAGGTCGCATGTTAATTATACTGGTTTTCCAAACATGGACAAAAGTATCTTTCAATGAATTTTACAAGCTTTACAACCCACAGCACAATTACATGTATACATAAGCACTTATCACTTTCTAAAACTGCACCAGCAAACGTATGAATTAATTATTTCCATTACTAATAACTTCTTTTGATATATAAACTAGCCCTCACCTCCCTTGGTATCAATATATGCACCCCATTCGATGCCTCCTATCACAAAATGTCCAAAAACAAACCACCAGACCACCAAATGCTTATGCCAAACACCTCCCAATGCGTATAGTATCCGAAAACGCCCAGTATACTTATATAATATACATACACATATACGCCTCACCCCAAAAGCACCTTTCAAACCCCGCCTCTAGACTTCACTTGTCATAAAGCAGACCGGTCATAATAAATATCAAACTCCTGATTGATTCTAATCCCATTCACCTCATTAAACCCGTTCACCCCATTCATCCCATCCCTCGCACACCCCTGCTCTCCCTGCCCAGGACCAAGCCCCTCATCCCGTTGCATATGTCCCACATGCATATCAGCAATATGCACACGTTCCGGTTGACGAAATAATCGTTCCGGATGTTTAAAAACTTGTTGTTTAAAAATACTATCTCGGGATTGCGAGCGTAATTTTTGGAGACCCGGGCCGGAGTGGCCTTCGGCTTGGTTGGTAAATTTTTGGGAGGGGGTGTTTGAGGGGGGATGGGGTTGAGGGGAGCGAGATAGATTTTGGGGGTGGCGAGATGGAGAGGGGGTAGGGCAAGGTGAAGGTGATGGCGATGGTGAAAGCGATGAATTCGGCGGCGAATCCCGAAGACCTAGGAATAAACCTGTATCTGACCCTAATCTTTTAAATCGTCCTTGCATTCCTCTAAATCCTTCACCAAGGCCATGGTATCTACCACCATTGCCCTCACCATTCCCACTTCCATCCACACTCTCATCATGAGTTCGTTGCAATTCAATGTCATCAATAGTTTGCCTTCCATTATCATCGGGAGAATGAAGCGTATCTTTTTGCTCATCATTTTGCAGATTTCGGGAGGGATGACGGAGAATATTGTAGAGGGGTCGACAGGCGGGGAGACAGGCCGCGATTATATACATGGTGGTTTCGAGAATGGTGTAAAGGGCTAGATCAACGGCTGCGCGGGTGGTATCGGGGAAGAGGGATTGGTGGGCGAAGGAGACGAAGCGGAGGATGGAGGTTGCGAGACCGCTTTTTGGGTATTAGTTTGGGATTCGTGGTTTGGTTTAGAGATTGGGACAGAGAAGGAAAAGAAAAACTACCTTGATCCAGTAAGTAACGTGATACCCAACCCAACCTTCATCTTCGTCGTCATATTCAACCTAAAAATAAACGGCAGCGGCAAAGCCAACATAACTACATCGGTAATAATGTTAGGCAAACTAGCATATAAAAACAGCTTCTCGATATCAAAATGGCATTTTCCCCCGACAATCGATTTGTCCCAGAAATAATCCACAGGCGTGCATTGGAAGAGCATCATCACGAATAAGATGGTGGATGAGATAACGAGAATGTATATGACGGCGTAGGTGACCATGCGGTAGAAGGGAATTGCGAAGATGCGGAGATACATGGCGAGGATAGATAGTTTGGGAAAGGTAACGGCGATGGCATAGGTGGCGGGGAAGAAAATTAGAAGTTTGTAGAGGGAGAGGAGTTGTGAGGGAGCGGTTAGCTCGATGGCTTCGATGTGGTAGCCTACTCCGCAGTAATTTATTCCGACTGTGAAGGGGTATCTTGTTAGGTATAGATTCATTGAAAATAAGGGAAAGATATGGAAGAAATATAATCATGTAAACATACCAAGACCCTGAGCAGCAAGCAACACCGAAAATATCAAGGCAGGTATCATAAGAAAGTCATCCCATCCCCTTGGTGTATTATGAAGCCATCTCGAAGTGAACCTCGCAAAAACGAAAAATATATTGAGTACAATAGCACTGATACAAGTAGCGACGAGTTTGTGACCGCTATAATCCTCGAGATATCCGGGTGGGAATTGTGCTGCAACAGCTTGTGCATCCATCGTTCAATTAATTATAATTCCGAAACCTGTAGATTCCTAATTGTAAGACCTATTGCTGAAGGTTCGAAAAGTATCTCAAATAGATTTGTTCCTTTTCGATATACCAATCGACCACTTGATTTCTCAGTTCACCTGTCCACAGTCCAAAAAATCGTTCTAAGCATATTTGAATTGACCGCACACAAAAGATAGGAAAATATAAGCAAGATACTTCGCAAAAGCGCAAAAAGAGAGCACGAAAAGAAGTACCATTAGGAAATCCCCAGATAGTTATTCTACAACTAGTAGTTGGAATCCGTAGTAATCGCCCAAAAAATAACCGGAGGAACTGATGGAAAACAAAGAGCAAGAAATCTGTTTTTCGGATCCCCCGAATTTCAAAGCAGAAACAGAAATTCTCCATCTTCATCATCACAACTTCCCGTCCTATTGGTCGAATGTCCCCTTCAACCACCACTCCTATGCTTCTACTCACCACTTTTCCACGCAAATGGACAGGAAATAAGGCAGTTACAATAAGCGCATAACGTAAGCTGTCCAGCGTGTCCTGTAGATGGAGCAAGTGAGGTTACATTCGCGCCGCAGCGTCGCAGCCTTGCAGGAATACGGTTGTGGTTGCTTTTGCAGGGGTATGGGGGTAATAAACGCCATGAAGATTGGTCGATTTCCCGCATAGATAATGCGGATTTGGGGCGTAGCTGTTGAAGAAATCGTTTGGAGAATTGATCTGATCTGTGGGCTGAATTGGATGGCGCAGTTATGTTAAATACCTAGGGGCCCAAGAAGAAGTCAATCCCAAAAACTCAAATCATGATTTGCAAAATCCTTGAACAAATGGATACATACTCCTCGAGCTTGTTTTGCTTGTATAACTGGCATATAAGTTCTTCACTAATCTCATGATCTAACGACTGGAAAACGAGATTAGATCATTTGATTGATACTAATCAGAATCAGTGATATTCTTGCTTGCCATTTGCTATTCAACTGTCTGCTCCGTTGGCGTAATTTACAACCCCAGTATTGCAGGTGGATGGATGGTTACATGCAGTAGCTGATTATCATTTAGTCCATTTAGTCCTTGTCAAATGCCTACGTATGGTTTAGTCCTTCCGATTTAGCCAATTGTCCGAGGACTTCGAATCCTTCAAGCAACTACTTCTGGGAAGGGAGAACATAAACTTCGAGAACTAACTGGTTGATGATGTACTCGAGTAGTTCTTTTGCGACATCATACAGCCGTAGCATACCTAGAAACTAAGAATATAATAACAACATAAGAAACGATATCCTCGCAATTTCCCATCCCATATCATTCCATTCCATCCCATCCCATCCCATACAACCGCTGCATTGGTAACAAACCGCAGGAGTATGAAATGTTTACGTAGCTTCTGCTTTTACAGCGCTTCGACCTCGGTTCGGGTTCGGGATCTCTAATCTTACATCAGTTCAGGATATGAACAAACGAAGTTCTAGAAGGTTTTACACGAATGTAGAAGTTGATTCCTATCCTCGGTTTTTGGAATTTTGTCCTAGCGATAAACCCCCCCAATTCAGACGTCTTCACAGCTGCGATTTCTTTTATATAACGATTATGTACATCAGAATTGGACCATCTAAAGGGGAACAGTACAAATGCCTTAAGGGTAAATTGTTAACTGGCAGGTATCCTAGCAGTGAAGACTGCGATCTCCTCGAACTCTTTCTAACAGTAAATTCCGGTATTCAAGAATTTCAAAGATAGCAAGTTCCGAAGGACTTTTCGGCGTTTATCTAATACCTCGAGGAACCTCTCACAGGTATGTACAGTATATTGGAAGCCGGATGATGAACCCTCATATCCCTATTCAAACCCCGTCTCGTCTAGCGAAAGTTTTGGTTCTGTATCTAATAGTGATAAGTAATATTGAGACATATCTGCTTTGCATACTGTAGCTAGCTATTGAGATGAGAGACTTCCTCTCAAACAACATTGCATACTAATTATCCAACACCATCACACTACTCAACACCGCCACCAAATCTACATCACTTAAATCAACTCCCGCCTCACATACGAGTCAGTCGCCTACTCCGTATGAATCACCTAAAATCCATTCCCATTCCCATTCCCATTCCCATTCCCACACAACCTTCGAACCGCGCAACAATCCCAAGATTCCCAAGATCCCAAGACCGACCCAATCCCACTACACTCCATCAACCTTTCCTCTAATCTCCATAAATCTCATTTCACCCTCCTACAAGTGATATGAATCAACATGAATCACTTTTTTCTTGTTTTCTTGTTCCTACCCCTTCTTTTGTTTTCTTTCCCTTTTAATACCTTTTAATCCCATCCCGTCCTCCCCTTCTCAATCTAGCATCTTCATCACCTCGCTCATCTGTCTAACACTCCACCCC
>NGKJ01000001.1:792443-814241 GCA_002162495.1 Myriosclerotinia curreyana
GGGAGGGAGGATGAGGACTGGATTATTCAAATTGCGCGTATAATTATTAGGGATTGAGAGAAGTTATTGAGTATTTAAGATATTGAATTCTTTGAGTTTGGTCTTGGTCCTTATTATTTGAGAAGTGTAGAAATCCAGAAGGGAAGGGGAAGGGGAAGGGAAGGGGAACTTTTTGGTAAGGAAAGGTCTTGAACGTGCAATTGATGTACGGTACGGGGGGTACCTTTGAAGGTTAAAGGTATTATTGAATTCTAAAGTGAGGCAAGCTGGCTGAGTCATCAAGCCTCAGGTTGCAGGTTTAGTAGTAGATAATAATAGATAATAATTTCATAATAATAGTTATAAATATAAATATAAATATATTTATTTTATTAATTTCAATAATTACCTATTTAAAGTAGGTAACAAACGGAAGTGAAGTTGAACTCTCAGCCTTTCTGTTATTATTGCCGCCATCGCCGCCATTGCCGCCTTTACATTGTTAGATGTAGATGTATGAGTAGAGAGTAGAGAGTAGAGCAAAGGTGTTGGATCTATGGCTGTACTTTGTAGGTAATTGATATTGCAATCCGTAGAATCAATAAATCATAGGATTTTCTGTCATTAACCTTAATACTTACTGTCAAAGACAACCAACCAAAACTCCAAGTATTGTACTTTGCTTACCTACAAAGTACAATCTTCCCTCTCTCTCTTCTTACATCTTACATCTTACATCTCACATCTCATATCTCACATCTCCTTTCATCTTCTTCTTTCTTGCTTGTCATATAGGATACCAGGTACATCCTTTTCTTCTTCCTCTCTCCTCTTCTCCTGGTCTTATCTCACTTACTCATCTTCGTGTTTCAGCAAACATAACTTTATCCTTTATCAATCACATTGACTCTTAAAGGTTTGAGTCCTCTCCTCTTTCTTCTCCCTCAACTCAAACTCACTCAACTCACCCAACTCTCCAGCTCATCGACTGACTGACTGACTGACTGACTGACTGACTGTATTGTAAGATCTTACGTACATAGTACTTGCTTAAGCTTCCTCCGCTGACAATTCCAAAGTTTCTCTACTAAAACGGAACCTCGTTGTAGATCTCATAGATCTTCTACTAAACCCAATTCAGCCCTCTTAAACAAGTGCACGGTTCGACGACTCAGCCTTCTCACGCTTTCAAACTCTCCAATGTCCACCCAGCCAGTTCTTCTTTACCCTACCCGCAACAATTAAAAAGGAGATACCTTCAATACCTTACCTCGTATAACTGCAACTCTTCCATCAAAACTCACACATCTTTTTTTACATACATACGAATCTTACGATACACTCACTCCTCAAGGATCCATTTACTTGGTACATACCCATTGTCTTAAACTCATTCACTGGTTCATTCATCCCACCGGGAACCGCTCATATCCTACTATCTTCAAATTAAGGCTTGAGTATTTCTCGATTTCTTGATAATCCCTCGTATCCATAATCTTTCTTCGAATCCACTCGAAAATCTTCTCGAAATTGGGCTGTACCCCTTCGACGATCGTTTCCTGGCCTTCATAATTGCATGGTCTTCTCTCTTCAAATCCTATGTGCGATATCCTTTTCCCTCTACCAACTACTACAATACAACATCGACAGCATCATACGATCCAGCGATAATGACTCAACAACCGGCACAAAATGTCATGCGAAGGTACGTTGGCACATTCCGCGTGGTAATGATAGATGAGAATTTGAGTCGCGGAGAGCACTTGGCGACTATTTTTTTCTACTTAGCCTCGCTATCTCTTTGGCTAGCAAAAGCAACAGATCTCTTTTAGAGGCTCTTTTAGAGGCTATCAGCAACACCTCAATAGTTTTCGTCGTGATAAAGCAATTGCGCCCTTAAAAGACCTGTCATTAACATCATTACAGGAAATTGGTCATAATTGGGGATGGTGCTTGCGGTAAAACGTCTCTACTCAGTGTTTTTACACTTGGATATTTTCCAACAGTAAGTCGTCTTTACAGATTAAATTTGTGTATGATTGCTAACATCAATTATAGCATTATGTATGTTTCTCTGGCAACAATTTTGCGCATTTTCCTGTCAATTGCAGGATGCTGACAACTCATCTATTTTTAGGTACCAACGGTTTTCGAAAATTATGTGACGGATTGCAGAGTAGATGGAAAATCGGTACAATTGGCATTATGGGATACAGCAGGACAAGAAGACTACGAGAGATTGCGACCACTGGCGTATTCGAAAGCCCATGTTATTCTAATAGGGTTTTCAATCGACACTCCGGATTCATTAGATAACGTCAAACACAAAGTAGGATTGCAATCTCTGAGAATACTTGACACGAAGTACTAATGTCTTGGCTAGTGGGTGGAAGAAGCAAACGAGCGGTGTCCAGGGGTTCCAATTATACTTGTTGGGTTGAAAAAAGATTTACGAGAAGATCCTGTGGCCAAAGAGGAGATGCGAAAGAAATCCCTTGACTTTGTGGGAACTAAAGAGGCAGATGATATTGCAAAAGCTATCGGCGCAAGGAAATACTTGGAGTGCTCATCGTTGACCGGCGATGGAGTGGATGATGTCTTCGAAGCTGCTACACGAGCCGCACTCCTGACGTTTGAAAAAGGGGAAAGTAATGGATGTTGTGTTATACTATAGGTCTAGGCGAACGGAGTTTGGGGGTGTTATATGTTGAACCAAGACGAAAAATCGAAATAGGATATAATTGGAACGTTTCGGCAACGGCAGCACCTTCACAATCACTACTACTAATGCACGAATGAGTCGAATTTACTTTCTCTTCCATTGCAAGTACATGAGCCGCTTTACAACCTGCGACATGAAACTTGAACGGCACTGGAAGATCAACGGGAATTTGCACCTTGGGAACAAAATTTTCAAGACACGCCAGGAAGCACGAACAAGATCTGATAATGGTACGAATTTATTTCACGAACAAATTTGGTGGTTTCTCTCGGAGTGGTCAGGCCAGATAAAGCTTTCAATAACGACCAATCACGAAACATGGTCTCTATTCACGGTCTCACTCTTTCACGCAAATAGCCCGGGAGTTCTGGCTTGCTTTACTCTCTAGGTTTGTATCTGTTTAATTTCTCTACCCCTTTCTTAACTGGGGATTCGTTCTACATGCTCCCGGGGCCGCGGGGCTCGCAAAAGGGCAAGAGGCAGGTTAAACTGGGGCTCGAGTTGGTGGCAAAAGCGGGAGAGATGGATCCTATATTGATGTGGACGGGGATGCCTTGGTGCACTTGCTTTTATTGCAGATTAGCGTTGGGTTTTAATGGTTATAATGGTTATAGTTAAGGGGGTAATGGTTATGGATGGATTTTACGTGGATATTGATTGGGGACTCGATGCATATTTGAGAAGTTGAGAGATGGGATGGAGATGGAGATGGAAAGACATTGACATTGTACATAAAATTACATAGCAAGTGCCGTCTGATGCGGGCGGGTGGGTGTGGCCCGATTACTACTATATGAATTGACCTTCTTTCCCGATTACTACTATATGAATTGACCTTCTTTCCGTAACTTTGTACAGAAGTTCTAGACGGCGCTCTCTTTCTCCGTCATTCGAGGCTTTTACTGGGCGTCATTCTGCATTATGGATCCCAATTCCTCAACCCCAGTCCCACGGGACAGAAGGCATGGAGAATGCATTCGGTATCTATGGTCCGAATCATACTTATTCCCTCTGTCGTTACACCGTTCGTCATAAGTATACAAATCGCGCTTGTTCTCTTCCATAGCGCGTCTCTGATCTCTCGGCATTCTCTCCCCTCGGTATATTCCTATGTAAACCCTACTTGATCGTTAGCAAAATGCTCCACCATCAATCACAAAACACAACAGTATAAAAGCGAGCAATCAGACAGCAGTTGGTACTTTTTTTGTCCACATAGAGGATTACAGAACAGGTCTGTGAATAAGGTATATCATCATATTACTCCAACACAAACAAACATTCAAAATATGAGTAGCTTACCTTTGCAAATTGTGTCCGATGTACATCCCACCTATGACCTGGTCCATCCGTGATTCCACGGTTCCTTCGCCGGTGTGTCGGTTTGCGCCCTCGCGTACTCGATTGGAATGCCCTCGTTTCCGAAAGTTCCCTTCTTCTCTAGAGCGACGCGGTAGAGTCGCCCGGCTTCCTTTTGTCCGGCGCCTTCGAGGAGTCGGAGGTCTTCCATGGCGCTGTGGATGGAGTGGTGGATTCTGAGGGGTGGGGGTGTTAGTTTTTATATTTTTATAAAAAAGGTAATTAATGGGAATGAGATAGTGTAGGCAGGCCTTAAAGGCTTGGGGAGGGATAGACAATCAGAAGGAAGGCAACGGAAATCTCCACATGGGTTTTGCGCTCTCGGAGTATAATGTGTTTAACATCCGGAATATTTCATCATATTGAATAAATTTTTGAAAAAAAATAGAAATTAAATGTAAAGAATCAAAGCCGAGCAAGCGAGCTCTGGTCTGCTCTGCTAGATTGGAAAAAACAAACCTGTATAATTCATCCTCCTCCTCAATCCTCTTCTTCCGTCGTAATATCATCCAAGCCCGATGAATAGTCCAATGCCTCAACGCACGCGTGCGCGAAAAACGCAGCGGGCGAGGGGTCTTGGGATGTTGGAGATGGTAGCGGATGAGGGTTACTCTGGGATCGGTTTTATTGTTGCCTCCTTCCTTTTTGTGCAGAGATGGGGTGCTGGTGAAGGTTCTGAGGGGTGCGGTTGAGGTTTTTGTAGAGGGGATGGTGGATTTGAAGGATTGGAGGAGAGGTGTGAGGAGGCGGAAGAGTGGTGAGGGGTTTGGGAGGTGGGGTGGCATTTTGATGGCTGTGGATTGAGGAGGAGAGGAAAATTAATGGTGGTGGTAAGGCTTGTTGTTGCGGATTGAATGATCTTGAAGTTGGGGATAAATTTCATCGTGAGTTGAAGTGGTACCCCTGTCAGTTTGGTGCACGTGAGCATAGGGTGGGCGACAAAGCTATGTACGCAGTGGACATCAGAAACTTCCTCTTTTGGTTGGCCGACCTCACCTCATACTTGTGTGTTTATTTTGTTTGTTTCGATTTTAATAGCACGTTTTCCCAATCTTGAAACTATTGATCTTCTACTTTGGACTTTATTCATTTTCCCTCGATATCCCGAGAAGTAAAGCACATTCGAAAAGATATCAAAATGCCTTTCACAGTCCCAGTTCAGCGGAAAGGTGTCACGCACTTGTTTGTATGTATCCAACCAACTACCAACTTATACATAGATTCCCAATCTACATTATGGATCTAAACTTTAAAGACATTGCTAGAATCTGTCAAGATTATTAGTTTAATCCACCGTGGGGACATTCACTAACTTATAAAGAAAGACACCTAAACTGACTGCTTTCGAACACATACCCAAAGCTTCAAATTCGGAACCTCAAAACATCATCATCTGGATTGGTGGTCTACTTGATGGTTTACTCACCGTACCGTACCCATTATCAATCTCAGATACATTACCAGCAGACTGGACTCTCGCTCAAGTTCTTCTTAGTTCTTCATACACTGGATGGGGTATCTCTTCTCTCAAGAAAGATGCCCAGGAGTTATCTGAATGTGTCGCCTACTTTCGAACAATTAAGTCAGGCAAGATTATCCTCATGGGACATTCAACTGGTTGTCAAGATGTCATGGAATACCTCACAGGACCCGGACACGAAAGCAATGCTCCAATTGATGGAGGGATCATCCAAGCCCCGGTAAGCGACCGTGAAGCTTTGGGACATGAAATGGATGCAGATGTTCTGAAGAATAGCATTTCCCTTGCACAGAAAATGGTCGACGCTGGTGATGGCGAGGAAGTCTTGCCATCTAGTGCTACGCAAGGGTTCTTCCCGTCTCCTGTATGTGCGAGGAGATGGCTTTCGTTGGCAAGCCCAAACCATGATGGAGATGATGACTATTTCAGCTCTGATTTAACGGATGATCAACTGAAGAAGACTTTCGGAAGTTTGCCAGCTAGAAGTCCATTGTGCATTTTGGTTTCTGGAAATGATGAGTATGTTCCGAAATATATCGACAAAGAGGCGCTGGTTAAACGATGGATTGATTTCGTGAAGAAGGGTGATGGAAAGGTTGATGAGGAGAACTCTACTACTGTACCTGGTGCTTCGCATAACTTGACCAAGAGTCCTAAAGCTGTTCCAGAGTTGGTAAAGAGGGTCTTGGGGTTCTTAGAAAGATTGTCTTCGCAATCACACTTGTAATGTAAGTCAGGGTCGGCAGGCAGGTACCTGGCCGGGACATAAAGCGCTGGCATGATGGGGTTGACAACAGCTGATGATTGATTCATGATACCTAATTGATGATCTTGACCTAAAAACTAAACAAATTATGACATTCAATCGCATCTTTTGAGTTTGGTCGATGATATGTTCTCTGAAAGTCTATGCATACATACTATCGAAGAAAAACTTCTTGGATTGACTCGTTGTTGTTCGCATGTTCTATTTACACATTACCGCCAGTATTTGAGCAATTCTTTTTAGGAGATAGTCCTCCAGCTCTGTTATTTGATTGCAACAGTATAAAAATGAAAACAACTCTTTTCCCATTTCAAAGTTCGGAGTCAAATCTAAGCTGATTTTTTTTGGAAATAAATGAGTGTCAACAAGTATCTTAAGTCCTACCATTAATCCGAACTCCCATATCTCCATTCTCCTAAAGCCGGCAGTACCGCACTTCACCGCCGCGACACGTCGTCGCCAACAAAATAATCCACCACCATTCCATCCCCACTCAAAATTCACTCGCCCAGCCCCTCTTCCTCCCAATAGGGGGAAAAAAAAATCAAAACAAAAATGACAAAAACCAAGCGCCCGTTAGGAGCGCCTGGGAAAATCCTTATTAATAAGTTATTAAGGATTTTATTAAGATGAACCCTTCGATATGGGGTCACCCTTATACGATGTCGATTTCTACCAAACACCGCACCCACCCGAAGGTGGTTACAACGCAGCGGTCGACCAACTGCGCCAGGGCGGCGTAATGCGGTGTTTGATGGTGGTTGAGTGTTGTTTGGGTATGTATTGGTGTGGACGTGGCGTTTAGCGAGGCGGTGCAATGGATGGTATTCTGCTCTTCACAAGTACTTTTTCCTTAGTATGAGTAAGAAACTTTGAGTTGGATATTGGGAGATGGATAGAATGTTTCGGGGGGTGATGCGACGAGGGTTTAATGGTGGTTATCTCACAATCATGCCTTTTCTTCTTAATATATACACTTGATGGATTCTAATACCTTCAAACAACTCTAATATATCATAATCAAATGCTAATAAAACATGTGCAAACTTTTTCCTGTATGTATGGAACTAAGCATGAACTTGAGTATGATTCGCTTGAAGTATCTACAGGTTAAATATCTAGCAGTCAGCAACTGAGTTCTAAAGTCGCAGATCAACATACACTTGGACGCGGTGGAGCTTGTAGGTGATCTGGAAATCTCAAACCTTTTCTTGAGCTGTTGTCTAACTCAAGGTTCTGTATTCACAAATTATAATGGCGGTACTTGATGCCTTGCAGAAGGTCAGAAATGACAACGATAAGTTAGTCTCATAGTAAGCAGCGACCATATAAGTAAGTTGATTGTTACAAGCTTCAGAACGTGGAGTTACGATGATGTTGTTGTCTTAGATAGAGCTTATGGCTAAGGCTGTTATATTCATGTTCACCTCCATATTCTTGAATTCACACGTGCATTCTCAAAAAATGAATTGAAGATAACGGTTGTACATGTGGATTATTTGGGGCTTCTCAATTACTAGCTCCCCTTCTCACAATGTACCACTTCCGTCGAAACCACAACTTGATGGATAGGTTGAAGTCAACAAAAGTGTCTTATTTAAATTGTCATTTTTCTGTCTCTCTAAATTCTTTCGGAGTAATATAAACGATCAAAAGATCAGATATAAACAAATGGTGGAAAGCCAGATCGAAGAGCTGTGTTGCACTTTGCGGCGCGAGTGATATACTCTTTGAGATATTTGATATCAGGTCCGTAGTTTATTATGTATGAAGATTAAATCTCCAATGACAGCGAATATGACGAGATGATACTCTCGGACGTAAATGGCCCAGTTTTGGTCGACGGCAAGCAACTGTAAAGTGACAATGTGAAACTTAGTTTATGGTCAATCGTCTACTATACTCCTTGATGTCTTTCGTAAGCATTTGATTGACAGGTAACATACCAATCGAATAGATCAAAATCTCCGAACCCCATCACGGCGAGGTCGATATGGTGTAGGCAGAATAGACGCCGGACTCGAGGAAATTACACCTGGTACGTACATTCGTTCTATACTTTGGCGAAATGAATAGATAATACTTGTCGCGCTCTTTCAACGAGCTATAAAAGTTTCTAAAATCGATTCTCTTTGATATATTTTAGGTAAATCGTGTCTCATGATCGCGTTGCGGGGACAGTTAATGAAGTCGGCGGGTATGGCTCTACTGTTGATATGGGGTTATTTATACTCTTGTTCTGGTCTCGAAAGACCCTAGCCTCAAGTTTCCATCCCTTCGAGTGAATTATGAGTCTCACTATTATTCTCTTTGGTTTTAAGTTATTTACATAACATTCTACGCATACAATTGAAAGTTTCTTTGCTTTACAGCTTCTGACTCTCGGCCACAAGTCACGGTGCGTTTCTGAGAACTTACAGAACTTCTTGGTTCCTACTATATTGAGTGAGGACAGTCGAAGCGCGAGCTTGATTGGTTCTTGGTATTCAGAGACCAATTCTTAGAAGCTTCGTGTTCATGCTTGAGCTCGCCGTGTCGGAACAACCTCAGGCGTATATCATCAAGCTAGGTATATAAATACTATAAGCTACCCATTATTTTCAACCATCATCGCCATCATTATGCGGACTATTATGATGCACCGACCCCGATTCAGAGCAAGAGATTCAGAATCTTCTTTATTTGAGTCTTTTCAAGATCGTTCGTGCAAGAGCTCTCGACTTCGTCTGAATTTGAGTCTGAGCGACGAAAAAGAAAGGTCGCGAACTTAATATCGCCGTGCTGAAATGAAGATGAGCTTGCTTAAAATTGGTCTGGATATTTTGATGATGTAAAGCCACAATTTATTGACAACACAATGTACGGCGATGTACATTACACCCACCAGCCTAACGCCAAGCCGCAAATTTCCCCGCCTATCAATGTAAAGATAAAACATATATTTCAAAAAAATATCTTTCTTCTTATAGCTTTCGTTATTTGCGCTTGAGAGTTTCTGTTGATACCATTAAACCTCTACACTTCACCTCTTCTCCACCCCATATTCACTCCCCTTAAACCCCACTCTCGCTAAACATATTTGCCCCACTTACCACCTCTCAACAACACCACAACAACAATCACGAATCCACCAAACCTCCAAACCAAGCCAAAAATATGCAATAGAAAATAGACAAAAGCGGGAAATGAAACAACCCGACCGAAGCCATCTACCGAGACACCATAATGCATGTTTCTCTGAACAACATACATCCGGCGGCGAAAGAGCCCAATTTCTAATGTGTGGCCAGCATGATATGTTGCAATGTTTGGGTTTATATTGGAAGGGGGAGGGGGGCTGGGTGGATATGAAGATGAGGGTATGAATTCGCTTCTCTGTACTAGATCGCCTTTGAATTGATGAGTACTTCTCACTGGTGCATTCTCGGTTTGTGATTTTAACAATCATTATTCATTACGGATCAATCCACCCCTATTTTGGGATATTTCAATCTCAAGATACAATATATACGGCAGTACATACTACAGAGCTTACAGGTTCAACCAACTATGCTCGATCAACGCTGAGAAGAAAAAGGAAAAGCAGCATGTCCATCAAATGGCAGTAATCTAGAAGCGTGTGGACTAGAGTACAGTTTGTGACGGCATCCCAATCAAAATATTGGTGTCAAAAATGCGTTCTATTAGTATTGAAATATCAGTATGTACAATTGTTCCATGAACTATTTCCAAACTTCCAGCCCATGAAGTGTTTAAAATCTCCAAGTCTCTATAGGATGACCATTTCACACGTTGTATGCTATACTTTTCCACGCAGTTATCCTTTTTAAATTCTTTCTTGTGTAGCTAGCTGCCCTACCACTCCCCTAGTATCGGTCCTAGTTCTCTGTATCTTCAATGCCGACCAAGTTTATTCTGTTCATAGATTCACTGTTAGCTCACTAAACTTCTTTAACTTCATACAGCACTGTATAACTCATTAAGCAATAACTTCGATTTTAAATCTGTAAAAAGTTCTCGATAAATAGAGAGGATAGCTCAACACGATTACAAGGGAAGAATTCCTGATTCTTGTATTCCAATTTGCATACCATTGATCTTCAAAATCCAGTCGCATGTCTTGTGAAACCTACTTCATTCTAGTGTAGTATCATCCGATGCAGTGAAATGAAGGGGATAGCAATCAGAAGTCCATTGAGATGACGGTGGAGGAATAATGAAAATAGATGAAAGTGGCAAGATGGCGACATTATCGATATAATCGCACACTTCGTCCCTAATTAAATCATTTCTAGGGCAAAAAACAATTGCCACGGCGCTACCCCACAGATCTGTGGCCAATATTATTTCTGGGTACCAGTTGCCTATTTGAGGCTTTGTGAATCTACTGTTCTTACCAACAACTGGACTCTGCCCTATTACTTTCGCGTAGCTTATGTACCCAGTCTCGTACTCCTACTCGGTAGAATGGACATTTTAATAGATCCAAAATAATAAGGTTCCGATTAAGTGTGTGTTCGTGCATTCACCATGCGTCCTGAAGATATCCAATCAACTGCGAAAACATAGCCATGCCAACAAACTTTCTCAATCACGGTATCACTATACTATATTCACCCATCCAAAATTATATGCTCTAAGATCTATTCCAGAGTCTATTTAAGAGCTCTTGTGTTACGAATTAAATCACTTCTTCACAGACATTCCAGATCGGTGGAATCTGTGTGTATGCATAGCGCGCAATGGACATTATACACAAGAAGCAGCCATCAAGGAGTTCGTTGATCGTCTAGGCTTATTAGCTTGAGGGTCAGGATGGCATCAAGAGGAACTGCATCAAATGGAAACATAGTTATGCTCATGGTAGTCAGAATACAGCCAGTCTCAGATTTGAAGTACGGAGGACAAAAAACTAGGACAAGCAGTGTAAATACATTCCGGCAACAAAATCATGATCCTTCCATTTACTCTTCTCTAGGATATCATATCATGTATTCACGAGAACGGATGGCATACAGAGATGAGAGGGGAAAATATTGACGACGTGGATATAAAAAGAAACAGCAAGGGTGAAGTCCATAATAACCGGGAAAACACTAGCGAAGATAGAACAGATACAGCTGTATCTTATTTCCCTCTGAGAGATACATTTTCATTGGTATTGGGGTTCTTTAATCAAATTTTTCCATGTAAGAAGGTTACTATAATGAGAAAGAAAGACGGACTAGGCGTTGATTTTATATCTTTGAGTTCTCACTTACTATAGACACCTTATGTTGATTCACTACTCTATGGGTGAAAATCTTACACAAATTACCCTAGACTTAAATCGCGTTGATTTCCATATCCGGTCCATATAATCCCCTCCGCCACAGATATGTATACACTCTTTTCTCGAGATTCCTTCCTTGATGGTAGCCGGGAAGGAGTACAGTACCACAATTGAATCACAAGGGATTACAGCGTGGGTCGAGGTTGGTGAACATGTATGATGTGTTTCGGGAAGAGAAAGTGATAACTTGAAGGATAGTAGATCGCAATGGCTTGTGCCGTGCTAAGGTGATAGTCGAGAACGACGGCAAAAATGGAAATAGGGATAGTAATATAGAAAAGTGACAATGCGTGAAAGACCAATAGATGTTGGAAGGGGATTTTGATCGTGTAGATACGATATAGAAAGAAAACGGCCTGGCGCACGCAGCTGGTGGCGTTGTTTTCGGGTCCTTATGGACTTGCTACCATTTGGTACAGTTGTGTGTGATATGAAAGATGTGGATTTAGTGTGTGGGCAATCTAAATATAATCATAGTGTAACACAATCCTGAATCGGGAATCCAATATCAAGCCGCAGATCTAGACTACTACATGTGACAAAACTTGCTGGACGTCTTTAAATCTGTTACTACACCTCGGTGGTTTGTTTGCGCCTTTTACATGACCATCAATGTAAAGAAAAAGACTACTTACTTAAATTCACTATTTAGCCGTATCCTCCAAGAAGTGAAGAATCATATCTCGCTAGGTTTTCAGAATCATCTTACCATCTCAATGTAGTCTATCCACCTGTTCCGTGAGCCCAAAGGTCGCATGTCCAGCCCTTTTCACTTTGGCCCCAGTATCACCGTTGCTATACTCATCATGAAGACTTTTTAACTTGCCAAACTTCAGCTTACAATCTTTCATCAAATCCGCATCCGCACTACTGAGATAATAACCTCTTGCAATATCATCCAGAAAGGGGTTTCTAGCCGTGACCAGTATTTGCGAAAAGACTTCCCCGGTACGGATGCCAGTTTTCTTAAGCACAAACACGCCAGCTACAAATGAGATGAGACTGAGCAGTAAGGCGATGAAATATGGAATCAATAACTGGCTTGGCGTATAATAATAGGCAAGGATTTCTGTGGATGAAGAGCAAGTGGTGGGTTGTATTCATGGTGCTAACAGCGAGTGTCGAAACGATTAAATTTATGAGAAGCTCAGGAATACCTTCAAGGAGATCTTGGTTCACAAACCAGATAGATGAGTTTTTCCCGCGGTTGGCGCTAACTGTATCGCCAACAAGTATCATGTTTCCTATTATAGTATCAGGAAATGCATAGCTGATAACATTCGCATTGGTAGATGTCAAGCT
This sequence comes from Myriosclerotinia curreyana, assembly GCA_002162495.1. NCBI lineage: Eukaryota > Fungi > Ascomycota > Leotiomycetes > Helotiales > Sclerotiniaceae > Myriosclerotinia > Myriosclerotinia curreyana. The sequence goes on from NGKJ01000001.1 coordinate 805,384, forward strand.
AACTCAGGACATATTGCGCTCCAAATTCAAGTGACTTCATGAATTTGATAGGAATACTAAACCCATATGCCTTAGACTCAATTCTTATCATAGACTCCTTATATAATAAAACAATCATACTAGTAGAAAATCCATCCAAATTCGTTCCATCCACCATACTCTTGCCCAAGCCAAAGATATGCTAATACCCCGCCCCGTGACCATAACCATCCACGTACAATAGTAAAAACTAACTTCCAGATTCCTAAACGCCTAGTTTCAATTCGTATCCAGCTGAGATCGAATACACTAGTCTAGCTAGAGAGAGATTGCTACGACTATCTAGCATCCAAGCCGCAACCTGCTATATTGGACCACATACTTTGGATAAAAGATGAAGTAAACAAATCTCTCCTTCTCTCATCATGCATTCCGCTACTTGAGATGCCGAAGAATACGAGCAATATAGTGCATACTTTTAATGTGGATTGAATATATGGATTGGGTACTTGGTATGTAGAGTATTTGATAATGACAATGAGAAATCAAAAATGATGGCAATAAATATCGTCTAATTAACTGCCAGTCCAACTGTCAGAATGGCTCGTACAAATCTTTATGAGATCAACTTTTCATGGAGCTTCATAGTCTCACCACTTTCGCTTTCAGTATGCTGATTCAACTTTTCCGTTTTGGTTGTATTTGACCAGAAAGAAATCCGATTCACGTACTGCGAATATTTTTATACCCATCCCTAAAGATTCGTACACCAAGTTCAAAATTCCACAAAACCAATTTTGCCAGTTCACGCACCGACAGTTTGATGAGACTACAAAACAAGTGGAAAGAAACGATATGCTGAGGTATAAAATCAGGACTTCTACCAACTGGAAAAACAAAGATGCTTGATGGGGATGATGAGCACCGTATCTATGGAGCTAGCCGAGGCTCTGAGCAGACAAATTGAAATGTGAATAACGCAATGGAAATGAAATCTAAACTTGGATATCCATTTCATCATCTCTGCTTTCAAGAGAATCTGCCGGCAATTTTTTTCAATGATAGTAAAAAAATGAAATAGCAATGAAACTGAAAGAGAAAGACAATAAGCAGCAGTTTAGTCGCTTGACAATAACCATAAACCTTTGAATTTTAAATCCCAATCTACATACCCTAAATCTTCAACAATACACACAGTTCAAAAATTAACAGTAGAAGAAGTTCTTATACAACTCGATCCCGCATCGTTGATACCCATTTTTCCTGCTCACATCTCTTCCAGAAAATAACATCCCGATATTTCTTCGACCTTGCCTCCATCAAGAGTGCCATTAACTACATCCCGCAACAAAATACTTAGCAACAAGCTCTCTCGACGGAATAAACCCATCATCGTCAATTACAGCACGTGGTATCGATCCCTCCATTTCCATATCAGCCAGGCCTTCCAAAGACGGCGCAACCCACTCCAGCCCACCCTTCTTCACCCATTCAGGATCGAAATCATCGATTCTCTCCAAGAAAACCTCGAGTCTGTTTGAATTCATTAAGAGCGGAAAGCCACCTTTCAATATCTTCAACTCCAAGCTTTGGAAATGAACAATGTAATATAAAATATGAATGTCTCGGCGTGTGGAAAATCATCTCAAATATAACGGATGCGCTGGATATTTTTGGCTGTGAATTGATATGGAACGAGTCTAGAAACCTCAACCGTGTTGTTAATAGCTATGACGAATTTATTGTATCCATGTACACGGAGGAGACCAAGCGTGAGCCGTAGAAGTCTGGCTTGAAACTTCTCCATATAATATATGCTGTGCAAGCGCGTCTGCGTGGCAAGAATTTCCAACGGGATAGTGCATGTCTTTGAGCATACATATTACATTGAATTAAAAAGATACATATTATCTGACGGATCTCAAGAGATAGACTTAGGAAGCCGTGGAGTTGATTATCACTAGAAGATGGAGCTTCAACAGTTATTTAGCTTTGAATTTCAGCAATAACTCCTTGAGGAATTCTTAAAAGCTTGGCTAAATTGCACCACATGTCTGAAACATGGCGATCACTAACTTTGGTGAATTTGATCTAGTAAGTACTAGGTAAGTTATTGATTTTTTGGCTTTTTGATACGTGCGTGATCTGTCTGATTAGCCAAATAGGCCATTACAGTAATATTCATCCAATAGTTTCTGCTTATCTTACTTCGACAAGCAGATTCAAATCCGAAAGAATTACCATTTGATTATCGATCAGCCTCAATATATGTATATCAAACATCATGACATCACGACATCATGACATCAGCCGCAAGGAGCTCATGTGCGTTTTCCAGCCGCGCAATAAGCAACAGGATACCCATTGATATGTATGTCCGGGAAAAATAGGACAGAGTATCTCAAAATCAATGTCTAATTTGCACATTGGGATAACATCCTGTCAAGCATATTAGACGAGAATATTTCAATATCCCCATTGATGCCAAAGAACCGAACATATCTCCGAAACACATACGGTACTAGTACCAATTTCCCAAACTCCGACACCGAAACTCATGTCACAAATTCGCTGTCAGCCATCATAAGGGTAGGTAATTCATCGCGGACGTGATTCACTAATTATGAATATTAGACCAGATTAGACGAAAGACTGATTATTTCCACTCCCAGACCATACTATGTCATGGAACTTTACTTAAGAATGACACACGTGGAAGAAGCCACACGAAAAGAACAAAACAAATCATCAAAATCAGGATATAATTTATTAACCCCCGAAGAACATGACACAAAACATGGCATATCCACATCATATCAAAACTCCTCAAACTCCATTCTTGTACGCCCTCCCAATCCCATTCCGTTGCTTCAGCATCTCAACTCAACTCAAATCAAGCTCCCCAATCATTGATGTTATCTGGTTTGAGCATGGGTTGTCGTCTCAGGGGCCTCATTCGAATATTCATGCTCATTAGTGGGCCTAGAAATCAAAGGCAAATCCGCTTCAGAATATCCAAAAGCATCTGGTTGTCGGAACGACCTGGATCTCCTTTGGTTATATGACTCCATTGCCTCCTTACTTTCTGCGTCGAGACGTGCTCTGTGCGCAGCTTTAAGCTTTTTGGTGTTTTGACGATCTTTGTATGCAATTATGATAATTCCAATACCGAAAAGACCGAGTGAAACAGCGAAGAATATTGTGACCACGAAACCGGATTTGGTGAGGGTATTGTCAATTAACATGCAGACGTTTTCCCCAGAAGTAGTTGTTGTGCAAAGAACTCCCGGTGCACATTTCGAGGATGCGGCTGATGTAGTAACACATCCAAGAGTTACACCTGTGGATTTTCCTGTTCCATACGAACATACGCTCGTAGAATAGTAGGAGGTTGTGGAACAGGCAAGGGTACTTGAGGAAGTTCCAGTTCCACTACTTGTCGCACTGGTAGTTGTGCCAGATGTTGAAGGAACTGTACTAGCTGTTGTAGATGATGAACTTGTAGCGGTCGTAGATGAGGCTGCGGAAGTTGTCGTTGTGGCAGCCGTTGTACTGGCAGAGCTTGAGGTTGAAGACGAAGCTTCTGTCGTACTCGTTTCGGTGGCTCGCTTCCTTAAATCCTCTTTGATAACCTCTTCAACCGATCCCTGTCGATCATTACATTCGTATGAAAACCATACTGCTGATACAGTAGAATCGATCGCATCGCATCCACCAGCTATAAAACATTGTTCGATTTGATCTAATCGTCTCAAATCAACATCTTCAGCGAGACATTTGACAATTGACAAGTCATCTCCACAAGAATTTCTAACCACGAGATCATGAAAATTTCCTTGTATACATCCATCTGATATCAAAGATTCATAGGCAGAGATCATTGCGGGTGAAGACACCAGTAAAGAAAATATAATTGGGCGCATATTGGATCTTGGCGGGGTAGTTGTGAGGGAAAAGATTAGAGAACTTCTCGAATTATTCTAAGTGAAGATTGAAGAAGCAAATAATGAATAAGAGTATTATCATCTCAAAAACTACAGAAAATTCGGGAAATATATAAAAAGATAAAGGTAGAAGAGATGCCTGTCAAGGAGGTATAAATGTTGGGCAGTAGTGGGTAGTAAATGATTTCTCTATAAATCGTCAACTTATTTTAAGTTCAAAGGCGTAATTTTGAGGGACTTGGCTTGATGTATGGGAGGCGTAGCGTCCTCCCCCTAGTCAGGCTAGCTAAGTTCGCATTGAACAAATCGAACGTCAAGTTGCAAGTAAACTTTCGGACCTAGACATAGTATGATTAGGCTCTCCATACCTACCTATCTTGATTCTTCACATACTGTGTTCGGGACCTTCGGGTAGTATGCACCGAAGGATTTTGAAGCAAACGAACACCAACAGTAACACCATCCATTTTTCTTTTGTACAACTGTACAACTGTACAACTGCACACATAACGGGGGACAAGTCCCGAAGCAATCATTAATACAGGCTAACACGGTACTGTTCGTTGCACTGGCGACAACTTGGGAAGTTGGGAGGACGCGGAAAAGCGTAATTGATGAGAAAAGTTAGTAAAGTGGATATAACTTCACTCCAAATACACCGCGCATTGTGGTGACGAGTCAGCGAGAAGATTTGAATCAAATTCATCAAATAGATTCAAGCGGGAAATTTTGAGGCTGTAGTGGAATGGGGGAATACTCAAACTCCAAGGTGTTTGTGGAAACTTTTAAAGTAATAATAATGAATAATAATGATGGTTGTAAAATGATTCTCGGTCTCGTCGGATTGAATCGTCAATAATACCGGTAATAATATGAGCAGCGGGCAATAGGTAGTGTATTCCAGTAGATCCTATTGGTTCATATATGAGTGGAGTTGACCCAATATTTAACATTTATTTAGGGGAAGACTAATGCTAAAGCCTTATTATTATTATTAGTACCTACATACGAGAAAATGATTTGATATGCACTTTGTACTGTAATAATAGGTAATATATCTTATATCCTTGTTGGATTATTATTAAAAAAACTTTATAAAGAAACCGGTACAAAGTATAAATGAGATGAGATGAATATATAATACCGGGTAGATACGGATTTTTTTAAATAAATTAAAATAAATAATGAAGAAATAATAATGCAAAAGGAAATAATGCTTACCTACCTACTTAGTACTACAAAGAACAAAATGAAGGGGGAAGTTCGCGAAAGTTTCGCATGATAACGGCGAGTTACCATCACGTGATTACTAGATCACATGTTTTACCTTTGCTATGACGTACTTGGCCGAATCCAGTAGGTGAGTAGAAGCGAAGACTTGTTTGGGGAATGTGATACAAGAACAAGAGAGAGAAGGGCTTCATAAAAGACGCTCAATTTTCTGCTCTTCTTGTTCATGATCTCTATCAAACACCTTCAATCATATTCAAGAAGAAAACTTCAAGCAAGATTACCAACATCAAAAATCAAAACCTTTTCATCCAAACAACATCTCAATATGCCTCTCGTCGATCCCATTACCAACAGTGCTGCTGGTGGCGATGATAAGAACCAACAGTGGCTGAACAAGTTGGCTGGAAAGAAGATCGGTGAAGTTAGTAACGAGACTGTATGTTAAGTTAATATTGATTTCGCCGATTAGGATTTATACCCTCTAGGTACTAATACATCATTAATAGACCTTCGCGAAGCAAGATCTTCCTGAAGAGCATAGGATTATTGAGCCTGGATCAATGGTTACCAAGGATTTCAAGGAGAATAGGTTAGCCCCCATATCCAAAATCTGAAATCTGAACTCTTCAAGAACTAATCACTGACTCACTTAACAAATATCTAGACTAAATATCCATCTGAACGAAGATGGAACTGTCTCCCATGTCAACCATCAATAGAAAGCAGACGCGAGGGATAATGAATGAATCATGATGGGGATGTGGATGTGGATGGGGATTTCGAGTTTCGAGTTTCGAGTTTCGAGTTTCAAGGGTGTGTTATTTGATGAACTTTATTAATTAATATAAATCCACTTGAAATAGCATTGTGACTGTAGGTATTCCATACCAAAAACTTGCTTGATGTTCGAATAACCTCATATTGTGATTCTAAAACCCCTCCATTTTATTACCCCTCTCGAGTCCGTGTACGTTTGGTCTTACCAGCCACCCGTATCGCGGGGCACATTCTCCACATGCACGTCTTAAACACTTCTCATCCTCCATCCTCACAAACACCACAATACTACCAGAATCACATCCAATATGTTTAAGAAAGAGTAAGATATATTGATAGCTATAATTCAAACTCAATCATGTATATATGCTAATGTGTAGTATCTGCGCAGCATTTCTCCCGGCTCAAAAAGCAAGGTTAAGTCCTCTGTTCAACGCGCCATAAGAAATCAACTCGTCACTACATATCCGTTATTGGCTCCTCATATCGATGAGATAATACCGAAGAAAGAGCAGCTGGATGCTATGAAAATGTGCGCTTCTATTACTTTCCTTCCTCTTAGACCTTCTTCGCTACATACCTCATAGTCGCATGATCATACCCAAGAGATTCAACTAACAACGGGAAAATAGTCCAGATAGAGTAACCCTCTACCTAATCGGAACCACACCCATATTCTTCCAACACATGACCGACGCTCTCCTCCCTCATCTCAAACTCGTCCACCGATTTCCTACCTGCTTCCCTAGCATCCGGATCGATCGCGGCGCTATTCGATTCGTTCTCTCCGGAGCTACTCTGATGGCCCCAGGTCTCACATCTACAGGCGGTAGATTACCTAATGGAAATAAGGAAGAAGAGGGTGTATATGGGGAGACTGGAGAGGGTGAGGGGTGGTACGGAGGAAGAGAATTGGAGACTGGTGAACCGGTGGTTGTTTGTGCAGAGGGAAAGGAGGAGGCTTGTGCGGTTGGTTTGTTGAGTATGGGTACTAAGGATGTTAAGGAAAAGGGGAAGGGTCCGGTGGTCGAGGATGCGCATTATCTGGGAGATGGATTATGGAGGCTGAGTACGGACTAGAGGACAGGCAGGTAGCGGATTCATACGTGACGACATTTATTAAGGCTGCTTGCAGATTTACAGAAACATCATGCGAAGGGTAAACCGAACAACGATTTGATGGACAGGAACATAGTCCTATATTGTATATAGAGTCATCTTGGTATATGACTACAGTGGACCCCAAGATTTCTAACTCTACGGGCAATACACATCCCAATAGGTCTTCATTTACCATGCTTGAAACCACCTTATTTTCCTCCATTCTTATTGTGCATTCACTCCATCTGCAATCTTTTACTCAAACATTCTATTTTCACATTGACATCATCAATTCTTCAAGTGAGGTACCATGCTGCATCAATAGTCAAAATGCGTCTAATCAATCAAATATCCATGTACAACTAAACATTCACTCAAGCGAGAAAGCCGAGAAAGATATCTCTTGTATAAAGGGTCAAACTAGTAATAATTTTTCTGTCTTCTATACAAGCCGCAAAGTCGCAAAGCCGAGAGTCTCATGTGAGTTCAAATCACATTCTTGTTTGTTATCTAAGATCTATATCTTCGAAATCTGGTGTTTGAGTCGAAGAGGGGAAATTATGGATGTAATTTTTGTTGTTGTAAGGAAGTGCTGTTGTTGAAAGACAATCGTTATCTATCGAACAATCAATTTTTGTACACCTAGTCCTCTAAATGTCATGGGAATGCGTTCATTTTCATTGCTAATCTCGATTCGCACAACCATTCATTATTACTCATTTTCGCTCCCTTTTTTCCTTACTATGATCTTTCGTAGTCAAGTCACTATATATAATATATGCCCTCTAAGCCGGTCTGTATCAGTCAAGTTGGCAAAGTTGAAGTATAGATCGGGAATTTTAAATGGACAGGAGATGCGTGACTGGTATAGCACTTGGATCTCTCCTGCTCTGGTTGAGAAATGGTTTGCAGATGATCTACGTAGGACAAAGAATGAGTGGGAATGGGAACGGGGATGGGGGATAGGGATAGGGCAGAGTTGAAGAGGAAGGTGAATGGAAGAGAGAAGGGATAACATATAATTGCGGATGAAATAAAACGCGAGTGCGGAAGTTTGAATAAATAGAGATGAATTGTAGCTGGGGATCTGGAGTATATAAATCGTCAGTAACTTCTAAAGCCCAAATCACACAGCCGATGCTCCATTTTTCTAACTGATTCCCAGAAAATTCAACTGTAACAGAAAAACTATCGCTTATCTCCTATTTCCAGCCCACTCGGTTTTCTTAATTACATAAATAGTATTTTTTGGCATGGCTTTCATCACCCTCGAAGCCACTATTGTTGTCTTTAGAAGATATACGCAAACTAACCGAAATTTCATCCCATAAGTATTGCCAATAGGAGCACAAGTATCTGCCAAATGTAGCAACATTTACCTCTCTCTTGACTCAAACCATCAAACGCAAAAGATGATTTGAACGAAGGAAATAGAAACGATCTATAAAATTTATTTAGTCCATCGCCCTGTCTTTTCGTCTATGTTCTGCTCAGTAATATCCTTTAATCTTGAAGTCTTGCACAGGTGGCTCTTTTATGGGTAGTTACAAGAAAATCTTATTAGGAGTATCTAGTTGGGTATGTGGATTGAGAAAGGTCTCGATGACGTATGTAATCTTACTTAATTATCAGAAAGTGTGAAGGGGGTAAGAATCTTGCGGGGCTGGGAATTCCTGTGCTGTGGTATATAAAGAGTGAGATTCAATTGACATTAGCTATTATAGAAAGAAAACACGTTTCATACACCATGCCATGTATGAGGAGTGGGAGAATGGGATTTTTTGTTACGCTTGGATATTCGGTGGGTTCTTTCCTTCTTGTGTG
>NGKJ01000001.1:814341-866028 GCA_002162495.1 Myriosclerotinia curreyana
GGGGGTTATCATGGTCTGTGTAGTATAGATTAGATTGTTTGATGGTTGATGATTGTCGATAGTAGATATTCTTGCTGTCGACATTTTGTATTTCCTTTTGATGTTGTCAATTTACTCAGGTTTCGGGCTTCAGTCAAGTCAGTGGAAACATTCTTAACTCGCTCGCAGCGGTTTTGACTGGCTCAAGTTTCCCATAGCAATACAAACTTTTACCCTGGGAATCTCTTATTAAATGAGGCAGTTCTGTTATATTTCTTTTGTGCATCCAAGTCGTTTATTATGAAGGCTTTCAAGTAAATCATCAAGTGGTTCTGATATTCACAGTTTTAGCCTTTAACTAGAGATCTTTGAGGGTTACTGGATGAATTTGTTGGGGACAGGGTGTCGCTGGTACTAGAACCATCACCATTTTTGAGAGCTTGTGTAGAATGGTGAATCACTTCTAAAAGTATATATCAGTTAAAAAATTTCATCACATCCAGAGTATTCACTTCAATCCCCACTCAAAGAAACACATGGCTTAGCTCTATTGCTACCTCTACTTTCCCTCAGTCAAGAGCTTAAATAAAACGTCAAGCTACACCGATTCCGATTCAAACGGAGTAATAGTTTGTATCCTTCAACAGAATACATCTCATGGCCGAGAATCGTGGAGTATTCTTTTTGGGATCGTGGTTCTTGGCTCAGAACGGAGACCGAAGGTTTCGAGGTTCTAATATCGTTTGTTATGGGAATTTCTATAAGGTTATAGTCTGTTGTTGTGTATTCGTTGTTTCTTTTTTGTGGGGGTTTTTACTGTCCTTCTTTGACTCACTGCCATCTGTTTATGTTTAATTGTCGCGAATGTCGTGCTCATGCTCGTCTCTGAGTTGAGAATGGAACACTTGCAGATTCGAAGTCGAATAATAGTACATTATGAACTTTACTATAATACATAAAAGTAATGCGTATGGGATTGTTGAACGCTGAATATATGTCTACTTCCTAAGACCTTATATATCATTGCTGGGAGATAACAATACTATCAGAACCTTCTCATTATCGGTCAGTTTTGTTATTCGCATCCTCATACTTATAACACTAGATGTTCGATATTGATTTCGACGATTTCGAGTAGAATGGACAACTGCAAGTCATGAAATTTTCTGAAACAGTTCATCTTTTTGAAACATAGGAGATACTTCAAAGAGAGTCTGGTCTTCTTATAGTCACCTTAGAAGATTTAGTTGTAATAAATTGCGGTTAATTTTCTTGTAGCCAGACATATATGGTGTCATATTAAGTAGGAAAAGAGAATTGACCCGCTGGTAGATGTTTATAAGTGGAGGAATATAAAACACCCGTATCCAGTTTGAAATTACAGCAAATACCGACTCGTAGCACATATTTCTTTTAGAACTTGTTTGAACCCTTTTTGAGTTTTCTGGTAGTACACACTTTACCACAAGTTCTCAAGATAGGTTTGTGAAGCAGGCCATCTACAAGTTTCTTATTATCATTTATCTGTCCATCACTGTGGACTCCTATTTCTACCATCATTTTACCTTAGAATGTCTCATTTTGGCGATGTGAACAGGCGTTCCTTCTAATTGTACAGGTAATATGAGATGTCTTATATCTTGGCCCCTAAAATTCTACGATTCACTAGCCTTGAATAGGCATTCGTGCTAATCTTTGCTCAATCTTTGGACATGCTTTTTAGTCTCTCGCTATATGCCAATACAATCACTCTTGTATTCAAAGAAAGTGTGGATACAACTGTGAACTAGTGAGAGCAAACGAATGCTTTTGTAGCCTTGTGTTGTTTCGGGCATTTAGAAAATATTGACACAAAAAGAAAAGAAAAGAAAAGAAAAAGATCACAAGAGCGGAGTAGTAGTAAACTAGCAGAAGGTGAAATCTTCACAGACGGCCACTGGTTGATATAAAATGCGCTTTTCTTTCACCTAAAGATCCCAATTAACGAACTGCAACATACCAGCGATCAAACATAAGGGTTCTGGCGCAATGCGATACCGAGAGTCCAAATATTCTAGCTTTTAATAGAAATATGCTCAGAATGGAAGTTCTGACTGGGCTATGAAAATTTATAAACAAAACGATATCGCGGTTAATGTCATCTTTCCGTTGTCAAACTGGCTTTTTGCCGCTGTCTCTTAATTTTTATATGAAGATACTTTATCAACAGAAAAATGAATATCATGCTCACACTTCTGAGTGGAATGCACTTCCCCAACGTTCCGCAATATCCTAAAATCCTAAAATCCTAGTCTGAGCCTCCTAGGTCTATCGTACGTGGTTTTTGATCAATAGAACTCACTTGTTTTTCCATCCGTGTCTGAGGTCTTATAGGTTTAGAAGTTTTCTCCATTCTTCACCTGGAGATAAGATCCCCTAGACGTGATATATGTGAATTAGCTTCAAAAACTCGGGCAGACTCAGAGATATGCGGAAATCTCCTTCCCGCGGTCAGGGTTGCAACGTTATGAAAACCACGAAACTTAACAGATAGGGAAACAAATAAACACGAAGAAAGGTCTATATGCCAATATTTGAATCAGTGCAACACCACGATATAAGATTGGAACAATCTTTATGGTTCTGATATGTCTGCTTGCAAATCCTCACGAGTGTGGAAGAAATGGGTTTCAATCTAGATTCAAAAACACGTTCAAGACAATAATCGACTCTCACTGCCACTTGAATGCTGTCGTTGTCGTTGTCGTTGTCGTTGTCGTTGTCGTTGTCGTTGTCGTTGTCGTTGTCGTTGTCGTAACATGGCACTGAGAACTCGAGATATTATTCGAGTCAAAAGGATTGATAGTGTTTCTTACACGAGGAAACATTATGGGATATAGTACAAAACAGAAAGAGTGGGTTGAGCTGAGATTTAACGAGTTTACTGGTAGGCAGACTGGCTAAGCAGGAAAGGCTTTCACGTCAAGTTATAAGCAGCGCAGCTGAGCCAATTTCTTCCCATGAACTTCGCCCACTTTCGTTATGGTTTTTGTCTTATCATATAGAATTGCTGTGGTTGAAAATGGATGCAGGAGTCGTGGAATTTCGGTTGAGGTTTTGCATCACAATGTGGCCCGTGCATTTGATGAAAGAATAAGGAGGCTTGGGAGGCTTATGACCCCTACAATGATTCATCATTCCACAGCCACTATGTAACTTATTATCCCATGCAGACCCCCATCCGAAAGATCTTCAACGCGATTTTAATTTCCCTCTCTCGCTAGCAAACACTTCGAGCAACTAGCAGCTTCAAAATGCGGAGTAGCTAGCCGAGTTCTATTATTCGCTCGCTTGCACACGGGTGCATTTTACCACGGAAGAGGAAGGTTACCCTGAGAGGATCTGCCCTTCTTCAAGCACAATCATGTACTTTTGGGGTTTTGCTATTGCAAATCGCATGTACGATTTAGACTCTGCATATAATGTTACCCTAGATGCTGTTACATCCATTGATGTATTCTTTATTACGTTTGGCAATTTGGGGCAATATATATCAAGATGTTTTTTCTTTGTCTTTATTAGTTCCCTGAACTTCGGTTTTTTATTCAAGTTATTCAAGAATACTTTTGTTCATATTTTTGCATTACTGAAAATGTTCCTTCTCTATTTCCTCTTCACTTTCGAGGGTTTGATGTTCGAAACCTCTGCACAATCATGTTGGCGCGATACGACTTGCACTGGTCCAAAATCCCCTTCATTTCCTGGAGTTTGGGATGAGTACAATTACTCCCCCTCATCTCGTACCCTGCTACCCACCAAGATTCTAATCAACGGAAACATTCCCGCTTCGGACTTTCCTGGCCCCGCAAACTACAAGGGAAATGGATCATTTCTAATATATGATTTTGGGAAAGAAGTAGGAGGCATCGTAACGATAACATATAATTCTTCAACGACTGGAAAACTCGGATTAGCATTCTCAGAAGCGGCAAACTATACAGGATTATGGTCAGATGATTCGAATGGATCGTACAATCCAGATGGTGCAATATACGGAGATATCCTTGGCATGACAACTAATGGGAGCTATACCATGCCGGATGCCAAATTTCGAGGAGGATTTAGATATCTAACGACCTTTGTGACGACGACTGAACCAAATATTGAGTTCAATATCACGAATATTTCCTTGGAAGTTGGATATCAACCTGCGTGGTCGAATCTTCAAGCTTATGGAGGATACTTCTATTCAAATGATGAATTATTGAATAAGATTTGGTATTCCGGTGCATATACTCTTCAAACAACTGCTGCGCCTAAAAACACAGGTCGAGCTTGGCCTATTTTAAATTCTGGCTGGGCAAACAATATGGGGCTGGGTACCAACGGAAGTACTGCTTATGTAGATGGAGCGAAACGTGATCGGACTCTTTGGTCTGGGGATCTTGCTATTGCGGTTCCTAGTATTCTTGTTAGTCTTGGTGATGTGGATGGTGTTAGGAGTACTTTGGAAGCCTTGTATAATGTTCAGGTAAGTAACAAACATTGATATTACAGGACATACAACTGAAACTATTTAGAAAAGTAGTGGAGAACTACCATTTTCAGGTCCACCCATCAACGTATTTGGATCTGATACATATCACATGTCAGTCATGATCGCAACGTACGAATACATGCTCTATTCCAACGACCAAACATTTTTCGCCAATTACTGGCCACAATACCAATCAGCAATGACATTCATCACCGCCAAGATCGACAGCACAAATCTCTTATACGTAACCGGAATTAATGACTGGGGTCGTCTCACCCAAGGAGGTCACAACAGCGAAGCCAACATGCTTCTGTACCGCGTCCTCACAACCGGCAGTATTCTGGCAACATGGGCCTCCGCTCCCACTCTCTCCACAACCTGGATCTCTCTCGCGCAAACCCTTCAATCCGCCATCAACAACAAACTCTTCTCTAACTCCACCGGCGCTTTTTACGATAGCGACACAAATCCCACTCTCTACCCCCAAGATGCCAACTCCATGGCCCTCGCTTATTCTGTCTCCCCTCAAACCACATCTTCATCCATCTCCAGCCAACTACTCACAAACTGGTGTGCCATCGGCGCTGTATCCCCCGAACTCCCCAACAATATCGTCGCATACACATCATCCATCGAAGTGAAAGCACACCTCGTATCCCGGAACCCTGTCCGTTCTCTCGCCCTCGTGCGTCTATCCTGGGGGTGGTACTTGAATAACCCCTACGGGACGCAATCCACATTCATTGAAGGGTATCTTTCCGACGGGACATGGGGATACAGAAGTGCATATGGATATCAAGGGGATTATAGTTATACATCGCATTCCCATGGATGGGGTAGTGGACCTGTAGAAGTTTTGATTACAGGGGTCGTGGGAATAAAGTTGACTGGGGCGGGAGGTAGCCAGTGGAGTTTTGTACCACAGTTTGGGGATTTGAAGAGGGCTGAAGGGGGGATTACTGCTGCGTTGGGTAAATTTAGCGCGGGGTGGAGTTTGGTTGAGGAGACGGGGTATACATATTGGTATAATGTTCCAGTTGGGACGAGTGGAACATTGATTCTACCTGCAAATGGCGTGGCGCCGAGGGTAGAGATTGATGGGGTGTTGGTTCAGGGGACGTATGACGGTGTTTTAGATACCTACTTGATATCTGGGGAAGGGGGATATCATAATTTGACGGTAAATTATTAATTTGTAGGACAGTAAAGTAAGCATGATAAGACTGCATGAAGCAATGGATTTTCCCATTAGTTTCAGGGAGAGGCCCACTAAGCATCATAGCTGGCAAGGTTATCTCATGTGGGCATACGGCGTAGTCAAATCAGGCGTAAGAATAATATGCGGTCATCTGAGAAGATAGCACTAAACCTCAATCGACCAAATCAACGTTGCATACCTAATTATTCAAACTTTCAATTTGTGTTATGAACACATCCTTGAGACTACGCCCTTATTTATTTCCAAAATTTGTATCATAGAAGAAGGTCTTCCGAACATTCGTCGACGTTAAGATTGAATTATAAAAACACAAATGATCTAGCAGCCGTTTGATCAATCAAAGTCTAATTCTGAAAAATCTTAGGAAATTTCTATATTACATTGGAATAATGACCGAAGAGCATAGCATCATGAGTGTTCCTTCTTGGCCCAGTGATGTTCCTACCGCCTCGCTCAACAAACTCTCGCTTGCAAGATTACTCCAGGACGATGAGGTAGAATTGGCAGCGCTCTTTGCCTCCTGCAAATCGTCAGGGTTTTTCCTCTTAGATCTCCGTGGATGTGAAAATGGAGAAAATCTACTAGCTATCACCGAGAAAGTGTTTGAGCTTGCAGGAGAGCTGAATGGTATGCCGATAGAGGAGAAGCAACGTTATGCTTTGACTCCAGGAACAGCTTTTGGCTGAGTGAATGCACTTGTTTTTATTTTCAATGTCAAAATATCTTGTTGTATTTGCAGTAAGGAAAACGTACGTGTGGCTAAATATCAACTATAGATACAAAGCAGTGGGCATCTCAAAGGTCGACAGCAAAGGCACGCCTGACCGCTGCGAGTTCTGGGGATTATCGAAAGATGCTATATTAGCTCAAGATACAACGACGGGTTCCATGCCGCCTCTCGTAGTCTCAAACACGTCATTTCTGCAAGATTTCGCCCGACTCTCGCACGGGATTGGTTCTTACATCTTGACTCATCTTGAGAAACATCTCAAATTTCCAAAAGGAGCTCTAACTTCATTGCATAGACTGGAAGCGCGCTCTTCAGACCAAATACGTCTCCTGAAGATGTCACCACAACCTTCAAGCAATCGTGGCACTAGTCTTCTTGCTCATACCGATTTCGGCTCCATCACATTACTCTGGAATGTAGTGGGAGGACTACAAATACTACCACGCGAAGCAGCGGCCTCGGATTTACACGGGACATCTGATCAATGGCAGTACGTGCAGCCACAGCCTGGTTGTGTGATTGTGAATATGGGAGATGCTATCGTGAGTCTCACGAATGGGGCGTTGAGCAGCAATTTACATCGCGTGACTACACCGCCCGGCTGGCAAGCAGATTTCATGCGATACAGTGCTGTGTATTTTATGCGTCCGGAGGATGATGTCTTGATGAGACCTCTTGGAGATATATATGCAGAGAAGACGTCGGAAGGAGGCATAAAAAATGGTGAAACAAAATACTATACTGTCAAAGAATGGGTAGCCTTCAAAACGGAATCGTTTCAGAAAGCTTTGAAACCTATGCAAAGCATTGGTGGAAAATTCTCAAAGACAGTTTGAAGGGGGTAGCTTGAAGGAGAGAAAGATATTCTCAATTTATTAAAGAAACCATAGTCAGAGCTTTTCCCTCTCCCTTATGAACAGTGCATCTCCCGTAGCAAAAACAACTCCCTGACCGTCCTCAATGCTTGCCATTATGTAGACCTTCCTTCCCACCGGCTCCTTTTCAATCCAAGCCCGACATAGCACGATACTCGGCGTAGGCAACATTTTGGCATATTTAACATGCAACTCCACCGTAAAGATCCCCCTTCCGTAAACATCGGCAGCGCATTGCCCGGTAACTTCATCCATCATAAGCCCGGTAAATCCACCATGGCTAAAGCCAGAATGTCCATGGATACCATTACCGACAGAGAACAGCATCCGTGACTCATTACCCACAGGTGTCGCCGGGTCACCGGTACCTCGATGAAGAGACGTGACCGCTCGAATACAATTGTCGTTCCAAAGCGTCACGGCTAAGAAAGAATTCTCTGTATTGGGAGGGGGTTTTAGTTGGCGGGAATGTGTGGTGACAACTTTCCATTCAGGGTCTTGGAGCAGTGTGCTGGCCCATTCGCACGTGGAGAAGTCGGAGAGGTGTTCGGTAGGCATTTTGATGTATATATGGCTTGAGGAAAAGAGTGCGCAGCTGAAAAGGTGGTATATCGAGGCTGAGTTCTTTAAATCTCTCTCGTGAAATGAAAAATGAAATAGGGCTGTTACAATCTGTTTACCTTATTAACATATCATATCACATGTGTTTACGCCGCATTGGATCCACTTGAGTCAAGTACCCTACTTTTGGGCCACCCCCTCATTTAGGCCGTTTTCCCCACCAAAAAACATCGTTTTTGGCATTTTTAACTTTCTTATTTATTGATAGAATTAGCTCAATATCGTTACCGATATTCCTCTTCTCCATTCTTTCCAACGGCGCAAACCCCAATCTCGGTGCTCATAGTATAATCCCGATCCATTCGGAGGATCTGAAATAGATTCCTGCGCTACTCTTTAAGCGGTGGCTGGCAGAGCAGATGTAGAAGCTATACGCCTACTTCTTTCTAGACTCCGGAGCAAAAATTGAAAATGGATGTTCTTTACACTGTGCCGCAGGAGCATGCTGTCATGGAATAATTCGCACGCGGCACCCGTAACCCTTAGTAGAGAATTTGATATCGGCCGAATACCAATAATGGATGTGTTGGTATCGCATGTTGTGGATGTTTGATCGGAAGGAAGAATCAAAACATGTGGCCCTAAGATATCCAATTGTATATGCAATTGGCAGGGGCAGTAGACAGGGTAAACTAGCTTTTGGAGGCATGGCGCGAATCCGGAGGTGAAAGGTTCGTATGGGAGTGCTGTGGATTATGTAGAAGTTATGGGAAGCTAGAAGATGAAACGGGTTGTGAAAGAAAGAGTGAAGGCGACAAAGTAAGTGGTTTAAGAATAATGATCTAAAAGAGACAAACTCTACCCAACGATCATGGAAAAATTGGATGGCGATCATAATGACTTATTACAAGATGATTTGGAGCATCGATAAAATACTCAACTTCCTACAATTATAAGTTTTGGTACTTTTAAACGGTATAGCATTTGCAAAACGCGAACACAAGTTAAAACACCAAATAAACCAGTTTTGCTCCGAAGCGCTCAGACACCGGTCAATCACCGCTCAACAACACTTCAACTATCGATCAACCAACTCTTAACCACCTCTCATCAATTATCGATCAAATAATAGTACTTCTGGTAAGGGCTGAGGGCTAAACTGCGGCGCGCTAGCTCCCTTGGCGTCGGTATAGATTGGTTTTGTTGAGTTGAGTCAGATTGAGTTTCGGTGTGGGTTTGTGATGCTTGTGGGCCTACGGGCCCGAGCCTCATCCTATATTTAATGACAACAACACATATCTGCTTGAACGACGGGTTTATTCGTATATGCGAGAATTTGGTGGTGGAAATGGAAACCACTTACTCGAGGAGACATACTAACACTAGTAGGCATCCACCCTCATCGCCCTCAACCATCTTTGTTCAACCCAAATAGACACTAGTCTTCCCTCGAGCCTATAATTAAGATGTCATCCAAATATCTTCGGCTCACGTCCCCCTACGAACAGAGCAATTATAGCGCGTATGGATTGATAGCCACATATTCCTATTCCTGGTGGGCTTTTGTTTTTGTCACGTATATCCATATACCAAACGCCATCATTGCAAATGCAAATGCAACGCTTCACCTTCGTCCCTTGCCGTGTCGGCCCTTGGCAAATAAATTTTTTCCCTTCACCTCTCCCATTCCGAATCTCGCTTCAATCACTATCCTCCCCATTGTCTAGCGCCTCATCGTCCGCCTCCCTGTCTTCCGGCTCCTCAACCTCAAATCTTTCTTCACCATCATCTTCCTCCCCTGCTTCACCCTCTGCTTCCCCTTCTCCCTCATCTTCACCCTCTCCCTCCTCTCCCTCTTCTTCCTCGTCATGATCTTCATCCGCATCTACTTCCTCCTCATCATTTTCCTCCTGCGTCTCCCCACTTCCCACATCCCTCCTAGCTTTCTTGGCTTTTGGTTCTCCATCCCCCCCTCTATCCATTTCCGGATCGCCTTCCCCGTCTTCTCCTGCGCCTTGCCCTCCAGATACTTTATCAGCTGCGACTTTCTTTCGATATGTATTTCTCTTATCGCTTTGCATTTCGATGAATTCTGTGTTCGTGTATTCGTGATTAGTATATCCTTTATTGCTTGTTCCCCGATAACCTCCATACCCACCCCCATAGAATAATAGAAACGAAATACTAACTCGCAAGCTCCGCCTCCAACCTCGGCTTGAAATCCGGAAACTCTAAATCATCCAATGCCTTTAAAACATCCTGCGGCCCTATCGTTTTCACACTTCGATGTTGTGCATTCTCGTTTGCACTATCTCGTTCACAATCACATTAGCAATCTCCTCACACCATGTCCCCCCCTTCCATGTTTCCCTCCTCTGTTCAATCTCTATCCTGTCATTCTTCCCATACTCTCTAACTCCAATCCCCTCATCTCTCACTCCCAAACTCCAAAGAGAAACCTCCTAACTCACTGCGTAGCCAAATAATTAACAAAAACCGTCGCGCTCTTACTCATCGCCAGCATCGCATTTCCCTGAATCTGAGTATTAGGCGGCAGCACACCCTTCGCCAATCGCGTTACGATACTTTTTGGGAGATTAAGATCCTGTGGCCGGCAGAATATATAGTTAGTTTGACTTCTAGTTCGATCGTAGACAATAGCAGATTCGTGAGAAGAAGATCCCCGGGAAAAGGCAGATCTTTTGGAAGTAGCAGATCCTTTGAAAGTATCAGATCCTCCTGGACAAGTAGATCCTTGGTTTAAAATTTCCTATAAGTTCCCGCTATAAGAAAAGTATAGAAAGCAAATGCAAGAACAAACCTCAATACTAATCCCCTCTCTCGCAAGGGTTTCTTTAGAAGGTGTAGCCTCATCCCCTGTAACGGGCTTCGCGACGTCGCTTTTTCGTGGCGGCATGTTTGAAGCTATATATCTGGTTGTATGATATGGGAGGTTTGGGTTATGTGTGTGTGAATTGGTGAATTGAAGTTGAGGTGGTAGCTAATTTGTTTTTTGGGTTGATGGGTTGATATTGGTTATGCCGGAATTGAGTTTCCTTGGGGGAAGGCGGTGAAAGTCGGAGAGCTGCAAAACGCGGTGACGCGAAAATCGTGCTGAGTCACGTGGAGCTCTTGAGCTCTTGGCTTTTTGGGGGAAGCACCAAGGTTGTGAAGTGTTGAATTTGGTATTGAGATGTTGTTTGTTGGAAGCTTGGAGTATCTATGTTGAGGATTAGCTTGCAAGGCCAGTCTTATCCTTGGCTAGAATACACCGTAGGACGACGACATTGATCTTGAGTAAGTTCAGATGTATGAGCGAGTTTTGGAACATATACTTGGAATGGTTAAGGTCCAAACCCGTTTCTGTACTTATTATATTACATTTAAATTTACGTATCTCAATGTTATATCATGCTGCCGTGTATCTCTTGTGTTGTGCTTCAGTCACCGGACCGTGTATATCATAAATAAATCTCCCATCGAGTGGAGAATTTCAAATCCCCTCAAAAGACTATTGCCAATAACATTGCACCAGATCGGCTTATTTCCCTCCATATGAGCTCTCAGGCTCCATAAATACATATAATTCCTCCTTGGTATCAACATATATAATCCCACTCCTTTATAACAAATAAACTCCCCACCTCCCCAACCCCAAATAATGCAGATAGAAAACAGACTGGCGTCCAGGCCTAAGATTATGAAATGGCCAACCCAATCTCCCGATCGCTATCCCAGAACGACGGGTATGCAGCTCGTGGCGGCGGCCTTGGTGATAGTGCCGTGACAGGATTAGGAGCTCCCGAGCCTGGAGGCATTTCTCGAACGGACATGGTGGAATCGTTGTAATCTCTATGAACTCGAAAGTCGTCTTCTGGATCATACCATGTTGATACTCGATCGTTTGCCTTCAGTTCTTTCAATTCGCCTCCGTTACCACTTTTAGTACTCCACATACTCCTCCCACTCGTACTGCTCCTCCTACTCTTCGTGCGGGAATGACCTCCCGACTTTGATAGTCGTGATCTATGTCGTTCGGCTGGTTTTACAAATGGTTCTGCGCCCGGCATTATTTCATCCGTAAGACCAACTCTGGCGTTTGGTGCCTGGGCGAGGAAAGTAGGAGTATCGGGGACGTAGCCTGAGAAGCCGGAAGGGTAAAAGGTAGATCGTGTTCGAGAAGAAGTAGGAGAAGCTGTCCACGTCCACCCCGGGGAGTGTGCCAATTGTATAGTATTGGACTGGATATAATCTCGACCTCCTGTCTCTTTATCGTATGCCAAGTCCTCGCCCATAAACACCTTCCTCTCGTTCCCAGAGCGCCTCCATGATTCGATTTCGTTGTCATCTATCGGAGTCACTCCTCTTCCAGTGAAGCTTCGATTCCTTCGATAGCGGATAAGAAGGTATATAGCGATTGAAATGAGAATGATAGCGAGTGCACCGAGGACGGAAGCGAGAATAATGATCAGTTTATTGTGATTCATGCCAGAGCTTGTAGATTTGGCGGCTGTTGAAGTGGAAGGAGCGCTCATTGTGGTGGTCGATGCGACTTCCGCATTGCCGGAGAGGTTAGCTGTCTCTGATGTTGAGGAGGCTGATAGAATCGAAGAGATAGCGATTGTGTTCGTAATCATTGATGTGACTGTAGATGATGTGGATGATGATGATTCATCCTTCCTCGAGGACCTTTCAGGTTCTATTGTACGAGACTCCGAAGGTGATGCTTCTGATATTGAAAAATCATTTATGGCCACTAGTGTTTGAGCGGATGATAGAAGAAATAACATCAACGTAGCGAACAACAAGTAAATGCCCCGCATTATGATGAAGTGAGGTTTCTTGGTCAAAGATCAAGTATTAAGCTAGAAGTATGTGATCAAAACATTGTTATCAGTCGTAGACTGTTGAACCAACTGGGTTCTTTCCTTCCTTGACACTCTTCGTCTAGTTGGGCAAAGGCCGCAATGAAAATCAAGTAAATAGAAACGACGGAGGATGAATAAGAATGATAGGGTAGAGAGAAATAAGAGAAAGAGTCATAGGATCTAATGATCCTCAGAGACCAGCCCAGTTATCCTAACAGGCGTGTTCAGGCGTAATGAGGTCCAAGACAAATTGGAGATGCAGGCACCGACACTATATAATAAGATGTGAACGGTCGTATCCGGTAGTTGGAGCTACCTTCTAAAGTGGAGAAGGTGTCTGTGAAAGCGTCTTACCTGTGGTCTATGAGATCGGGATCATTTGATGGATGGATGCGTATGTGCTGTATGGTATCTCATCAGAAACAAGCAAAGAACTGAAGATGGGTGTGCAGAAGTGCAGAAGTGCAAAATTAGATCCTTGCTCGTCTTTCCGACTTGGGGGGAGCCAGCCTGATCGAGGGCCCAGGGGTAAAAGGTAACTATTCCTCTGTGGGGATGAACAAACACAGGAAAAATATTCATTGGCTCTATCAGTTTCCCTGATTCAAAAACCAACAGCATTTGGTGCTCGTTGAGTGGTTGATGTTGAACTATTTTCGATGTAACCTGGTTAAAGTCCTCGGAGACTTTGTATAATGAACGAATGACAGCTTGACATGATATTTGACGCCATTGCCGAAACGTGCCTCGCATAAGGTACGTGACATGGGAACAAGGTATGGCCACAAGAGTGGATTGGAATGACTTCAAAGCTAGTAAACATAAGGAAGGGTTCGAGCGGGAAGGAGTGGTTGATATTGAAAGAGCTAGGATTATAACTTGACCGTCATGCTTGTGAAGGAGTTAGACTGTGCAGAAAACGTGCCGAAAAGAAGTCCTCCGATCTTCAGCGAACCGTCTCCGTAAAACATGCATGCGAAAAATTAATCAAAGTGGTGGTTTAGTTGGTTTGATTACCTAGTACAATACAACACAGACACAGAATAAAGTTAGAGGGGCAACGGTGATAAATGATAGGACAAATCCAGAAAGTAATAACTCCATCAATAATTTCATATCAACCATCTACTTACGAAGTAGTAGTATATGAAATAAAGGAAACATGATTCAAGTCAAAGAAAGGTACGGATTTTCGTTCCCGTCGAAACATATTTGGAAGTAATGAAGCGGTGAGTGAATCAGAGTGAGTAAGAAGCATTACATAGTAGTCAACGGGACGATAATTCCGAAGATGTCTCTGATGTCTCTAGATTCATTAGTATATAATCAAATTTGGCCCCCATCATGTCGATGAATCGTACAAACAAGGTTTCGAATGGTAACATGAGTAACTTAGGAAATTTTAGTTGGATCTTCTTGCTAATCATGACAGCATAGCATCATAGCATCCTTTCCTAAGGTTCTTTGAATCTTGTAACTTGTAAGAGATTGAGTGAACAAGTGGATGTATAAGTTTCAACTTTCAACCCTTAGATATCTGCAATCCTTTACCGAAGACCAACTTTTTCAATTATTATTATTGGATGATAAGTAACTAAATGCAAACTCCTGGCTCAAAGAAGCTTATTTCGAATATCTGTTCCGTATAAAACGTGGAACATGTATGCTATTGGTACTCTATTATTGGTATGACTTACTTCGTACTTTGCCTATATTCAGTAGTACTGTCAGATGAGAACGGTACCTGACATGATATCTTCAGCCTAATATGTCAGCTATTCTACCCCTGTCCGTCTAACATTCTTATCATCTTTTCTGGAGATTCAGGGGTTTTTTTTGGATGGAACGGTTGTTTTCAAATCATTTTCCCTTCATATCACAACCGAATATTCCGAGTTTTCAAGTATAGTATTATGGTCTACGAAAGCCGTTTTGCGTTTCCCTATGCTTGTGAAAATCACTCCGGTTTGGGGGGAATACAACATAAAACGTACGCAGCTTCATATTAAGTTATTGTGGACGTTGCTGGCGTCAGCACAACGAGGTATAAAAGAACAAAATACAAGAAACCCCTTTCATAAGAAACTAAAATAAAGGGAATCCTTCCCGAATTTTTAAGCTATTTGCGACAATGCAGTCAGTAATTGCCCTACGAAATGTCATATATTTCAAAGCTTCAGATGTCTCATGAGTAATCGTCTAGTAAGCCTTTAGATCCATTAAGAGACCCACGACGGGCCGAGAAAAAATGGACTGCATTCCCGTGACCCCCATCAAAGGTTTTAATCCGATTCTCGTAGAACTAGACTTTGAGATATGCGTTGTTTACTGTAGGTAGGAGCTTGGAGCTTGGAGAATCGGCCTCGAGCTTTTTCAATGTTTAACTAACGATCGAAATCCTCGAATGAACGAACTCCTAGAACTATACTAAGAACCTAAGTCAAAGTTCAGCGTTCTAACTTCTCACCAAGTACAAATTCAAAATCCTGTTCCTTATCGCAAGATTCCCAGGAAACAGGATGACTGTTTTGACTATGCCCCAATCATTCACACCACCCAATCCGAAACATCAGCGCATGATCACACCACCCGCCTTTAGTTTCCCCAATCTCAATATCTACTCCAACAATGATACGTCAGCAAGGCCGTTCTCGACCTCACTCGTATCACGATAGCAAGTCATTGAAGGATTCTTTGAGGCGCGTTCTTGTCACGTCTACTGCCTTTTCCGCAACATTATCCAATCGTATATTAGATGCATATTGCCTGGTCCAACGTACCATCTACGCGTTATACCATGACTTACTCAGGTCTTTCGCATATTGTCTACTTTCAAAATACTTACATACGTATGCGGAACGCGAGCCTCACTCTTTTTGATCAAACTAAGGTACATAATCCGCTCTGCAATTTAACGGCAAAGAAAAATTGCTGTATACAGCCTACAAAGACCTCCCTTGCATATGCAAGCTGCAAGCTGCAAGCTGCAAGCACTTAACCATTGCATATTCGCCTCCTCCTTTTCCTCTTTCACCGCTTGATTGAGAATCACAACCAATCACGAAGTTTTCGAATGATCTCTGTCCTACAGTACAGCATCTCACAGGAAGCGTACATGAAAAACAAAGTAGATGCTCGGTCGCAGAATAGGCCAGCGGTCTCTTGTCCAGTGACCTAATCCCTTCATCGCCTTCCATGAAAGGTACCTACCCTACCATACATTGGAGGTTATCCAAAAATATCTTTCTGCTTTACTGAAAGTCTGAAATATCTCAATGATGCATCAATAGAATTGAAATCAGCGCTCCGGCCATCGGATCTTTGAACAAGTTAACTCGGACCACCAGCAATTCAAACTCATTTTGTCAAGATCTGCAAGAGATCTAAGACAGACCATCTCGAATCTTGATATTGATTAGCACTCCCGCATCTACGCGCCGAAGCTACTGTGGCTCTTTGACACGAAGTATATCCTCAAATAATGCATTTTTTTTGGAAAAGGGATCTATTGATTACCTATGTGCCACTTAGTCGCATAACTAGACCTATTAAGAGTCTTGACCCGATATCTACATCATTCAATATTGTCTCTATCCCTAATTCAATACCTAGACAATCTCCAAGTGGGGTGGAGTTTATCTGTACCTGCTAGGTTCGATGGTTTGCGATATCGATAACAACTGCAAATTGCATCAATCAAATTGATCCTTTTACCCCGCTGGTTCCGATAATATTCTTATTTCTAATCATCGAAGAAATTCATCCCACATCATGATTCTGCCTATCGTTAGCACCGCATTTGGCACTGGCAAATTTCCGCCTCCCCCATCTTTGGATTTATTCCATCAAATATGGTAATTCTTGAGAATAGAACAAGGAACTACGAAGTAGGGACAAACATCTGATGTCTAGCTCAGTTTGATAATCCCCCATCTCTTGCATCTCCCATCACCCTGCATGCATATACATATTTTTCAAGCCAACAAAGTGCTCACAGACGAAACTCGCACCCCACTCCGTCCCACTCATCTAGGATCCATGGTCATGGGAACGAAAATATTCCGATATCATATCCATATTTCGTACGGAGGGGGAGCGGTCTTATTGCCGAGAATGATACAACTACTGAAATGGCCTGTCTTCAAGATCTACCTAATAATACGTATTTCCGCACTCTAGCACTGCCACTGCCATCAAAAGCTCTTCACCGTTTGTTTCGTGGTGGATCATCGTATCAGTTTATGTCATGATTATCTTACTGACATAGCATGATACTGTATGATCCACTATATACGTGGCATATGAACTAGATGTTATGAGGTATGGAAAATAGCAAGGCTTTTTTTTCCTTCTGAAACTCATGTGTGGAGCACTGGAGTTCTTATGATCGATGAATAAGGGAAAGGAATTTTGATTCTTCGGCGAAAAATCGCGGAAGGCCATGGTGGGATAGATCCACTGCTTGCAGATGCCTTTTGGGCCCTTCAGTTCGGTGCTCAAGATATTTCTGCAAACTTCACTTGAAGATTGCACTTTTTAAATTCTCTTGTCCATTATTGGTTTGTGATTGTGTAAGATCACAATGAAATCTTGTGGTCTTGTGAGTTGAGACTTGAGCTTTCAAATCCCTGATGTAAAAATCCGCAAAGGGTCAAAGATCGAAGGGCCCTTCGTCACTTGTATCTGCAATCACATATGGCCGCTACTTGCCCATGAGTTTGGAGTCAGCTCAGTTGTGCGTTATATCGCAGAATGGTTCTCTATGAAGGACATCTTTTGTTCCTTTGTCGGAAGTTTTGGCTGAAGAAGGCTTATCAGCCTTGGAATCTACGCGTCTCCTAGCGACGCTGGAGCTGCGTTCTTCCTCCTAGCCAGCTATTTCATAATCATTATGTACCCCAAAAGTTTTGGAAAGCTGGTCGTACTCTGTACATCGATTCTCTGTTAGATTCCTAAGCATCCAAGACCTATAAGTTGAGATCTGGCAGCCGCTCTGGAATTTCCCACAATTCAGCATATTTTCGACGCGTTCAAAATAAATTCTTCATCCGTATGGAGGTTTTCCGGATGGTTTGAAATATTCCATACTCATCTTGGGTATCATCAGATCGAAAGAAATGCGACGCGACCCAATCGCCGACAAGGTGGAACTGTTGAAAAGACACAATGTGCACAAGTGCGTAAAAGATTGTGAGTCGGCCGTTTATGTCGTTCCCTTGAAGTTCCAATCATCAACATCGACAATATTTCTTCACCGCCATCCCAATAAATACAAAAACAAAGCTTCTCATCTCACAACAAACAAGATCCAGATGGCTCAGTGGTAACGCACTGGGTGTTCACATCCCCTCAAACGGGACCGCTGCTTAACGTCCGAAGATCTTGTTTGTTCAAAACTCAGTCCGTCTGGTTTTCTTCAATCCCTCGATGATGCGTTATACTAGAGACCATTGAATTTTTGCTGGAATTTTTGCTGAGGTCCTTATTTTTTGGGTTCGGTTATTGGTTGGGTTCGGGAATTGTGGGTTAGGAGTGAACAGTGAATATTATTGTTCAAAGAAGTAAAAACCGAGTCTTTTTTTTTTTCTCGCAAGCGCAAGCTGGAATTAATTCAAGGTCAAGCTGCCCTGTCATTCAAGTGTACACAGGACTAGTGATGCAAAGGGTAGTATTCCTATCATGAAAACTATCAGCGGGAATCACTATCCGCCTTTCCGCTTGCATTGAGGTGCTTCGGATTTGGATAGCTGAAGAATTTAATTGGGTTTTATCATATATGGATGTGTCCACGAACATGAATATTGTGACTGCTAGCTGTCGCTTCCGGAGTATTTCTGGTTGACGGAGTGGATTGAGAAAGTAGGCAGGAGGGAGGCTACGAGGCGGATGGGGCGAGTCTTGATTATTGGGTGAGGGGTTAGTGATCGATTTGAGTGGATAGGCTTGTGAGTTATGACAATTGGTGAGACTCACTAGAGAATGTATGGAGCTCGATACCTATTTTGCGCAGAGAGTAGGTGATGGTTCTTCTATTCTTCGTTTGCGTGCCGAGAATTGAGCTGTCTTCAACCGCTTCTGATTTTCTGCCTTTGAAAGCTGTCTTTTGTCTTCGAAATTCGCAATAGGTTACAGGACCTCATTAACTTCTGTTTTTCTATAGAGTCGTTTGTTTATTTGCTTGCTGGATGCCCGAGTTTAAATAAGCGCCATGATCGTATTATGATGGGAAACATACACAATATGGGGGGGTGAAAAGTTTTTTCGATTATGAATTAGATGCTTTAAATATAGGGCAAAATACTGTATCTATATCTGATGGGCTTTGATATGTGTAAAAACTAATCTGTTTGACCTAAACACAAGACAACAACACCTCCCTCCATAAGAAGTTACAAGCTCATGATGGAATTGGAAAAGATTTTATGAGAACCTGGCTGGCCTTCACAAATTGCGTTCCTATTTATCTTTTATCTACGATATAGCTTAAATCCACCAGGCTGGACCTTTTGAAAGAATCCCCATGGATCTACCCTTGCACTTACAGCCTTCATCTTCTCCACATTTGCCGAACCGTACGATGAGATGACGTCCTGTGTACTATCTGCATAATTTAAGTATATCCAAGGATTGTAATCACCCGTCTTTGAAGCTAGCACCTTTATTGTATTGGCAAGTTGTCTTGTCGTGCTCTCAATGATCGAGTCAGACTCTTCCGAGGCGTATTGAGCAGTATGAGTAAATACCACCAGGGGACCGTCAGAACCGCTGAGCCCGAGAATATTACCACCATTGAGATCTCCGATATTCAACATGCTTGCAGGTAAGAGTTGTAGCGTGAGAGAGTAAACTAAATTTGCAGCAGAAGATACTTGTGGAACTGTTTCGTTCCAAAGAAGGTATATCTGTTGTAACAGAGATTTGGAAGGCTTGATTGTTCCTGCTATAGATGTTTGACTAGATTGGGAAAAGGAAGTTAGAACTGATTTCGATTTTAAGCTCAAAGAGAATCTAAAATTGAAAGCTCACCGGAGGCCATTAGGTGTAGAAGACCCCAAGCTGACGGCAAAATCTGTAAGATTTGAGATCCGCAAGTTTGTTCTTATATAAGGGACATTAGTAAAATTAACAAAGATAGCTGGGCTCTCAACTGCCTCTGTATAGCTAAAGTCGGCGGTAGCTACGTATCCTGCAGTCGAGGCATATAAAGTCGTAAGCAGGACAAAGCTTTTAGTATCAAAGTTGGGATTGGAAGAGTAACTAGCGAAAGCATCAAGTAGCTTTGGTGTCTCATTGCCAGAATAAAAGAGTTGGCCACCCCAATAATCCGTTAACTCGAAGGTCTCCAAATCGACGCGAGTTACTATTCCAAAATTATTTGAACCACCTTTGAGCGCAGTAAAAAGTTCGGCGTTTTCTTGATTGTTGGCATTGGAGATCTTTCCATCCGCAAGAACTATTTCATAATTGACTACGGTGTCACAGCCGAAACCGTATGCTGGCCCAAAATACGATAGTCCACCTGTCTCGATCAGCGTTCCAAGATAAATAAACCGGATAGTGGATTTTGCCTTACCTCCAGTGATGAAACCTCCAACGCCGATGTCAGCAACACGACCACCTGAGACGGCTAATCCTTTGGAAACTAGAGTAGAATACACCGAGCCCCATCTAGCCCCGGTGCCAACATGTGCTATAGTCTTATCTAGACTGATAGTCGTCTGATTCATGTTCCTTAGGTCAATCGTGATACCCGAGTGAATATTTGCGATTCCAACAATTGTATGATGTCCACCGCTTCGAACTGCGAACGGACAAATAATATCGATGGCATTCAATAACACCAAAGTCTGGACGGCCTTTGCGACATCCTCACTCGAAGCAGGCTTGACAAAACAGTAAGGGGATAGTTCTCCTTCTTGCTGCGCATAGTATGATGCTGAAGATTCCACATAACTTGTCGTATTCGGGTACGATATCTTTCTCCCGCCGATGGCTGATGACAGCGCGAGACACTATCCATATTAGTACAAGACGTAGGGCGATATTCTGCCAGAAAGATATCAATAAAGAACATACACAAAAATTTGTATGGCCGGTCATAGCTGCACAAAATGTAACCGCCATAACGATCAAAAATAAATACACTCCTGGAAGCTGGGCCATCGTTATATCTGCGATACAGACAATCAAGTATGAATAATGGTATATTCTTCACTAACTCACCAAATATATGGGAGAGAAAGATAGTCTTGTTTACTAATATTAGTATTGCGTGGAGGAGCTTTTGACTTTGATAGTAGACACTCTTTTCTCGGAATGATAGTGGGTGAAACGCAGTGATGTGTGGCTGAGGGCGAGCAATAGGCTTGAATGACCTCATTAATATATAGATCTATAACTATAGTACTAGTGATCTTCTACTAGCCGAACCGGAATTTGCCTGGATCTTATTATTAATACTAGTTTTTTTTAGTATAAATAATAAAATGAAACTGTAGTTATTTTATTATAAAAACTAAACTAATTAATATTTAATATTTAATATATATATTTTTATAAAAATATTTCAGTATTTTAATATTTAATGTAGAAAGTTATTAATGATTAATGGTATCACATAGAATAGTATAGGGTGTAGTAGGTAGGGTTTATAGCTAGTTAATTAAGTTAAAAGGATAAGAGAGTTATTCTCTCTTATATAAGACTTATATACTCGATTTGGGATAAAGAAAGGAGTTTAAGCCTAATTAAGTTAAGTCTTTATTAGGTTCTAGTTTTAACACAGTATAATTGTTAACTATTTTCAATATACCCCTTAATTAATAATCTAAATGATATATCTCCAAAATTACTTTTCCATTCCTAAATATCCCTTACTATTATTCTTTATATTTTTTTAATACATTTTATTATTATTAATTTATATATCCTAAAACTTTAATAACTATACCAATTTATCTTAAAATCGTTCTATATATAACATTTCAATAAATCTTATATATTTAATAAATAAAAGTAATTTTGTTAATTCATTTACTATTTATTAATTAGTAGAAACAAATTATAGGTTTATATAATTTTATACTACTTGCTTATAGATATAATAGTATTTTATTATTACATACTTGATTTTTTAATGAATTTCAAGGTTTTCAATTAAAACAAAATTGCCCTAATTATCTCCAATAATCCTAATCTTTTAAGATTCTAATATAATATATTCAATTTCTACTAATTCAACCAAAAATTGCTTAATTTATAAAGCTTTTTAAACAGTTTTATATAAATTATAATACTTAAATTCTATAAAATTAAAAACTATAATTAATTATTTTTTTGATTGTATAAAGATTATTCTTTTATATATAAAGAAAATATAACTGGATGTACTTCTTTTAAAAAAAAGATTACTAGTATAATCCAAATCCGTATATCCTTCAACAATATTATTATTATTATTTTCATCAAATATTATGGTATAATTAATAGTACCGACCAAATATCTAAAAACATGATTATAATGTTTTATATAAATCTCTAAAGGATTAATAAAAAATTAATAAAGAAAACTAATAATATAAATAATATTAATCTAAATATAAAGAAATCCAAATAATTTAATTTTAAATTAATATAATGCAATAAATTGTTTATTTATAATATTTTTATAAGAAACTATATCTTTATTTACATTTAGTATTATTGGAGTAGTTTCTATTTTATAATTCTTGAATCTAAATTTGAAAAGAATCTTTCAAATATACAAGTTTTAGTAAAAAATAATTATTTTATTTAATATATCTTAATTAATTTTTATATTAAAAAAATAAGAAATAAAACCTAAATTCTTTATTTTAAATTTTTTTACAAAATTAATTTTAAGTTCCAAGTATTTTTTTGTTTTACCAATAATCAAGAAATTATTAATATAAATAACAACTATAATCTTTGAAACTTTATTGATATAAATGCAATTATCAATTTCCAATAATTTGAAATCAAACTCAAATAATACAATTCTTAGTGTTTTTTATTATTATTTTAATATTTGCTTTAAGTTGTAAAAAGCTTTTAATAATAAATATATTTAAACAATTTTATTTTTATTCTTTTTAGATTATTCAAACTTTATTCTATTTTGCTTTTAGAATAATAACATTTCTATATAAATTGGTAGATCGCCAAGTATAATAGTATTTAAGAATATTGTAATTGTATTTATTTATTATATCTTAAAATTATATTTCACTATTATAACTATAATTATCTTCTATAAAAGATTTTTGTATATTTCTACAAAAGTTTAATCAAAATTCTTACTATATCTTTGCTTAAAACCCTATATAATCTAATAGGTCTTATACCTAACGATTTTATTTTTTTTATTATATTTATATTTAAAAATATATTTGGCATATAAAATCTTAATATTAATAATATTTAATTTTTTAATAAATTTGAAAATTCTATTGCTCAAAATTAATTAATATTTAGTTTTAATAAATCTAATCTATTCATCCTTATTAATTAACTTTATTGCTTTTTTAAATATCTTAGAATCATCTCCAGAATCATTAACGGTTATAGCATAAATACTATGAACAATAGTATATCTTTATCTAAATATATTAGTAATAAGTTTATTTTGTTTATTCTTTTTATTCTTAAATTCTTTAAAACATTCTTAATTACACTTTAATTCAAAACTAATTTTTTCTCCTATATCGATTTAATCAAATAGATTCTTATCTTTGAATTCAAAATATTCATTTATAACATCTAAGTTTTTATTAATATTCATAATTAATTTATTTAGTTGAGTATAAGTAAAACCATTTATAAGTGTTAAATTATTTTATTCTTCTTTTTTTATGCTTTAATGTTATAGATTATTATTATTATTATTAAAATCAATAATTAAATTTAATTTATTAAATTAAACATTTAAGGACTGAATAATCTTATTCTTTATACAAATTAGAATATATATTTTATAAATATAATTACTTTTAAATCTTATTAGAATATCTTTTTTAATATAAAATACAAACTTATAACTTGTAATACATTTTTTTTTAAGAATATGAATATATATAATACTTTTTAATATTTTTAAATAAAATATATCCAATTAATTATTAATACTAGGTTTAATATAATTTATATAAGCTTTATATAGTATAATCCTTTCAAAAAGTATATAAATAATTATTTGATTTATAATATAAGCTATTCCTTAAATTAGTTTAAATTAAAGTATTAATAGAATATTTATTTTAATGAAAACAAAATAAAGCTTTTCTAAAATTATACGAATTGAATATTTTGAAATGCTATTTTGGTTAGGAGCGAAAAAAGTTGTTAATTTTAGGAAAAATCCAGATTTAGTTATTATGTAACTAATTTTAATGATCCCTTTATACTCATTACTTTTATTAAATTTTTATACTTTAATTATGATTTTATATTAAATTATAATATATTTGTTTATTAAATAAACTATTAGTTTAATATTATTTTTGTTTTTATATATAAAAACTATTTGTTTTTTTATTGCTTTGTTTATAAACAATATAATATATTTATATCCATTTAAGCTGATAGAATAAATCTTAATTATATTTATATTTATTTTTTTAAAAAAACTTAATACATAATAATCAATATTCTTATAATAAATTTAATAAAACTTTTCTAGTTTATATAATTTATATATATCCTTATTCTCTTTTAAATATTTAGTTAAATCTTTTAATAAAAGCTTTTAAATTATTTTTTAAATGTTTTTAATATTTTTTAGAAATAAATATCTAAATTGATTATATTATAATTTTATAGGTTTTTTAGTTAAATTTATTGTGAAAAGCAAAATAAAAAAAAGAATATTGTAAATTTTTAATATATTAATAAATTGAATACAAAAGTTTTAATTAATTTAGAAAAGTAGATTTAAATTGGTATTAATTATTATTTCTAAACTATTTTTTTTTGCTTTAAGCTTTATATACTTTTTTTTATTTTAAAAATAAAGTCCAAAGAAAAGCTTAATTAAGAGATCTTTAAAATAAAAATTATCAATTAATATAAATAATTTAATTAATTTATTAAATATTTTATATTCTAATATAATAGCTTTTTTTTTAATTAGAATAATTAAGTTATTTACTGATATTAATACTTTAGTCTTTATTTTATTCTTTAAAAAAGCTTTGTATATTTTAAAGTTATTTTAATTCTATATATAATATAAAGAAGTATTTATATTGTAAAGCTAAATATTGCATATATAATCTTTTCCCTTTTTAATTACCTTTAATACTATAGAATTAAAGTTAGTTTTTATAGTAAATAGTATTAATTTTTATTTAAATATATTTCTTGTTAAAATTAAAGGAAATAAAAAGCTATTAAAATAAACTGAAAAGAGAAAAGTATTTATTATTAAATTGATTCTGAAATTCTTTCTTTTTTTTTGCTTTCACTTTTCTTTTTAAAAACCTTTTAATATTTATTTTATTTTATAAACTTTTTATCAGAATTATTTTTTTTCTAAACCCTTTTTTATTTTATATTTTTAAAGTTATACAAATATATATTAATATGAACCTTTTTAACTTTAAATTTATTACAAAAATTGTAGATAATTTTTTCTTCAAAGTTATTTTTACCTTTCTTATTATTACCTTTGTTATTGTTCCTATTATTTTTGCTATTATTATTGCTTTTTTGCTTTATACTATAAATCTTATTTTCAAATAAGGCTAAATTATATTTATTTATTCTTTTACTTTTTTTTATTTTATTAATGAAATTATTAATTAATTCATAAAGTTTTATAATATCTTTATAGTTTTAAATAAATAATAAATATTTATTAATTTAAACAAAAAGATATATAAAGGTTTTGTTTAAAAATTAAATATAATAATTTAAATTAAAAAGTATAATTCCTAAATCAAAGAGTTTTATTATATTTAACTTATATTCCATAACAAATTTATTAATAAAATCGTAATTACTAAGTTTTAGTTTTAGAAATCTCATTTATTTATTAATATAAAAGTAATATCCTAAATTTTAATAATAATTTTTAAGCAAACCAATTATCTTTTTGATATTATTATATCCTTTGATTATTAAATTTGAAATATTTTATACCAAATTCTAAATATAGAATCTTATCTTTGAGTTTATTATATTTTAATAAATCTATATAGAAATCTTATCCTTTGATTTTAATACTATTTCTCCTATATTATTTTTTTTTATATAAAAATTAATTAGTTTTTTAATATTGTTTTATAAGTAATTTGTTAAATTATTTATTTCAATTATATTATAAATATTTTCTAACCAAACCTTAATATTTTTAATCCTTTTAAAATATAATTGTACTTATAAAATTAAGTTATTGAATATTATAATTAATATTAATTTAACTTTTTTATTTATTTTAATTATTATAAATTCTAATATTAATAATATAGTTTAAAATATATTAAATAAATATTCTTTTTTAATAAATAATTTTGATATTTTATTTTATACAAATTCGTTTAATAAATTAAATTCTATTAATTTAAAATTAAATTATTCAAATTTTTGCTTTATTTGTTTTTAAATTAAAGTAAATTTAATGTTTTTGTTATTAACTTTTAATTTAAAAACTTTTTAATCCCTAATATTTCTTAAAGATAATATATTTGTATTATGCCTTTTTTTTTGTTATTATAACTATTAATCCTTTTTTCGATTTCCTTTTTCGATTTATACTTATTAAAAACGTTTGTTTTTTATAACTTGCTTTTACTTATTTTGATTTCAAATTATAAAATAACTTTGAAATAATTTTAATATAAAAAGTTAAATTTAATCAAATATAGTTAAAAAGCAAGAATTTATTTGTTAGTTTATATTTCTGGGCTTATAATTTATAAAAAGTTATTAATAATTAATAATATTATATAGAATAGTATAGAGTATAATAAATAAGGTTTATAGCTAGTTAATTAAGTTAAAAGGATAAAAGAGCTATTCTTTTTTATATGAGACTTATATACTCGATCTAGAATAAAGAAAGGAGTCTAGGCCTAATTAGGTTAAGCCTTTATTAGGTTCTAGCTCCAACGCAGTACAGTTGCTAACTACTTTCAACATTTAATATATTAATTATTTATTATAATATAAATTTCTATTTTAAATTTTTAAATTTTTTAAATTTTTATATATTTTTTTTAATCTTTTTAATTTTTTTAAAATAAAATTTAGAATTATTTTAAAAGAAAATAATATTTAAATTAAAAAAATAAATTCAATATTTAAATTTTTAAATGATTCATACTTTTCTTTAAAAAGTATACAGAATAACGATTTTATAAAAACAGCGATTTTATAATATTATTTAATTTTTTATAATTATATTAAAAAGTTATATTCTTGAAATATAAACTAATTAAAATATAATAATTTTTTTTTATAATATTATAAGTATATATTTTAATAATAATTTTGATAATAATTTTAATAATAATTAATTTAAAGTGTTTGATTTATTATTAATTAAAAAAATATTATTTATAAAGTTACTATCTCGTATACTTTTTTAAAAAAAGTATAAACCTTAAAAAATTCTTTAGTTGTATTGTTAATATTATAAAATTCGTTTTCACATAAAAAGAAAAAATATTTAAAAGAAAAAAGCTGTAAATGTAAGCTAAACCGGCTTTAATCTGGGACTACTATTTATTGCTCGCTTAATCTTACTTCAACAACGTCTACAGTATATTATTACTCACTTGAACATTATATTTCAGACGCTGGCTTATCTTTATATGTTTGTTCCTCTGTACAGCTCCATTTATTTTATACACTATCAATCTTTTTACCATGGAACTGAGTAGTCTCATACATACCGTCGGAGTGTTGACGGCCACTAGTGCCATATACCTGATTTGGAGAATTTATTGGCATCGGTCACGAATCAATGGATTGCGAAAACAGGGATTTGTGAGTTCCATTAGAAACCCATTTACTAATACTTCTATGTTTTAACAATGCTAGCCAATGCCAAAAGGGTGGAGCTGGGTCACAGGTCATATATTCGTCCTCTTCCAATACACAGGGCGTCTACCGCCGCTCACAAATATGGCTCTTGCTATTCAAGAATTGAGCGCCGAATTTGCGAGTACTGAGGTATTTCTTTTGGATATGTGGCCTGCCTATCCTGCTTCTATCGTGGTTTTTAATCCCGAAGCCGCAGTCTTGATTTCCCAAAAGTATAACCTTCCGAAGCCAAACACGAGCCTCAACATGACTAGGCCAATTGTGGGAGGTCCCAGTATCTTATCGATGAATGGTGAGGAATGGAAGTCCTGGCGATCCCTCTTCAATCCTGGGTTTAGCGCAACGTGCTTGATTGAGCACATCCCTTACATCGTGGACTCAGTTGAGATATTTTGTGAAAAATTGCATGAATATGCGGGCCAGGGTGTCTTCTCTCTGGACGATTTTGCGACACGCTTAACATTCGACGTTATAATGAAAGTCACACTGTCAGTACTCATTCCAAACAATCTCGCACTAGCATAAAATAACTGTCACGGGAAATGCTAAATTTTGATGCCTCTAGTGATATTGAGATCAACTACCAGCGTTCAGAACACATACTTGCAAATTCTCTAGGCGCTATCACGAAATGGCATTCTTTTTGGGACCCGAGAGTCTTATGGAATCCCCTGAGGCCTTTTGTCCAAGCCTACCATAGCCGCGTTATGAAAAAATACATTTCTAAAGAACTCGAACTGCGCTTTGCGGAACTAAAACAAGAGCGGCTGTCGGAGTCTCCCAAGGGTGCTAATAAGCAGACCTCGATAATTTCTCTAGCCTTGGAAGCTTTTGTTGCAGGAAGCATAAGTACAGGCAATTTAACTATGGACAATTTGGATGATAATTTTTCGACTATGATCACTCACCAAATTCGCTTGTTTCTTTTTGCTGGTAATGACACGACATCAAGCACAATCTTCTTTATATACAGCAACAGCTGGAAAGAAAAAATACTGTCAGAAAGTTTCTTGAAACTTTGGATTGGGACTAATACCATTACCAGTTGCGAGATCCGCTTCACTGAATAATCTGTCAGTCGGTTTTGAAGAATCACCATTAAGGATCATACATACCTTAAGACAAGCTGCAATGCACTGTACGGAAGTTGCAACGATCCTCCGAGTCCTACACCAATGATTGCTTCAAACGTAGCCCAAATAACGATGGGTGTGTCCACTGTGATAGTTGTTAATAGGCCACAGCCTACTGTACAAATCATTGTTCCCGCAATTATGTACGGGGCCTATTGAGATATGGAGTTAGTATTCCACATGCTTCGAAGGAATAGAAAGAACATTACATAGTATCCCCATTTTGTAGCCAGTGCGCCAGCTAGCATTAGAAATGCCATCTCAGGGAGTACCAGTGCAAGCATTCTGACCCCACTAGTTGTCGCAGAGAGACCTCTGACGGATTGAAAATATACTGGTAAATAATAAGATAGCTGGTAATCGTTAGAAAAGGCTTCAGAATATTCAATAAGAGTAGTAGGTAGATTTACTGTAGTCAATGCTATTCCAACAAAAAAAAGTAGACACATCACCATGGATGTAGAGCGCTGTTTAAAAATTCGGAGTGGAATGATAGCATAATCTCCCATATATGCTTGCCACAAGACAAAAGAGCATGTCAAGAGACCGAATCCTATAAACAAGCCGATGATTCGTGCCGATTTCCACGGCAAAGTTTGACCTCCCCATTGAAGTGCTAAGAGCAGGCAGCATATTGCTCCTATAAATGTCAAAGTTCCAACCCCATCGAAATACTTCAGCTTCGTTCTGAAAGGTAAGGCGGCGTTCTCCT
Source organism: Myriosclerotinia curreyana (assembly GCA_002162495.1). NCBI lineage: Eukaryota > Fungi > Ascomycota > Leotiomycetes > Helotiales > Sclerotiniaceae > Myriosclerotinia > Myriosclerotinia curreyana. The sequence goes on from NGKJ01000001.1 coordinate 843,998, forward strand.
GAGTTCTCATATTTAAGAAGACAAAAACAACCCCAAGAACAACTGCACCGATAGGGACATTTCTGTAAACTCGCCAGGATCAGCATGTGTTCATATGTGTTTCGATTCATCCTTAACAAGAGATTCATACATCCAAAAGCACCATCTCCAGCTAACGTGATCTGTCAATACTCCACCAATGACAGGTGCGATGCATGCACTGACAGCAAAGGAGCTTACAACTACCCCAAAGTATAGCGGTCTTTTCTCGAGAACAACGGTGTATCCAATAATTCCTAGTGCTCCCTGATATACTCCAGCTGCTCCCAGCCCTGCTACCGCACGACCTAAGATGAATATTTTCGGTGATGGGCACGCTGCACAAAGGATCGATCCCACTATAGATTGTTAGCTATGTCCTCATTTGAGAAGACAACCAGTTTTCCAAACCTTCAAAAATAGTGATGGAGAGAATAAAACCATGTTTGACGTTAAAAAACTTGTAGAGTGAACCAAAAGAGGGCTGAAAGGCCGTGACCATCAACAAATAGATACTGCCAAACCAAGCAATATCGTCAAGGTCCTTGAAGTCGGAGGTAATCTTTGGAATCGCCACACCAATAATCGTAGTGTCTATGGCGATCAGAAAAGTGCCCAAGGTAAGCGACGCTATAACAACTCCTAGCTTCCATCCATGAAGGTAAAGACTTGTGGGATCTTCTGAGATTTCCATGGGAGTGCTCATAGTATCACCAATGGTTCTGGCTTCTTTTTCCTTGCGGGTATCATCCGGGGTGTCAAGGCAAATATCGCCTGTGCTAGATGTTGTCCTGGGCTTGATACTGGACGTTGCTGCCTCGATACTGGGGATTTCGATTTTTGTAGTAGAACTCATTTTCCAAAAAGAAGCTCCTATGGAGAGTGTTTGGAATCCAAAAAAAGTACGTTGCGAAAATAGCTGCGTTTTTTCTGCTCAGGCCGTTGATTGCAGAAGCTAGGCGGTGGAAACATAAGTCATTAGACGAGATATTCGGATTTTGCAGTGAATCAAGTTTGTGTAAGCCAGGACTTTTCTTAAAAATTCATTAATTGGTTCTCATTAAAGATTTGATATAATTTTTCTGTGAATCGGATCTTTCGAACCCTCATAAGGCAAGAGGTCTATGCCCCACTCCTCCATGGAAAGACTTCGTACTACAGTCTGCAGATAGCCTCAAGACAGGTGTTTTATTGAAAGAGGCAAGCAGAATCGAGTACACCTCTCCAGTACCGGTAACGTTGGAGTAACGTGATTTTATGAGCAAGTATGCAGGTAGGTTTAAACGAGGCAAATCAAATGGGAGTTATAAACAATGTAAAAGGACAAATATTATCAAACAGATATACAACATTGGGGATCTTTGCCTTATTATTCAATATTCACAATTCAATATTTATCATTCAATATTTATCATTCAATATTTATCATTCAATATTTACCATTCAATATTCACCATTCAATATTCACCATTCAATATTCACTACAAGATAATGAAGACTTGGTGTAACGGCTGCTGTGAACTAATGTAGGTGTTAAAGGATTTAGAGGGTGTGAAATAAAGATACTTGGCTTACATCAAATGGACAGTTTTTTTTTTGGAAGAAACTATGCTGTGCCTCTCCTCAATAAGCATTCAATTCAAAATCATTAATACTCGGTGTAGATGGCTGAAAAGGATGTAGAGAATGTAAAGAAGAGGGTGTGAAAGAAATCTTTGTATAACATTAAATGGGCAGTTTTTCGATCAGACTAGGAAGAAACTGTACTATGCCTTTCCTCAATAAACATACAATGCATGATTACCTACTGATACTCGGTGTAGATGGCTCAAAAAGAGAGGGTGTAAGAGAAATATTCGGTTAATATTTGATGTAGGAAATACTTGAGAGGGTATGGAAAAATTTAGCGAGCGGCATGCCAAGGGGTTTGGGGCAGCCAATCACAACGACGGAAAAGCCCAAAATATCACTCCTGATTTCTTGTTTGCTTCGGAGTTTCACCATCCGTACTGCACACTACCAAACGACGTTTTAGAACGTATGGCAGAGCAAGAAGAAATGCAACGCTCCAAGGTGGCGCATATGCCATAAATAAACCGAACTAGACGCTGTCCTCCGTTTCGATATTTGTCACCGTAAAGCCTTATGGAAGGTATTTAGTATGTTATAAAGAATTCTCTACACAGACCTCATTGATTATAATACTCAGTGTAATACTGAGTGATTGTCAAACGTTGTTCGACTTTTTTCTGTACACCTAAGTCAGTATTTTACGAAGTCGAAAATAAATTCCGCCCTTGAAATTCCTCTAAGATGAATACACTCCTTGGATATCCTGCTGGGACTCCGCCTCCAGGTGTCAAGTCAAACTTCGATAACGCTGCAAACCATTCGACTTCTTTAAGGGTTCTCAACGGCATATTCGTTGGGCTCATGGCATTTTTTGTCATCGTTCGCCTAATCTCAAGATGTCTCGTCTCCAAGCAACGCATCGGATGGGATGATGGTAGGTAGCGAATCTCTATGAGAATATACTCGCAAGATCACTGCTCATAATACCATAGTAACATGTATATTTGCAACAGTATGTGAGGCATTCTAGGTTAATAGAGGTGGTACTTATACCAGTCTAGATTGGTTCCATAGCACATACGGCTTTGATAATTAGAGGTAAGCTGGCAGCCTTTTGATCCATGATTTGCCTATACTCAGACTAGTTTCAATGCTGATGAAAGTTATTCAGATATAGACATCGGTTATGGACGACATATATGGGATATTCGAGCAACGACCCTTATTGTTCCTGGCAATCTTCTTGTAAGTGCCGAATCTGCTGCTAATTTTGGTCGACAGCATCTCTGACAGTAACATAGTCGGTAACAATCCTCGATACTATATATATCATATCTATCTATCTGGTTAAGATCTCCCTTCTTCTCTTGTTCTGGCGATTTTTCAATGTTAGTATCAAATGCCGCCAATTTATTTATGTCGGATTTGGGGCCGTAACACTTATTACCATACCTTACTTCAGCATTTCAGTCTATTGAAAGCAATTACCCTTGCTATGTGTGGATCAAAAAATGTTAGCATTACACAGATTGTTTTTGGAGCTCTGAACACTGTCACCGATTTCTACATCCTTGTCATTCCGGTATCTATGATCCGACAGCTGCAAACAAACCAAAAGACGAAGTTCAAGTTTATGGTGCCCTTTTTAGCAGGTCTTTTGTAGGTACGCCTGATTCTCTCATTCCTAGCATAACTAACAGTTGATATCAGAGCATGCGTTATGAGCATTGTGCGTCTTGCTATTGTTGGAAAGAACTTTGGCAGTTCAGACAGCTTTTGGAATGGAGCTGTAGTCTCGCAATATAGGTTTGTCATCACCGGAAGAAACAAAGTAACGGCTAGGAACTAATTGTATAAACCGCGGCAGCACGGTAGAAATGAATCTCGCCATAATTTGTAGTTGCATGGTATTCTTTCCAGCTGTTATTAGCAAAAGCAAGACAAAGCTCAGTGCGACTTACCAGTACATGGTTTCGAGGGGCGCTAGCAGAGGTTATAGCCAAACGGGCGGCAGCGGCAGTACTAAGGAAATCAATAGACTCGAAGCCCAGCCAGTGGAATGGAATTCTCCAGAAAGTCATTCGTATGAGTATTACCAGATGGATGATGTGGTCGCGCAGGCTGAGCTACACCGCTTGCCAACCCCTCAAAAAGCAGCCGTGGTTCCTTCACCAGCACCGAGATGAGTCGTCTCTCGTCTCTCGTCTCTCATAATATGGAATAAGTAATTTGGACTTGGAATGATACATGAACTTCGGCTATAAGGGCGTTGATATTTGGATGTGTTATTTGTTTGTGCTTTGACCGTTCCTTTCTTATGTTCAATCGGTTCAAATTCATGTAAATTATCTCGAGAATACCAATCAGAGCATTGAATTCGTCAAAATTCTCCTCTACTGCCTCTTTAGGCTGCCGCACTGTGTGGCGTTGCGGTATTCCTTTTCCTGGCTACCTCCAATACATAAGCGCGAACTAAAATAAACTACATCTTTATTTTCAGCTAATAGTCGGCTCTCCAAGGATCGGCCGCCTGGTTCCCAATTGAGCAAATGTCCCCGGAAAGCAAGTATTCTAGCCAAATATACGAAATCTTTTATATTTTTTATATATAATTATTTAATAAATATACTTAATAACTAAATTATTATAATATATTAAAGATAACTATAATGAAACTATATTGTTTAATAATATTTTTTATTATAAAAAATATTATTATTTTAATAATTAATTATAATAATATTAAATAAGAAATTCTTTTAAATTAAAAATTATTAAAATAATTATATTGAATATATTCAGGAAAAAAATATTAATAATTATATTTGTTAAAAATATTTATATATAATAAACCGAAAGGTTTATAATAAAACTTTTAATATTAAATATTAAATATTAAATAGAATATTAATTCCTGAATTTTAATAAAACTTTATAATATAATTTAATAAATATAATAAATATAATAAATTGTATAAATGTATTTTATATAGTTTTAATTATTAAGAAACTCTAATAATTTTAAATCGTAATACTTTTTAGAAAACAGAATAGCATCGTAATTGTATATTTATTCACTTATAAGTAGGTAATATAACTAGGATTGAAATTGCATTGGAAAATTGGGGTTGTACCAGCATCTGATTTGTCGTACCCCTCATCTCAACAAATAAACAAACAAACAAACACCTCAACCTACCTACCTATATAGGGATCAAGCTTTTCTTAGTCTCCTTTCTTTTCAACATCAAAATCCGGACCACTTTTCACTCAGATTCTTTGCCATAATCATCAAAATCATCAAACATCATCATCATGTCTTCACCTAGTCACAACTCCGTCCTTGTCATTGGAGGATGTGGTTGTCTTGGTCACCATATCGTTGAGCAGTTGATCAAGGACCCTGATTTTTCGGATATAGCAGTGTTCGATATCAATACAAAATTCAATCGATTTGATGGTGTCAAGTACCTCGAAGGTAGCCTTACTTCCTATGAACAGGTTCTACAAGCAATCCAGGAAGTCAAACCTGATGTTGTCATTCACACAGCCTCACCAGAGTTGATGATTCAAGCCAACACTCGGCAGCTTTATACCGACGTCAACATCAATGGAACATCCATCCTTCTCGAATGTATCAAGGCAGTTGGAGTCACAAAAGCCCTCGTCTATACGTCGAGCTCATCAGTGATCCATGACAACATGACTGATGACCTGGTCAATGTCACAGAAGATCATCCCTTATGCTTCGAACCCGAGCAAACAGAGTACTACACACATACAAAAGCTGTGGCCGAGCAACTCATCATAGCCGCGAACAAGAAACGCAAGCTTTTTACAGCAATCATTCGCGCTGCTCTACTCTTCGGCGAGGGAGATGCAACATCCACACCTCTTATGATCGAAAATGCTCGAGCTGGACGAGGAAAGTTTCAGATTGGAGACGGAACCAATCTTTATGATTTTACATACATTGGCAATACGGCTTATGCGCATCTTCTGGCAGCAAAAGGACTTGTTCGAGAGTTTGAGGCTACCAACCCTGTGCCGGATGATAAGAAGGTTAATGGAGAAGCTTTTGTCATCACGAATGATGACCCATGGCCATTCTGGGAATACACAAGAGCTATTGGTGCTGCAGCAGGTCATCCAGTCAAGAAGGAAAACATATGGATAGTTCCCGCATCTGTCTACTATATATGCGCTGTTATTGCAGAATGGGCTGTTTGGGTATTTAGTCTCGGCCGCAAAGAGTCAATGATCAATCGTCGGATGGTCAAGTATCTTACATTGACTCGGACATTTGATATCTCTAAAGCAAAACAGAGGCTTGGATACAAACCCCAAGTTTCTATGCAAGAAGGAATTCAGAGGGCTGTTGACTTCTATGTTACACGTCATCCGGAGGGCAAGAAAACCGTTTAGTGGGTTATGTTGAGGGAAATTTCAGCCTGCATAAATGAATAGTCTTACAATACTGATCACATTTTGCCTTTTACTATCCATGCATTTTATGTCTGTCACATTACGCCACTCGGTGTATCGCATTACATAAATTACTGCATTGAATAAGAAGTCCTATTAATAGTAGCTTCTCTTATACAGCTATTTTTGAGCTATATTCCTTTTAGGGAACTCCCTCGTATTCTCTTAATTTATTATGCCGATAGATTCAATTTTCAACGGCTACAGGCATACGGCACAGCGTTTGAAGGATTTTCTTGAGTGATATGCCCCCTCCAGGCAGGGGGCCAAAGCAAGGGTTAAAAAGGTACTTAGAGAAGAAACCGCCATATTCTTCAATGTTGAAAAATCGATGATGATATGCGGCGCAGCCCGTGACGGCTTCTTCAACGTTGTAGATTACCAGCATGACATCATTAAAATTAAGCGACCCCATAGGGCTGCGCGAAGCCCACCTAGGTGACTTGCAAAATCCGGAGTCGATTTCATTTCAAACTGATTATATCAAAGTTATTGCCATCACTATTTGGTTTATGGTCTAACTTAAAAAAAAAATAGACTTTATACTACTACAGTCAACTTTCCGGGTGCTTCAAGAACCGGCGCCGCCCCTACCAAACCCTACCCTGACACCGAGTGGATAGGCGTAGTAAGAGACTGGAAAATATCTGTAAATAGTAATGCATGATCGAGACGTTGCTTCATGACAATCTGCAAAACCTTTCTTTCGGGCCGTTCTTGCAATTGGCAATCATATATCTGTAAAGCCGGCATTACCATCTCTAACAAAATGGTGAAATTTCCATTTTGTATTATCCTACTATTCTTTTTAAAGGTATTCATTGTAAAACTAAGAAAGGCAATATAGTGAGTGTAGGCTGTTTGTGTTGTAGATCAAAATCGATTCAAGGGAACAAAGGCTCATCCAAGCCCCCATGCCCAACATCCATCAAGCGCGCTTTCTCCGTAAGTTCGTAACCTTCCACGTTTCTCAAAAGTGCAGGCACCAATCATTAACATTGTGACCAGCATTATTGTTTCATCCACGAACCACACTTGGTACTCCTCCCTCCATTAGCTAACAGCTTCTTGTGCACCTGCGGCGTCTCTTCGTACTGTCTATTCGAAGTCAGACTTGTTGTCCTTGTGTATGTAGGTAAACCTAATGACATACCTGCAAAGTGCTATTTACGTCTCTTCTCAACTAGCGTTTGCTCTTCCAATGTCATTTGTGATAGACCCGTATGCTCTTTGTCCGTGATCTTGACTGGTTCCCATCTTGAACTCTAAGTCACTTTGGACCTTCACAAAGTAAAAATGTAGCAGGACCGCAGTGGTGAGAATATAAATTGTATTGCAGATAAAGTACCACATTGGGGACATCCGCGTGTAAATAGAAGAAATCATTGAGGTGGCAGTGAGGTCTAGGATGATAGAGCTATTCATTTTGGAAAGAGGCTCGAGGCGTCGGCATGTGAGTAGTAATCGTTGAACAGTTTCGTATATTACAATAGTGTTATTGAGTAAGTTTTTTCAGCACGTATTTATATCAAACAATTCGAGGTTTTATGCGCGTAAAACACTTGAAGGGTGCATGCAAGATTTGCCCGAATCATTTGACAAGTTCTAGCATATCTCAATCAACAGCCTTAATATTCCAGGACTCATTGCAGATATAAGAATCTCACAGGGATGAGACCGTTGAAGAAAATCCACGGTTCCTTTTGGTGCGCCTAGGAAACTCGTACTACCATGTGTGCATACCCCCATACTACTGGAAGAATAAAAGAATAAATATAGTATCTTCAATTGCTCCCAAATACCCTCGAAGGATTGCACAATGCGACCCAGTTTCTTCATTCGTTGTGATGTCGCTACTCTGTGGGAATGAGACTGCATACAATGCATGTATGTCATCCATCACATGGTGACATACAAAAATGTTATTGAATGGAGACCTGGGCAGGATAGGAAAGTGACGAACCACGTCTTACTCAAGCTGAAGCAGTGTAACTCCATCACATGTAACAGGCCTTTGTAAGCGTCTGAAAATAGCTGGAGATGCTCACTTGATTATTCTCCGAACAAGCTACCAGGCTTGAGGAAAATAAGTGGTGCGATTAATGAAAATGTGAAATCCATTTTGTGCCAATGTCTATTTCAATCATACCGATTACAAATCTGCCGATAACCTATCTATAAGGTCCCAAGCCCGACAAGCTGGGGATAGTCTGATCATAGAATTCCAACTGGATTCATCCATAACTCCATTCTGGTTTAGTTTAGTATCAAGTAACGGGTCTTAGGCATTTCTCCCAGATCGACGCGATGCTTGTGATAGTGCCAGCTGGTTGCGCGCTCTTGATACTGCTCATCTTGCGCCTATATCAACACCGGAAGCGGAGCTTTCAAAGAAAATCCCAACATTTAAAAGATTCAAATCGTAGCACACCCCCAAGTGCGGCGTACAGAATTCCGTGGTTGGAACATACCTCATATTTCGTTTCCGGGGGCTTCACCCTTGCCTCTGCCGTTCTGTGAGTAGTTCTCTTTCACATAAGCTTCATTTGAATCTCGTAACCGTTGCTGACCGTGCAATAATGTTAGTCTGAACTGTGGAGTCAATGTTCCAGTCCTCTTTGACTTATTGGGGGCACAAATCGTCTTGGTCACCGGCTCAGAAAATGTACGCCAAACCCTGAATAACAAGAATTCCATCACTACTCATCGGGTTCGAGCCAGATTCATCAAACATGCTCTCGGTTTGCATCCAAACGCCGTTGCACTCATAGAAGCAGACACATCCGGCTCCCAGCTTAAGCCACTATATGGGAGCGGTGTTCCAGATCACAGACGTATTCTTCGAATGCAGCAGGAGAGCACTTTTAACTTCATTTCCCACATCGGCGTTCGAAGCTTTTTGCCAAAGTATATGAGCTGCTACGAGGAGTGTATAAAGAACTCCGAATTTGGTAGCAAGTGGTCAGATGTATCGGATTTGTTCATTCTCCTACGTGATCTGGCACTTGCAGCATCAGTAAATACCCTTTGCGGGAAAGATTTCCTGAAACAAAGTCCAGAATTCTCTGAAGCGATTTGGGAATTTGATGCAAACATTCATTTTTTGTATATGGGATTCCCAAGTTGGTTGCGACCAAGGGCTGCAGAAGCACGGAAACAGTGTCTTGATGCTATCACGAAATGGAGAGATACTGCAGTCCGTAAATCACAAGGTCGGAAAGTCCCGGATGAAGAGTTATGGTATGATATATGGGGATCGAAGATAATGAGACTGAGAAACAACATGTACGACAAATTTACTGAGTTTGACCCGGCTTCGAGGTCGGGAGCAGATCTTGGAGTCATTTGGGCGTAAGTTTTACTTCTGACTTCATCTATCAGCTTGTTTTCGTTATTAACATCTTTTACAGAGCAAATGACAACCTTGCACCAATCACGTATTGGTTGCTGATGGCCATGCTGCGCAATGACTCAATCCGAAAACAATGTATGGCGGAAATGGACAAGGCTCGTCTTCCAGCTGAGGCTGACGATGCCATTCCTCGCTTCGACTCCACTATTCTTGACAAACAGCCATTATTAAAATCAGTCTTCAGTGAGGTTCTGCGACATGAGGTGACAATATTCATGGCAAGAAGTGTCGAAGAAGACTACAACGTTGGCGGCTATACTTTGCCGAAGGATTCGAAGGTTCTCGTGTCGGCACATGTGGAGCACATGGACAAGAGTCGCTGGGAGACACGCCCAAACGCTGAAAACCATTCAGTTCAAGACTTTTGGCCTGAGAGATTTTTGAAATATGATGAACACACTGGCGAGCCGTTCTTTTCACTTGATGGACTTGATGGGACATTCATTCCCTTCGGTACTGGCCGTAATATGTGTCCAGGCCGTCACTTCTCGGTCCATGTCATTCTTTCCATTGCTGCTGTGTTAATCAACACTTTTGATTTCGAGTTGAAAGGATCAAATGATTGGGAGAATGTCACCAGGGACTATAGATCGTTTGGGTATAGTAGTTCCCGTCCTGGTAAAAAGACGCCTTTGAAAATGAAAAGGAAGAGCACCGTCTAAATTGAAGAAGTACAATGACCATGGGAGATCAGAGATGGCAGATGGTGTTGAGAAGTGAGATGGATAGATTGATGAGGCTTAAAGATGAAAGTAAAAATAGCACTTTGCGAGACGTACGAGGCGTGATTTTTAATAAGATTTCCACATGGGGCTTTTGCGTACATAGAATCGATGAATTAGATGAAATTTTTCATATGCTCTTTTAGCCTGTTTCAATGAAGGCTTGTCCGTGCTTTTTGTCCTCTTTCACATCAAATATATATGCACTTGATATACATACTACGAAGATGTTTACGCTAGCCGTTTTGGTAACAGGCGACAGCGCTTGGTCACGTTCCTTCAAGCGCATCATGGGAATACTCTCAAATATTTTTGCATTATTGATCCAATCAATAAAGCAAGCGGGAGTCCAGCTTCTCCATTCCAATTGAGTCACCCCCAAAATATCAGAACTTTCATAAACTAGATTAAAGCCTCGGACTTTCAAAGCTAGCGCCAAGATAAACGAGCTCCCTAGCCCCCTACATTTGAGTCAACTTAGTCCTTCGTCATGCGAAACAATTTAGAGATAAAGCACTAAGCGAGTGGGAGGGATTATAAGAAGCAATGTTCGTTCTCTCCTACAAATCCAGCCCGATAGAAGGCGACGATCGTAGCAGAGCTTTTTAATTCAATCTTAGACTACTCAGACAATTATCGTGATACTTTGCACCCCTGCAGCTTATACACAAAATTTCGATGCTGCTATGTTGAAAGTAGACTTTATTTGATGTATCACGAATCGAAGGCATAACTGAGGCGAGCGAGTTTTTCTTCGGGGACTTTTCTATTGGTCTCCTGAAAATTTTCTCAAATTAAATCGACAAGCTGCTCATCTACAGACACTATGACTCCCTGTCCCCGCATTCTCTACAACAAGATATCTCAAATCTGATTATTTCAACTAGTGGAACCAGCGCTGTTCCACACGATATGTACAGTAGTATCGTCCGTGGTCGAAAAGTTTCCATATGCTATCATCTTAGAATGATTCTTCATATCGACCATGTTTAAAGTGTCAACCGCAACCGTTGGAAATCTGGATACTTCTCCATTAAGGCCTACCGATTTCTTTCCGCCCAATCGCCACAAATTTTGTGAAACTCATATTTCCAGAATTCTGAAGAGGGTCTGAACTGCATGTCACGATGAAGGCTGCACTCCTTCCTATGGCATTGCTGATGATACCAGGTGAGTGGAATGTGAATCTGAGCGTCAAACCGTTTCTCGCGTTAACTACTGTAGCATCTACCGAATCTTTAGTCGAGTGTAGCGAGAGTGCAAAGGTTATTTCAGGTTAGATAGTTCAGCGTAATCCTTAAACATAAAAGAGCAACAGATTTAGCTTGGGGAACTAACAATTCCCGCCGAAATACAGCCGGAATCTTTTCCCTTGTGGCGTTGGAAGTACGAAACCCGTAGCACGTAGAAATCAGTATTGCTTCATGTGATGCCAGAGAAGCAAGCACGAGTTAAGGCAAGACGTAATACGAGCGGTAACCGCCGCATAAGTGCCGTCAGCGTCATCCAATGGTTACGAACTTAAAACATCCGCCCATGGTAGTTGAAACATCGCCTCAGCTGCGGCTTGGCTGTGTGAGCTTCTCTACCGTTGAGTCCACGACTTTCCAAGTGTGAAATATCGATAGAGGAGCGGCAAGCATAGCATTTACGAGGGTCGCATAGCTAGCGAAAGTGGTAAACTTTATTGTAAGAAGTGTTGAAAAGAATTTTGAAGATAGGTTTGAGTTTTGAAAACGGGTTTGTTATAAGAAGCAAGTAACTTTGAAGGAGATCCTTTGGGGTTTAAATGCCCCTTACAAAATTGAAAATACAAAAAGTCTATATATGCAATTCTCAAGTAACACCAAACACTAGAATATAATTATCTAGGACGAAGAAACTACTTTGGGTTTGTTGGCAACAGTGTGTCCAGTAGTCCAACAAATTTCCAATTAGTCCGTCCGAAAAAATTATAAAATTATAAAGTCCGAACTTTTTGGACTAGATATGCTCAAAATGTCACGTTTTCTTCCAAAAAATATCCATTTTGCCTAAAAAAAATTATATTTTGAACATTCTCATATAATCTACAAAGCATATCCAATCTATGCATTTACACATTCCGGAGTAGTTGCTTAAAAACCTTAGACGAGCTGGACTATTGGATACACTGATTGGCGACGTAACTCGGAAATTTGAATCGCAAACTATAATAGCAATCTTCTTGAACATGTCGATCCCAGGCATAGAGAGTATGGATTGAAATTTTTTTCTTACTATTTAAATATATTCCAGAGAAGGACAGACACATTGTCACCCGAGAACAATCAACGCCATGTATTTACAAAACATTTTTTGATAAATTGGAACAAAGTTCCAAAGGTTTGCATTGTTTGCTTATTTCCAAACGTTGGCGTATCTCCTATTCATAGTCTAACGGCCTCCTTGGCCAATCAAATTACAAAACTGTTGCGATGATTCTTGATACAAATCTACAACTTAGATTTAGGTGTATCAGCCGGATCACACTACATTTCACTGCCCTCCCACTCAGACCTAGAGATCCCAAACTGAGTCGCAAGATTACTCATGACCTTCTGGTCCATTTTGTGTACTAGCCCTCATTTCCACCCGCAAATCTATATCCCATCGAGTGGACCAATCAGGGAGGCGAGATTCTCCCATTTCGGCTAATTCGCTCTCCAAGTACTTGGAATTTTTATGAAAAAGGCCAAATCAACACTGGGCGATTTAAAGAAGGAATCAAGACAAAGACAATGATAGAGACTAAGACCAAGACCAAAAAAGATATCAAGACAAAAGCACAAGCAAATATCAAGAAAAATATCAAAAGAACTCAAGCATGATGCATCCCACCCAGCCTAGATGACAGTGAAGTATATTCAAGTAATTGTGTAGAGCTCTTGACCTCACTTCCCGACCCAACAACCAATTTGACTCAGAAAGCACAGCATATCACAGCAAAGCATTTTAGTACCAGCAGAGTATTTTTCGGAGCCCAGCGCTCTTCCGGCCTTCCGCTATCTTTCATTTACTTTATGCAAAGCGCGCTTGCTTCGCCAATAGGAGACGACGTCTGCCATAACCATCATATGCATATGCATATGCTATATTCCTCGCAACCAGCCTATTATTTAATTTACACAAACCGGGTTGCAACCGACCCAATTGACCACGCGCATCACCTCTCGAACCGAGTTGAGATTCAAGAAGGATTGGAGCAGTCTGTCTACGCACGTCGAGCTTTCTTGGATCTACTTATTTCCAGTTGCTTGGTTTTAATCCAGTATGCTCAGTACATGCCAGTAAAGAAATATATTAAGAGAGGAATAAATTAGTACACAGGTTGAGTAGCATATACATAAGAAGGGGACTCTTCTGAATAGGGAGCTGCGAGGACGTGCCAGATGATTTTGACACGAAGCAGTTCCCTTTATCATTTTGATCTATACATGGCGATTCCAAGTTGACAACTCAATTGAATTTCATCCATCTCAACAGAAAAGGATAATTAAAGGTTGGAAATCCGAAATATCTCATACCCATCCTTTCCATGATTATCTCTGTAATGGAATAGCCACTTGACCATACTTTCTCTATATATGAATTAAAAGTCCACGAAAAAAAAAATCGCACCATCAAATCACAGATCTATCTCGACGCAATCCATTCATTCCAATTGCATTCCAAGACCAAAGTTACTTGAGACCATCTAGCATCTAGCATCCCCCTCAACTCTTCGCGCCGTGTCTGGTATCTAAAAATCCAGTATATACAATACACAACAAGTAATCATACAAGCCACCGCTTCCCCTTGTACCCCATATGTATTTAATCCGGTCTCCAAGCGACCTTTTGATCCCCCAAAATAATTACAACCCGCTCCCCTTCTCTCTCCTAACCCCAGATTATCGTTCTACCATTTTTGGAGATATCAAATAAAATACCATTCCTCCCAGGACCAGGATACTTTTCAACCCTAGTATGAGTAATATAATGCAGATGCCACCAAACTGGCTGTTCCGTTTGATGCATTTTGTTAATGTCTCGAAATCGATGCCAATCAGTAATAAATAAAACTCCATATCCACCCATCCATGTCCATCCAGTTGAGTCCCATCCCAAAAATTCCAGGGTCCTCGGATGATTAATATAATAGAAATGCTGATAAAAGAACCACCACCAGACTGACAAACGCTAAAGTCGCTGGATGAAACAATCTTAAAACCACCTTCTACCTCAGGAGCCCCCAATTCATTATGATGACGAGGTAAGAGTAGCGAATCTCCCCTCAAAAGCTCTCAATCTTTCTTGTTCAATCAATTTCTGTAATTTCTTCGTTTCACGTACTGCCTGTTCTCGTTCGTTTTGTAGATCCATTACTTCGATTTGAGACATGTTCATACGGCCAACAACTCTCTCCATTTCTCTATCGGCTTCTGCAAGAGCAGCTTCAAGATTGACAACTTGTTGCTTCAAGAACTCAACCTTTGAATCCTCTGATACCGATATCCCTTTACCAGATGTGGTAATGGAGAGACGTGGTACCTTCTTCGCATTTGCGAATAATGGGGTCATAGGAGTCTTAGGTCCGAATGAACGAGGAGATCGAAGTTCAGACTTCACGCGCTGAAGTTGAAGGTTGTGGCTGTCCTTAATTTCACGTATCTCATCTTCATGACGAGCAATTGTCAACTCAGATATGTTCTGAGCAGCCATAAGCTCTTCCTCGAGACCCTTGAGCTTAGTTTGGAGGAACGTAATCTTTTGTGCATTAGCTTTCTGCTCTTTCTCTCCCCGCTCAATAGCTTCTGCTAGACGCTGCCTGAGGGTGCTATTTGAAGCAAGTTGTAGTCTGACTTGTCCAGCCAATTCTTCAACTCTCTTTGCCGATTCAAGTAGCTCATCTGCCAACTGCATCTCATCTTGAAGATGTACCTTCTCGGAGTCTCTCAAAGATTCCGATTGCTCTCTGACCGCCTCAAGTTCTTGCTTTACCACATCTCTTTCGGAAATTGCATCAGACAAGCTCCTCTCCAACTGCTCCATAGCTCGTGCAGTAGCCTCGTCACCGGAGGCTGAGGTTTCAAGTTGCTTGATTCGCTCAAGAGAAGCTGTATAAGCCGACTGAAGATCTCGATATGAATTCTCAAGTGTCTCAGATGTTGCGTGTGAGCTGCCAGGTCTGGAATCTATACTCGATCGCTTGATTAATATGTCCTTCTCTTGTAATAGACTTCGTAGTGAACCAATCTCCTGCTCGGCGCGATCGAGATCCATCTTCAAGCCTCCTAGGCCCTTCTCACATTGCCATTTCTGCTCAATTGCATCATCCGCACGACGGCGAAGAGTGTTGATTTCTTCTCTCAAACTCGCAACTTCCTTACCGTATCCTTGCCGCCTGGGTGACTGGTTCAAAGCACGATCTCTTTCCATTTCCAGCTGACGAATTTTCTTCTCGTTTTCACGATTTTGGTGTTCTTGTCGTTCGAGTAAGCTTTTGAGAGCACGATGTAGAGAATCTCGTTGGAGCTCAATATCTTTCACACGTTCTGCTAGAGCGTCTCTAGATTCTAGACGATCTATCATTTTTACGGAGGTAGCCCTTGATAATCCACCAGACGATCTAGCCGTTGTACCAGTATGGGCGACAGAGTTGGATCGTTTCAGGCCACCTAGACCACCGAGACCACTTAAGCTAGCGATACTCATTATAGACGACCTAGACTTGGGTAGACTACCTATGCTATCCTCCTCCGAGATAGAATTGTACTGGTTCATCTCCATTTGTAGTCTTTGCGCGTTGATCAGGGTGGTATTTTCCTTCTTCAGCGTTTGCAGTTCTTGATTCATCTTAGTTTGCTCATAAGTTAACTTTTCATGATCTGCAGCTTGCGCTTCAAGCCCTTCGACGCGGGCCTTCAGCTGAGGAACGATCTCATCTCGCAAGTTGTCACGCTCATTGTGAGAGGTTTCGAGGTCTGCTTTAAGTGCCGTCAAGAGATCTTCGAAGTTTTCCCTAATCTGTTTCTCTTCGGATAGTTTTCGACGAAGATCCTCGCAGGTTGTTTCCAATTCTTTCAGTCGTCCATTAGCATCCAGGGAATTTATAGCTGCAATATCAACCTAAGGAAATATGTCAACTATGTTAAGATTCATCGAGCGGGGGGAATTACCTGAGCCGCCCTTTCCTCTAAAGAACGAATTTGTGTCTCAAGCTGTTTCCTTATAGCTCGCTCATCTTGTACCTTATTTGTAAGTTCTAGTCTAATTGATGCTTTCTCTTGTTCAGTCTTTCTCTGTATTCGATCAAGCTCATCCTGCTTTGGATCAGGATCTCCATATCTGGGAATTACACTTGTTCCAGAATCCGAAAAGTAATCACTTGTACGCTTGCTAGTATTTGTTCCTGAATTTTGGGCTTCGAGCTGTAACCTGTCTACAAGATCTTCCAAGTCCATCTCCCTCCGTATAGATGATGCCAACTCCTGGCTAATATCCTTCAATTCTTTTTCCATCTCTTCGACAAGTAACGGCGGGGGAGTGGGCGTTGCTATGGGTATTTGTAGATATGCGTCTCCGTAATAATTGACCGCATCTGCATTGGCTTTGGAAGTATCGATCGCGATCGGTGGCGCTTTAGTATTATACGTTCTCGAGTGGGAATCTTCGGTTTCCGAAAGTTTAAGCGGGGATGCATTTGATGACGGTATGGGAGAGTTTGGGGAATAATCTGCCTTGTCTTCCGAAAAGGTAGTTGTTGAACTGGAAGGGGATACAGCGCCTCCCCAGCTAAAGAAAGAACCAAGCTTCCCTGGTGATTTGGGTTTTTGTATAGTCGAAGTAGAGTCGTGAGAATCGTGAGAGTAGGTTCGTGCGGGAGCATTAGGTATAATGTTATGTGGTGGTGTAGCTTTGGATGAGAAAATGGACATGGTAGCAGAACCTGGGCGACTTCCTAGACTTGGATCCCCGTGTCGATGACCAGTAGATTCCGAATCAGAACTTAAAACCGAATCGCTAACCAATCTTGCATGCCTCGAGGCTCCCGGTGGATGTGGATGAAACGGAACTAAATGGTTCGGATTTTTTGGGCTAAGGATTTGTGTTTCGGGATCTAATGACTGTTTTGGTAGCGCTGGCGTCACTGTCGTCCAAGCGATATTTTCGCTCGAATATCTTCTGATTAAAATATCTTAGCGTCAATATGCAAACAGTGAATGAAAGTTATCAGATGTTAGAACCAGTAAACATACTTTGATGATGGTCTTTGTTGTTTCGAAGCACTTTTGGCACTCGTGGCACTTTTAGAACTTTTGGAACTCTTTGAACTTCTTATTGAACTTCGGATGGAGTTTCTGTTGCTAGAACTCTCTGGGGAAAACGCGATAGCGTGTTTCGAATTCGATGGAAATTCGTAAAGGGTTGGACTATCAGCAACATTCGTATATCTTGAATGTGGCAGATCCGGCTCTGGTAATTCTTCGATGGATGGACTAAAGTATTCCGCCGTGGAATACCTGGTTGAGAACCTGGTTGCCAGAGGTGAGGCACTTGCAGGTAAAGGTTTGCGACGAACGGAATTTGCTGACGACGTGGAAGTGGTTGAATACGCGCGCGATCGGGCTGTGGTTGACTGTGTTTGTGAGTATTGTGTTTGTGTAGGATTCTTTGGTCGAGGATTTGGCCGATGTTGGTTCTCAAGTGGATGTGGAAGGGTGACCAGGGTAGCTGAGTCCGTGAGATCAGATGGAGTCGATTGATTATTTGAAGCGTAATGAGTCTCGAAATCAGGAGTTGAGGGGTGAGGGTTTGATCGTATATCTGCGACGAACGCCATTCTTTCTTCTTTCTATAATAATGCCCCGTTGGCAATATCAAGACATTGGGTTTAGAGGGATAGCAAAAGAAGAAAGGGAAAAAGATGTGCAATGATCAATCAAGGGAAAGGACTGAAAATGGGTTGGTTTGAAGGGGGTCGAAGGGGGTCGAAGGGGGTCGAAGGGATTGAAGGGTGGGAAAATGTGGTAGAATGGATCATAAGAGGATTCGAAAGAGGTTCAATCCCCGACTACTATGAAAGATAAACGATCACAGTAGTACCAATTCAGTTGTAGTAGTAGTAGTAGTAGTAGTAGTAGTAGTAGTACCAGTAGTAGTATTATTATTATTATTATTATTGAGACTTCGGGGATTGAGGAGGTAACTATCCTTAGAGGGGAGAAAAAGCTCTACATTCAAAGATTCCAAAGGGGTTTACGAAGTATAATACAATTCATAAGATTTATTCTTCTTCATTTGTTCTTTCCTTTCCTTTACTTTTCTTTCCTTTTTCTTTTCTTCATCTGAAAGAAGGTTTGACTCAATTTTGGTTGTGACCTTGCTATTGTTAACAAGGATATATATATATATATATATATCTACCTATATATACGAT
Organism: Myriosclerotinia curreyana; assembly: GCA_002162495.1. Lineage (NCBI taxonomy): Eukaryota > Fungi > Ascomycota > Leotiomycetes > Helotiales > Sclerotiniaceae > Myriosclerotinia > Myriosclerotinia curreyana. The sequence goes on from NGKJ01000001.1 coordinate 862,647, forward strand.
ATATATACTCAGTACGAAGTATTATATAGAAGGGACATGCTTTTGAAAATGGAAAAGTAATAGATGAGATGGGATGAACAAGGACTAGGTAATACAAATATAGATTAACCTTAGTAAAACAAATTCAAGGTACTATTAACGTTTAATTGGCTATATCATAAATTGTGAACCGCTTCGTCTAAAGCCAATCATTATATTAACCGTTTTATCCTTATGCTGAACTTCTACTGTATTTGTGGCGCGCGCCAATATGCATATAAAGTTATAATAATAATAATCATAATAATGATTGAGTGGATATAAAAGAGAGAGAAAGGAAAAGGTCAAGAGATCCGATCTACACTTTTGCCGGTGGTCTTATTACCCCTGATTAGAGATTTTGAAGATGCTGTAATACTGATGCAACCTTCCCTTCCCTTCTTCGAGGACAACAACGAACAACGTATCATACCGTACCTTTCGTACACCCATTTCCCCAAATAATAAGCAGCCATCCAGCCCTCAATAATGCACATTGATGACTGGGTGGTATTTAGCCCGGTAGAATACTACATATGCCTTCGCTTCTTATCTTAGTAATGCTTTGTATACGCCAGTTTGACCAAATACCTTTAAAGAACGTAAGGTTCCAAGATTTGGTGTGAGACGTTATATTACTGTACCGGTATATCTTAAAAACACTTTTATTCATACTATTATTCTTAGAATTTACAATGAAATGAGTCTCTAAGTCTATACAAACTACAAGGTATATCCGTACCGTATATCAAAATGATGCTTCATCCCAGGAGAATAACCGTTCCAGTAGTAGGTAATTATCTAGTAGACACTTATTATTATTACTGGAAATTACCCCTCGCTTAATTGCCGCTGTCATACGTTTCCTCCCTTTACACCCCCCTTCTCAACCCGTTCAACGGATAGCGCCATCCGATCAAAATCTTGTCTAACAAACCACCAAATCTTCAGAGTAATTTTATCTCACCCTTTGATCCTTTAGTCATACTCAATCTACTTTCTCTCATTATTCTAACTTCTTTAAAAAAAAAAACATTACGGTAACATTCCGATGTCATATCTATTCGCTCTGTTCGGTGCTACCCCTTCATCCCCAACCTGACCTCTCTTATATAATATAATATCACATCAAACCCCCATGATTTTATAAACTCCTAAACACCATCTATAAACAATCATACGAATTCCCAACTCCACTCCTCAACAAAGCAAGCAAAGGTTAAAAACACAATAATAATTTCAAAATTAGTCCTTTCACAGTACCGCCGGTATTCATTCATCTTGTAAAAATATACCCTCTCCACTTTTCATCTCCTAGACTTATGAGGAAATCTAGACCTTGAAGTCTTTTCTTTCATGGTTCTATTATTGTTTGATTTTGATTTTGATTTTGATTTAGATTTAGATTTAGATTTGAATAATTATAAGCGGCCTCACTTTCGAATTAGATGATTGTGATTATGCTAGAGAATCTTCTAACAATACATTTCCTTCTTCTAACCCAACATGACTTACGCAATATGTCAAAATCTCTCCCGTCCTGTCAACTTCGCTCATTCGTTCATTCGTTCATGCGTTCACTCGTTTCCCATCGCCAAATTCCCCTTACCCCTTATCATTCAACATCAAAAACATTAACGCTCTCGAACCCCATCCACCTCCTCCTCCTCCCAAAATAATGCTATCCCTCTCTCGTCGTCTATCATCATTATCCTTGCACCGATCATTCATTCCTCTCTCCACCAAATAATCCATCAATGATCCACTCATCAAATCCATTTGGACCATTTCATCCAATCTATTCATTCAAACATCTCCACCATCTAAGCCTCCCCCTTAACCAGCAAAGATCTCCCAATTCACAATCTCAAAAACCCATCCATCCCTTTTAAGAAACCCCGAAATTGGATACAAAATTCAAGCTCGAATCAAAATCAAAATCAAAAAGGTCTCCGGATGTATTTATACGAAGGGTATCACGTTATTTGGTTGCTTGATAGACGCGGTTGGTTTGAGTATGAATGGACTAGGTAGGTATTTTCTTTCGAGGGAGATTATGGGAGATTAATGGTCGAGTGCTTGAGGGAGGCGATGACCTATTCTTCTCACGCCTAGAAAGATTGAAAATAGAAGTTATATCATTGTACAGATGAAAGATTTTGAACCCATCGATTATTCATCCATCATCCATCATCCATCATCCAACTCCAACTCAACTCCATACCATCCACGCAGAAGTTTCTCATGGAAATAATTTGGCATTAGTCATCAAGAAAGAAAGAACTGGTTGGTACCACCATCAACACTCAACACCCAACATCCAATATCCAATCAATATCAACTTCTATAATCCGAGTCTGCAGTCTACTTGAAACGAATCATACAACATTACCTTCAAGTCTACCAGGCTATCTCTTACCATATTGAAACTTCCGAATGTTCGATGCGTGCCCCTGACTGATCTGCATCTTCGATTCCGATTCATGAAGCTATTTTGGTATCAAAATACGCTTTTCGTATGATTTTCATCTTTATTGTACAGTCCAGTACGGCAGGTAGCGCTGTCTATCTATCTATCATCTATCTAGAGTGATGAATCTCTATCTCTATTTCCATTTCCATTTACATTTCCTTCCACGATTATATATATACCCATCACACACGCCAAAAAGTGGCCCCAGCTCCATTCCTCCCACACATCCCCCCTTTCCCCGCTTAAACCCCTCCACTCAAAATCCCACCCAAAAAAAAACCCCCCGAACAAAATGTCCTCGAAGAGGTTCGAACTCTTGACCTTTGGATATCTAAAGTGACTGTTTACAATCACCTCACATGAGAATATGAGACCAACGCTCTACCGACTGAGCCACGAAGACTGGGGTGTTTGATCATGTGATGTTTGATGGGAGTGATGGGGAGGTTTGGGGATATATTTGAGGGGGTGGGATATATGTAGAATGGAAGGGGAGGAAGGAGATGGGGGGAGGGAAGGAGGGAAGGAAAAGGAAGAAAAGGGAATAGAAAAGGAGTTTATAATAAAAAAGGGAGAGAAAGGCGAAAGAGAGGCAAGGGTTGGGAGGGAAGAAGTTGGGAGGGAAGAGGTGAGGATATAGAAGTTGATTAATCGTCGCTTTAAGTATATCCTGCCACTACCATAACTATATCCTATAGTCTTCTATTTACAACCCAAACTTCCTCCCCCTCCTTCCATATTCCCTTTTCCTTTCCCTTCTCCATGCATATCTATGCCCACCTTATCTTATTGTAAAATCGATCGATGGTTACTACCATAGTAGGAGGAGGAGGACTGTATTAGGTCACTTCTCCTTCTCCTTCTCCTTTCCCTCCTTTCCCTCCCCCCCCC
>NGKJ01000001.1:891197-914910 GCA_002162495.1 Myriosclerotinia curreyana
TTTTTTTAAATTATATTATAAATTGATAGATATATACTAATAATAAGATTTAAATTCTGTTAATTTTGTTGATTTTGGCGATTTGATAATTTAGTATATTTAATCAAAATTGATAGAGGACAACCAGTTGCAAAGGACAAGCGCTTTCCCCGACTAGGAACTAGACGGCCGATCCTTGGAGAGCCGACTATTAGTATGATATATTTATTATATTTATAACAACTTTGTTTCTCTCTTACTTTTTATTCGTATCTTCTATTTTTCCCATTTCTCATTTCCCTGTTCCTTTGCCTTCACTTCCATCCTCTGGAAATCAAAACTAAAACTCTTACGCTATTCTATTTCGTTCCATTCTACCTTTTATAAACTCTTTGATTCATTTACTTGCTCACTTACCCATCATTCATTCATTCATTCATTCATTCATTCATTCATTCATTCATTCATTCATTCTTATACAAACACATCAAAATATCAAAAAGGTTCCACCACATCCAATATACACCCTTTAACCTCTAAGGTCCCCCCAAAATCCCACGCAAACACATAATAGATCATCAGTATTCTCTTTGACATTTACTTTACTCGCGATAACTGATTCATAATAACTGAATCCTCTTGGTTTCTAAATGTTAAATGTTAAATGTGACGAATTATTCATTTATGATACCACTATGCCATAGACGCAATGGGTCCTGCAGGACGAGGTGGAGGGGGTTAGGGGGGATTAGGGGGGGTTATGTTATGTTGTGTTATGTTATATTGTTTTGTGTTGTGTTGTGTTGTTTTAGGGGATAAAGATGAGGATGAGGATAATGATGAGAGGGGTTTGGGAGGGAAAGAAGGAAGGAAGGAGTTGTAGGAGAGCGGGGTGGTAACTTTTGGAATTGAAGAATGTTCCGAATGAGTTGTAAAAGTAAAAGTAAAGTGTGACGTATATAAAATGAATGAATGAATAAATGAATAAAATAACACAAGAAATGAAATTGAAAGCTATTAGAAAGATTATAATATTGAAAAAGATATTCTTCATTCTAGATACTCATTCTAGTTCTCAAAAATAACCACTATAAGAAAATTCGAGTCTTATGATTTTCTTACCACACCACAATAATGAGCCGAGCACTTCGAACCCATTTCGTATTCTTACTTCATCCATCTCTCATATATCATATATATCACCCTCTACCTAAGCACTCTAAGAAAATCGCAAGATTTCTCTGAAAAAAAAAAACAAAAAAAAAAGTTGGCTCAGGCTTGCCTTTAATACTTCATAAACGTCAATGTGTACATCCAATGGCATTCCGTGACTTCTTCTCTGGTTACCACCTCCACATGAATGCAGAGGCTTAAACACTGGAGAAGATAATCAGATGTGAATGAGCTCCCGTTGGCACATGAAACGATTCAGCAGTATCTGGTTTTTCATCATAGCGCAACTGAGGAAGTGGATGTGGATGTGGATGTGGATGTGGAGGTGATTATGGGATATTATGTTTTGTAGAAGTTTGATAAGATCTGGAAAAGACATCGAAAGAAAATGAATAAAATGAAAAAAACGAAGAGAATATAGTAATTTTATGAAATCAATGTAGTTCCTTTCGTTCGTCCAATTTCCATCTTTGCTGTTCGGGCTCCAAATTGTATCTGATAATGTAAGTAATAGTTTAAATGAGATAAATCAGATAGATGGGAATACTTACAGCACGTTTCTTCTCAGTAGCAACTGATTTCATACCCAGATCATAAGCCAAGAGTCTTAATACTTTCTTACCCGGCTCGATATCTGGTATCTCAAGGCCTTGTGATCCAGAGGTAAACCCGCATTTATCCCATATAGGAGACTCGACAGCCCATTTGACTAAATCTTCATCCAAGTAAGGGAAACGAGCTTCTCTCCCCCAATGTGATATTACACGATCATCTCGACCGAGGTTGCGTTTGCCAAGTCTATTCACATCTAACTCTAATTCGTCTAGAAGGGCAGAAAATCCATTTCGATTAAAGGCTGTTGCGTGACGTGTATAGCCACCAAACAACTCATCTGCTCCCAGGCCGGATAAAAGAACACGTGCGGGTGTTGTGTATGAAATTTCTTCTATATCAATGTTGTGCGATGCTAGACCGACACCGCGAGATGCAAAATATAAGGCGAAGGCTATTGAAAGATCCATTTCGGTATTATGTGGATGGATCAAGTCTACAATCTTAACTTTGTGCTCCATTGTCTCCGTGTAAGGGATATTGATCTGTTTTGCTTCAGCTCTTAGGTTCTCACGTAGCGTTGAATTTTGGACTCACTGCAACAAATCGCCATTTTCGACCAGGACAAACAGTTTGAAGCTCTTGATGAGCTTTTCTCCCCGTTTCTCTATCAGGACAGAGCTCATATGGGGAAATTTTCTTGTCCAACATTTGGGTTGCATCCAGAGGCGGAGCTTGTACCCCTTTCTTCAAACGTGGTCCAGTCTGTGCAGCTTTAATAACACGAGGGTTCTCAAAAGCAACATTGAGAAGATCAATCTCTTGATCTGGTGGTAATAAATCGTGTGCCAATCTGGCCAACACCGTGCAATCAAGTCCACCGGAGAATAGGATCGCAAGCTTGACATTATGAGAGTGACCTATACTTGGAGGAGTAGGAATAGTCAAAACCCTAGGTTTCAGAGACTCACATAGATAATGTCGTAATGACATCACTGATGGGGAATCAAGGCTGAGAATATGACTTTCGTCTTCGACACTTCTATTGAATTTACCAAGTGAAGGAGCCTGTGATTCTCGCGTTAGTATTAACTTTATCCCATCGGAATTGCAACCAATGCGATAGAAATATCTGAGTAATACCCACTGACGAATCGGTCTCGGAATCCTCCCATTCAAATTTTTGATATGCCAATATTGATTTTGAGAGAGGGACGTCCTGTGAACCCGATATTGAGAAAGAAAAGCTACTCTTATCACCACAGGAAAATTTGTAGATGCCATCTGCTTCTATTTCTTGCCAGTTGCCTTTGGTCGGATCTGCTATACTAGCAAACTCTATATATTTAGATTCTCCCAAATCTTCGGATGTGTTATCAACATTGTAAAGAAGAGATCTGCGACCAAGGCGATCTCTACCACAGTATATAGCACCATGAAAACTATCCCAGAAGACAAATGCAAATGGTCCAGAGATGCTTCGTAAGATCTTAACCACAGCCAGTGTAGCATCTGAGTCCAAGGTAGCTGTTGAAACAGCTTTTGAGAGCCTGTCATATACGACTTGACCATCATTACCATTGACAAGCTCGCCACCAACCTTCCATGCCTCACCATTCCAGCAAAGGATTGAGCCATTTGGGGCAGACGCGTTAATGACGGTCGAACCATCAAATGGTTGTGGGGTGAGATGATCTCCCCTTAAAGCTAAGACGGTTGATAAAATGTATAAAAGGTATGGCATTCCATCACTTGAAGTGAAATTTGTTTGTACCGAACCCGTGTGATCAGGACCTCTGTTGAAAAGAGAGTGTTTCAGAGCATGACTCGGAGTTTGCAATCCTCGCGTGGATATCGACGCGTAAATGCCACACATTACTGATTTGAGGACCTGTTTAGATTCTTAAATTCCTAGGTACTGGTAATCAGATTCATTAACTTCTTAAATAGTGGTAAGTTATTCCAAGTTGTGGTGTTGTTTGTTTAGATTGATATAGGAGGTTATTCGACAGGGACTACTGTACAGTACGAAGTATTATTGAAGTCCAACTTCATGCTGCTGCACCAAGGATCGTCATTTTAGCGAATCGACCAAATTACTTCACTATTCGAGTGGTGAGAGGAAACTTGGTACCAAAAAGAATCGACTTGATTGTTTAGTGAAAAGGGAAATAATAATTTTGATGCCCGGTTTTTAATACACTTCTAAATATACAGCTACAGACTTTACGATACCAGTTATCGAAGTTCAAAAACATCCGGAACATTGAAGCTCGAATACCCCGCCGATCCTGCAGTTGCACAAACGCCGATCAGAGGCGCTCACGGATGTATGTCTTCTCCTAGACAGTCGGCAGAAGTTATTAAAATCCCAGATGGGTTATCACAGGGGCTTTCATCAGTGGTGAGCTCGAAAGATGAGACTGGCAGTCACCACGATGTCGAGCCAATCTCACCAACCAGTAAGGACATGAAGGACGAGGATTTTGGAAAAGAGACGACGCTGTTGGCAGGTGGAAGCGAGCCAGCAGAAGACAAGAATTCACTTGCAACAGCAGATAATATTTCGGGCCCATTTAATGATAAGGGAAAGGGTAGAAGCACAGAAGAAAATACAACGGAAGAAGTACAGGGCGCAACGAACGAGCAACCTATATTTCAAGACATGGAATCCTCTACTGCGACTTTGAAACCGATTTCAACCCGGCCCCCGAACATTTCAACGCAGAACATGTCACCAATTGATCAAACGTATCTTGATCCTACCCCGAAGACACCTGGCACCTCTCAACCTCCTTCACGACCTGCATCGACTGCGGGAACACATCATCTACACGCGGAGAGGCTGGATAGATCACCTACGAGATCCGATGCAGGGTTTGACGAGAAAACCTCTGCGAGTGAGGATGAGCGAGAAGGAGATTCTAGATCAGAAATACAAAGCATAATGGATCAATTCGGCGAAGATGGACAGGGCCCAGGGCATGAAGAAGTTATGTCTCCTCGTCTTGAGTTTGCTGGCCCTCTTCTTGGTAGTCCACTACAACACCCACCTCGCAAATCGAGTCTGGAACCTTTGAATGCAGCTGCTGTAAATCAGAGTATAGGCGATTTACAAATATCATCTTCTCCTTCACAAGGCCATCGAACGAGGAACGATTCTGACGTCGGTCCCGCTGTCCCACCTAAACCAGATTCGATACGTAGCTTTGGTAGAATGCAGGATGATCGTTATTCCTCTGCAGATACTCCATTATCTCCCCCTCCTTTGCATCGACCTCCACCTCCTGAACCAGAGCCTGAACCGGACCTGCCTTTTGATTTTCATCGATTCTTGGAACAGCTGAGACATAGGACAGCGGATCCTGTTGCAAAGTTCTTACGATCGTTCCTGCAGGAGTTTGCTAAAAAACAGTGGATGGTACACGAACAGGTTAAAATAATAGGCGATTTCTTGGCTTTTATCACGAACAAAATGGCACAATGCGAAGTATGGCGTGAAGTCTCGGATGCAGAGTTTGATAATGCGCGGGAAGGTATGGAGAAACTAGTTATGAACAGACTATACACACAAACATTTTCACCAGCGATTCCTCCACCCCAGCCCATCCCAGGCGCAAAGCCAAGGAGGCGGGGCGCTGATCGACCCATGGGTCCTGGTCGAAGAGGGCAACATCAAGAAGACGTTGAGAGGGATGACATTCTTGCTCAGAAGGTTAGTATCTATGGTTGGGTGAAAGAGGAGCATTTAGATATACCACCAGTTGGAGAAAGTGGGAAACGATTCTTAATATTGGCACAACAAGGTAAGATTAGGAGTCATGTCATTCAGGAATGAATAGTTTTGCTAAAAATTGTACAGAAATATTGAAGATCAAAACCTACAGAGCTCCACGGGACAAAATAATATGTGTTCTCAACTGTTGCAAAGTAATTTTTGGTAATTCTCCCTATGCTATTCCTCTCCAATTGATTTTCTTACTAAGTTTAATCAGGGCTTCTCAAGCATTCGAAGACCGATTCATCAGCAGATTCATTCATGCCTCTTTTAATTTATGTTGTGCTTCAAGCAAACCCCGAGCATCTTGTATCCAATGTTCAATATATCCTTCGGTTTAGAAACCAAGAAAAGCTTGGAGGAGAAGCAGGATACTATCTTTCTTCGCTGGTATGTCGCTCCAAACCTAATTCTACCTTTGTATCGTTAACATCCTTGAAGATGGGCGCAGTCCAATTCATCGAGAACCTGGACCGAACAACTCTTACTATAAGTGACGAAGACTTTGAACGGAATGTAGAAGCGGCAGTATCTGCTATTGCTGAGAAGCACCAAGCAGAGGTTGCTTTGAGCCCAGTTCAAAACAGTCCGCCAACACAGCTTTCCGAGAAATCTGCTCCTAGCCGTCCTGAAGTAGCTTCAGGACATTCCATGGAAGGCGAATCATCGGCGCATAGAAGGTCAACATCGTCAAACGAGTATGAAGCTGGGGATGGTGTAGACGAAAAAGCTGCGATGAGCGGTCTTCTTCGTACTATCCAAAAACCGCTTTCTACTATAGGCAGAATGTTCTCGGAAGACCCTTCCCCTTACAGTGGACCCGCAAGGACTCCCATTCCTGGGAGTACACCACGAATAACTCCATCCCCTCGAGCAAGTATGGAGGGACTCCATCCCCCGCAGCGAAGGCCTAGTGGACGTGAATCGAATGCTAGGAATAGGATGACAGCCGAAGATGCAGCTGCAAGACAAGCTAGTGCCGAGACAGCAGAGGCCCACCGCCTCCAACGTGCTGAGCACGAAAATGTTGTAGAGACTCTTGCCGGGATGTTTCCAGATTTGGACAGGGAAATCATTGGCGATGTAGTTACTCAAAAAGAAGGAAGGTAAGGATCAAGCCATAAAGGAAGACAAAAATATTATACTAATTGTGTTATTTAGGGTTGGTCTGGCAGTTGATGCGTGTCTTGCTCTGAGTTCTTGATCAGTAGACAGGCGCGATATACTTCATTATCATATTATCACGTTTAATATCCACAGGTTTTATGCATTGAGCGGGTGGAAATCATAGCGTTGCGTGGTGGCATTGGCGTTTTCCTCGTGTTGAATCTTCTGGTATATCCCTAGCGCGACTCGGCCTCAGAAGATCAGTAGCGAGCAAGAAGTAGAAGTTACGAGATGATGTTTTATATAGTCGTAATTACTTGTCCGAAATGATGAAAGATGATTATAAAAGCTTTGCCATATACTCATAGTGATCCATCCCTCAGTGGAAAAGAACTTACGGTCTGGTCGATGAACATATTCTTCGTAGCGTGCAAAAATCTCGGTTGAAATTGCTTGTGCTATCAATCAAATTTTCTGTCTGGGGAGGTAATACCATGAATTATCCATTTCCATTATAATTCAAGATATATCCAAACTATGGCCAAGAAAAAGAATACGAATCAGCCCAATGGCGATTCTCCAGAGATCCATATTCCCGCAGGTTCTGCGCCATCACCAGCAGCAACAACAACAACATCAATACCGAAATCAAAAGATACGAAGTCCTCTCAACAACCCTCAACATCTGCACTTATCATTTGTCGCAACAAGTATGTCAAGCATTTATAATACCAATATCCTATTGCACATTATGCGCAGATGGCATGGCTGGTTTCGCGGGTGCTATGCCTGAACTTAAAAGGCGAAATCGTGCATCGTCATATTTTCCCCCCAATTTGCTCCAATGCGCGTCCCGTATTTATATGTAAAACATCCAACTAACATACTCTCCGCAGGCATTGGCGTTATATCTCTTCCTTTCATGGACCATGGCTACAATTGCCCCCAGAAGTTCTAGAATCTTTCGCAAATAACAATTATCTCCTACCTCGCCCTCGACCGATTGACCCCGCGGTTTTCTTCGATATCTTCAAAATCCGCCAGCTCGTTGACGATGCTACGAATCTTGCAGTACGTGCCGCCAGTGGTGTTACATCATCTTCGCTCTCAAACTCTCTCAATGCTGGAAATGGCTTACTAGGGAATGGGGGAACGGCGCTGGGTCTGGGGATTGGGGGAGGAGGCGGGAATGCGAAATTGAGTAAAGAACGAAAACATCGGATGCGGGAACAGGCAACACAAAAGTTGTCCAAGGCATATCATCTGGATGAGATTGCATGTAGCGTTGCGACCATGCAATCTGCTTCTACACTGGAGGATGTAGCCCAACTTGTCCTGCAAAGAAATCACAATGATCCGGATGCCAAATACGTTCATTTTTTTCACGAGAAGATTCCTTCGCGACAAATGGCAGAATGTACGAGTCTGCGACCGTTGGACGAAGTTATAGCAGATAGGCCGAGTGAAGGCGAAATATTAAGGACCCGAGCTGTTACCAAGATATTCAAGGAGGATTTTCTGGGAGCGGCACAAGATCTAACTTCTGCTTTACAAGTTTGTAGATATTATCAGAACCAGCATAAGGCACGTCGTCAGCAAATTCAGCTAGCAAGTGAAGCTGCAGCTGAAGCTCAGCGAAATAATGGCGGTAGATGGAGAGACGAGTTTAAGTTAGACGAAGAGGACCACCCCAGTAGTCTTGAGACCCAACTTCTGTTTCATCGCGCCGGTGTGTACTTGACTATTGCCTGTCAATCCGTTAATGCAGCTCTGTCACATAGAGATTCCGACTTGATTTCATGGGCTGACGTAGAAAATGGCATTAAAAATCCCTGGCCCTCTAATGGAAAGACAACCAATAGAGAGACAAACGGTGCGAATGACACCACGGGTGAAGCGCCGGAGATGACTCCAGCGGAGAAAGAAGCACATCGAACTCGTCTGGAGGCACGGAAAATCGTGAAGACAAATGCGAAGAGGGCATTACGAGATTATGTAGCATATTTGTCACATCTGGATTACACCCCTGGCCTTCCAGCCGAGATCACTGAAGAATTTGTCCGCAAGGTAAATTTAGCTGCGAATGGTTACAAGATTCCTAGATCACCTCAAACTAAGCATAGTAAGAGGGGCCTTGATTTGGAAAGCAATGCGTCATTAAGTAATGGTCAACTTTCCGATGCACTCGTACCGCATTCTGGCCACAATGGAAGAAGTCGGCCGCAATCTAGTACTTATCGGCCACCCGATTTGCCATCTCTACCTCCGCCTAAAGTCTACCAAATATCAGCCTTATTCTCCGCTACTCCACCAGCCGATCTTCCCCCTTACCCAGAAACAGGTACAGCCCTAACTACCAAACAACAACTACGAGCGCCCCAATTCGAGGCAGCTCAACATATACTCGCCCAAACCGACTGTCAGGAAGCCCTTACCTATCACCCCCTTTTAACCGATGCCCTCCATTCTCTTTTACTTTGTCACTGCCTAGTGCAAACCTCCGCTCGTGAAATCCAACGTCACGCCCATATGGTTGCCCGCCTCGCCCGCATTTGCGACGGCTATCCTATTTTTCAAGCAGCAAGATCTCCATCTCGCGCTGACTGGATTGAAGTACTTCGTCGCAACGACAACTGGATCTCTCTTGCCGCATCTTGGGAAACTCTTTGCGCACCCGCACCATTACCAGGCCAAGCTCCGAGTAATCAACAGAAAGAAACCGCGGCGGAAAAGAAAGAGAGATTAAAACAGCAAGCTATCATGGAAGCATTGGAAGATGATCGTGTTCACGATGAAGCTAGTTTCCATGCGGCAGTAGCGGCTAGACAGAGGAGACAGGAAGAGGAAGCCAGGAAAGCTGAGGGAAGAGAAATTCCAAAGCGGTGGGCTCAGGAAGACGGAAAAGAGTATCCTATAAGTACTGATAGAGCTCAGGCAATTGTTAGATGGATACGAGAAGCTCCGCTTGGGGGTGATGGCAGTGGTATAAAGAAAAAGAAGAAGGGTGTTAGGGGAAAGGGTAAAGGTAGGATGAACGGGGTAGAGGCTGGCATGCAAGATCTAAAGGTGGGCAGAGATGGAGAAGGTAATGAAGGGTTCGAGAGAGTTGAGGAGGAAGTCGATTGATTCTATCCCTCGATTCGCACCAGATATGATTTTGCACTGGTTGTGTTATGAAGATGAGAGTTTCTGAATGCAGTTCCTCACGGAAACGTATTAGAAAAGCAATAGTTGCGATATACACATGTTTAGACAGGGGCCGCATGTATGGCCAACGGAGGCATTTTCATGAATGTACGTATGTATGTACGCGATATGCGCGCCACACAACAGCGAAGTGGCAACACTTACTTTAGTTTATCACGATTTAAGAATAACGATCAAATCAAGAGATCAAACAGTAGAAGCGTCACTTCAGTGAGGCTTCTGCACTGAATTCCACCCGTGAGTATTTTGCGAGGGATTAATAGATGAGGTGATCTACAGTGCATAGCGGGCCCTGCGCTTGACACTTTCTATCCTTGCACCATATGTAAACATTATTGACGTCGCAAATAACGTACACAGCGGGAGCCTGTAGAACACCCTGGTGCCTAGCTCAGTGCGGGGTTCGTTGTCATCTTCATTGTCACGCATCAAGCTTGGGGTTTTTGGATCTTGTAAGCAGGAGAGTGGGAGGGAGTTTTTATAAAATGGGTTTTGCTTTCTCCTTTGAAATCTTAAAAGGAAAGAAAGGTATTTGGTTTAGTTCTGCTTCTGAGTTTGGCAATTATATTGAGAGATCGTCGGGAGATATACCTACCTACCTACCTACCTACCTACCTACCTACCTACTTACCTTTGAGTACTAAGTATCCAGTATCCAAATCGAATTGAAATATCGAGCGGGGGAAGTAACGAGCGAATTACAAGAAACATGGCTGGAAAGGTAGATCCTAATGATCCGAGGAAATTGACGGATTTTGAATTATTATCTTTTGATGTTTATTCTACGCTGATTGATGAGAAAGGTATATTATCTTTTCCATTCTTCCCCCCTCCCCATTCTCTCCAAACCCATCACACTGACCCCTCTCCCAGCCGGTCTCTTCGCCAACCTCCAACCCCTCCTCGCCCGCCTCCCCGAACCCGCCAGAACGCACTACCTAACCCACCGCACTACCACCCTCTCCGAATTCCAAACCCACGAACACCGCTACCAAAAAGATCACCCCACGCTCCCTTACCCCCGCATCCTGTATCTCGCCTATCTATCCTTCGCCTCTTCCCTCTCCTCTACATATCTCAATCTCAAGCTCAATCTCAAGCTCAATCCCAATCCCAATCTCAATCTGCAATCCGAAGTCAAAGCCGAACTCGAACTCGAACTCGAACTCGAAGCCGAAGCCGCACTCTTCGCCAAAAGCATCCCCACATGGCCCGCCTTCCCGGACACCATGCCCGCGCTCCAAAAACTTTCCCGCTATTATAAACTAGTGATACTTTCCAATATCGACGAGGCATCCATAGCCGGTACGATTAAGAACCACATGGATATAGCCTGGGATGCCGTTTATACGGCCGAGAAGATCGGGAGTTATAAGCCTGATTTGAGGAACTTTGAGTATTTGATTCGACGTGCTGGGGATGATTTGGGGGTCCGGAAGGAGGGGATTTTGCATACGGCGCAGAGTGAGTTTTGATTGATTATTTGTTTGATTGTGGGGGGAGGTGGGGGTGCATGAAATGCTAATGGTGATATTGTCTTAGGTTTGCGGGCCGATCATGTGGCTGTGATGAAAATGGGTATGAACGGAGTTTGGATCGATAGAGGAAATGAAGGACAGGATTATGAGAAATTGAAGGACGAAGTCGCTTATGCATGGAAGTTTAGTACTTTGGGGGAGATGGCTGATGCGGTGGAGGAGGCTTTCAAAGCGGAGGGAAAGGAGGGATAAGGCATGACACCATCTGGGTATTGAAATGGCATTAAAATGCACTCAATGAGTAGCTAAGTAGTACATTTTAACTCGAGGACTAAATTGATAGCAAGAGACACAAGACGCCCCTAAGTCGATCCCTGCTGTGAAACCTGACACCTGACACCTAGTAAATGAATTCGTAGCTCGTCCGCTCATCTCGACGTGGATATCAAAAAAAGAAAAAAGAAGAAAAGAGAAATAACGCATACAACATTCAAGCTATTGAAGCCGGGCTAGTGATACAGACATCGCTATTTACTCTTCCGCTTATAATCAAAACCTAACCATGAAGGTTACTTATCAAGTAGATTAGCGTTCGTACTTGATTGGGTGTTCATACTGTGGAGCGTGATTCATAAAGTTGTCAATCTCCGTCAACCCTTCAGTCTCTAGGCTATGCATCAATTCCGTTTGTTGCTCTTGACTCAGACTGCCCGATCTCATACCCATATCGAAGTCCTGCGAGAACAAATGAGGTGGAAAGTTATAATATTCGGGTTGTGTGAAATAGGATGCGTTAGTTGCCAACGGATGCTGCATCGGTGGTAATGGTGCTTGAGGTGGTGGCATTTGATGCTGTTGTGGGGTGGAGATGGGACCCCAGGGCATAGGATAAGGTTGTGATTGCTGCGACTGTTGAGGTTGCGTGAATTCTGGTGGAAAATAACTGAATCGACGATCAGATTGCCCACTCGAAGGACTTACAAAAATCGAATTAGATCGGAAAGAGGGTTGGGTCGGAGGTAGAGGACGACTGTAGTCATACGGAGGTATTTGCTCTGGCATTTGGTTGAAAACATATCCAAATTGCGGAGGGGATTGATATGTATTGCTATGTTGCGCATTATTATATTGCGATTGAGGGTGTGAGGCTGAGGCTGAGGTTGCGCTTGAGTTCTCGGATGCAGACGGTGAGTTTGCGTCGGTCAACGATGATGGCGGAGAAGTCGCAGAAAATGACGAAAGCGAGTTGTCACCGAGTTCATAGCTTTTGAGACAGGCTTTGGTGAGTTTCATGTAAAGTTCCGATGTTGATTGGGTTCCTGGCCACCGTTCACGGGAATGAGAAACAATGTCTAGAGCTAGAGCAATACGTTCTTCCAGCTCTTCTTTCGTATGAAGAGCGCGTACTTCAGAATATGAAATGGACCACAACATCGTATTTATAGCCATAAAGAGAGATAGAATAAATGGCCACGTCAAATCGATCATCGCCGTTTTGACTTGCTCGCTCTGCATTACTATATTGCTTGAAGCTGCATCGTAACACATTATTGCGGAACGATAAGATGGCTGGGGAACTTGAGGCGAAGGACGAAACAAGAATATTATCATTGTGTTGTATCTCCCAGTAAACCTATGAGTATATTAGCACGGTCTTTAGGAACATAAAGTAATTAAATGCGCCAAGCTCATTTGTAACTAGCAGTGACTAGCATATCGCATACCAAGTTTTACTCCATGGAGGATTTTCAGGGGAGGCTTCTAGCCAATCCCTCAACTTCTGAAGCATCTGAGAATACCAGGGATGTTCCTCATTCTTTGGCTCAGTTCTTTTTCGCAGATAGAGCGTTCTCCGGATCTCTGCCTGCAACAGTCTCATTCGGAAGAAGTGGATGGCTAGGCGCTTTTTTTCCGACATGGGACCAGGAAGTATACCATCAGCGGTGATGTACTCATCATCTACTGTTTCAAAAAACTGTATGTCTAGATGGTCTTTCCCAGTGGCAAAGGCATTCGGCCTACCCATTGACTGAGCTAAACCGATCTCCATAGATAAAACAATCCAGGCTAGCCTTCGTCGCATATCAAGTTGTAGTGAATCGACTAAACCAAGCGATACTCCTTGAGTAATAGTCTTCTCTTCCACTAAACCTAACTGTTGGCACAGCCTTGTTGCAAGTCCAACGATGTAGTAGAGAGCAGTACGAGTAGGAGTGAGCAGTGAATATTGAGCGATCAGAACAAGGCACTGTAGTGTCTTGATGTCTTTCGGTCTTATTACATATTCAATGTATCCCATGGCAGCAAGATAGTAGCTGTCAGCAAGGCCAGCATACTGCATATCCAGCTTTTGCATGCTTATAGCCAGAACCATGCGGAGGACAAAATTCTTATATGGGTCATTGTCTCCATCATAAACTTCTTGAAGATTCTTGGCAAATGTAGGCTCGTGTAAAGTAGGGAGCATATACTGGGCTAGAAGATGATTAGCGAAGATTACAGGAGTTGTAGGTTGCAATGAAGATGAGGGTATAAGCTAAAATTGAGCTCACTGTCGGCCTTATGTGATAATGCTTCACCAAATCATAGTTAGCAGTTTGAAAAGACTTGCATGTTCTTGAAACTTCATTCAATTCACCATCGTCCTTCGAAGTTCCTCCATTCTGGTGTCGAGAAAATAGATGAATGCCATAGGGCAATTCACTATTAGGCAAATTGAAAAGCTCGAAAGAAACTTATTGACTGACCTTTCTGATTAAACACCTCAACCAATTTATCGGTCACTAGGCGACTGGGTAACGTTGGCGCCGGTACAGCAGATATCATAGGATAAGATTTCTTTCGCTCCGTGGCCGTATCTGGCGATTGTGCAGGAGTCCGACGTTGCCGTACTTCAGGCACGAGTTCTCGAATACTCCTGGTATCTGTGTATTTCTTTGCCTCCTCCATCACTATCCGAGTCATTGCAATCCCACTTGAAGGTCCCAAATATCGCGGCGTCTCATCATCTTCGCTAAGTCGAATCAATCCTCCAGGACGAATAATATCTTCCGAGTTTGGGGGATTTCCTTCTTCTTCAACCAATTGACTGAGTTCCATTTCCAGTGCCCGAACTTTGTCTTGCAGCCTTATCACATATGTCCTCGAAATCCTCTTCCCTTTCGTTGTATCGAAGTACTCGCATACTGCCCCCGCACGCTCGCATGGCAAGCATCGTGGTAAATTGGGATCACATCTAGTTTTTCTCTGGAGATTAATGAAGATATCAGTATATCTATATTATAAGTTGATAAGATGACGAGCGTATTACGAACCTGGCGGCATCTACAACAGGCAGTCAGGGTATGTGCGATCCTGGGTGAATCATCCTCACTTTCGTGTGAGCACTCTCTTGCGCGAAGGGACTTTGCATCTCGAGCTCTATTGACAGAGCCCAAGGCTTGTCGAAATAAATCCGCCGTGTCCATCGACAAAGATATAACAAGCAGGTTGGTTGTCGTTGTAGCGCCCAACTTTTGCAAGGCTTATCATCGTCGGGGTAGGTTATCGTAAATAGATCGTCACCAGAATTGAAGTTGTACTGATAGTACGTACTTTTATTTACTACTGTACTATCCACTATCCACAAAGATCAATCACACAACTCCAAAAACACCTGATGTTGTTTTAGTCAAAGAAATTCTTATTCTGGCCCATGGGATGAATTTGAGTGCCGAATAGAAATGGTCTTTTAGTAACTTAGAGAAGCATGTTGAGTGAGATGTGAATATCTTGACAGTCAGAATTGTAGTGAGTGAAGAGAAGCGGCGCGAGCAAATTGACTTATGATATATAGGTATATATATATATATATATATATGTATACTGGTACGTAGTATGGATTTGATATGTAAATAGCAACCCCGCGATGAAAATGCGACAGGACCGGTAATTGCAGAGTATCAATGACAATGATCTATTAATATTGTTATTATTATCATACTCGAGAAACAAAGAATCCCTTACCTGACACAGACAAGGCCTTACTTTGACGAGGCCTATCTACCCGGATATCGGTGTTTCTGTTGTATGTATGGATGTACCGTACGTATACTATTTAGTTAAAGTTCTGAATAGTATGTATATCTAAGATAGTCGATAGTAGTCTAATTGAGGTTCTTGCTTCAATAATGATCAAACAAAGTTCTCTTATTATTACCTACTGGTACTTGGTACTAGAACTTAGATAGAACTTATACATACCTAACTAGAAACACCTAAATGGGTTTACCGAGGGCTTCATGAGGGGGGTGAATAAGCCCCTTGTTCTATTCTACCCTCTCTTTCTTTTCCTTTTCCTCTTCCTTTTCCTTTTCCTTTTTCTTTTCCTTCGATTGTAAAAAACAATAGTACCAATCAATTATCACGCTTTACTGAAACATATGCCAGCCCGGCATAAGGCGTCGGGTCGGATAGTAAGCTGTCTCATCCAGACAATAATACGACCCTTTGCTTCTGGAATTGTTCTACTGCTTCTCCGTAGTGCTTGCTCACGGGACAATGACTTGTTACCTTGTTACCTTTCTAAGTTTCTATCTTCCCCTTTCATCCCCTTTCAAGTTTCAAGTTTCATCTCCTTTCATCCCCTTTTAACCTTATATCCCCTTTTCATTATTATTCTAACAACTTCTTGCCCTGCAGCCCTGCAACCCTGCAACTTCACTTGCGCTCTAGCACTGGGGCGTAGAAAGCAAAAGATCAACCGCCTACTCATGTACTCAAGGATTCTGCATCAATCCATCGAGGTGCACATTTAAGTGGATTAATTGATGCAAATCATACGGAGCCTCCGAACATCGTCAAGTTCCATCAAACTCGAACCCCATCTACCTCTGGTGTCTTGGCTATCTATATAATAATAAGTACCTAGTAGTTCAGCCGAGGAGGCGCAATCTTCAAACGGGCGACATTCAAATTTTGCGGTGTCGAAACTGATTTTTGACATCGAAGATAATACTTTTTCTACCATATTATGAAACGGGAAGTTGAGTACATAATTATTTAAGGCGGCCAGAAGTTCTATCGATAAACAAGGGCTTGAATCCTTCCTGACTGCAATTTTTCATTACACCCTTGGACCCCGCCGCGAGACGATCCAGACGGATTAATACTCTTACTTTCGCTGCAAATTTAGATAGCAAATTTGTTGGTCAAAAATTTCGTCGTTTAGAAAGAAGGTGGGTTGAGAAATTCCACCTTTGTCTGTCTTTGTGGATCTTCACATCCATCTCGTTGCGAATTGGCTACGTTTGGAACGTGAGGTTCAGATTCCTTCTCGTATGACGAACTCTTGCCCTATGCTATTCTCAGTGAATTTTTATATCTGGCTTTACAGAAGCCGCGATAGAAAATGGTTCTGGCCGATGGTCCCTTGAATGATACTGTAATATGGTCTTGTGAGGGTGCTCAGAAGTTCAAGTCCTTTCATTTATACTTGCAATTTTCGTCATTGAATTTAACTTTGTGTCAAATCGCGAATTCTTATATTTGGCTGACGTGCGTTCGTTCTATAGCATCATTTCAATGGCAAGGGAGATATGAGATATCAACACTGAGAATCTCTGACCTTAAAATTTCCAATATTGAAATATCAACTAGCTGCTAGAGCAAAGATGCGTCGAGCCGGGCAAAGTACGTTTGATACTCCGCTTCTACGAGTATCCAGGCCTGTTTCCGCCTGTTCAAGGTGTAAGTTTATTCAGCAAGCAGTTCGAGTCAATTAGCTGATACATACTAGGTCGAGCTGCAAAGATCAAGGTCTGATACTTCTGACCTTGTACGTAAGCCAACTAACACCCTTCCAAGTGCGATGGAAAATTACCCGCGTGCACTGCGTGTGAGAAATCTGGGCGAGTGACCGAATGTTCAAGTGCAAATGATCAGTTTGCAAAGGGAAAGGAAAGGAGGTTAGGACACCATCCCAAAACTATTTCCGTGTAGCTAATGGTCCAAAAGTTATGTTGCGTCTCTTGAGTCTCGAGTCGAGAAGCTTGAAAAACGCCTGGCTTATGCTAGATTAAGGAAAGCATCGGTTGCGATGCATGATGTTGATGCGCCAACAGAATTGCCAGACCGGAAAGACTCTCTAGCAACCATAAGAGCTGCGATTCATGGAAAAGCGGCAAGAAAGAGGGAGGCCGCTGATGTAAACGAACTTGTTTCCGATTTTGGCTTTCTGTGAGATACTTACATTCCCTCTGCTTCGACCGTTGTATGCTGACTATGGTAGATCTGTCCATGCTACTACGCGTGACTTCGAATCCTCTACAACTAATATGACCTTTGCCAGACTCGTTCTTTCTGCAGCTAATCACGATGAACTACCCGAGTCCGAGTCTTTACAATTGCCACCAAGACCTGTGGCAATGACACTGGTTCAATATTATTTGGACAATATCTTTGCTCTATATCCCATTGTTTCTGAGACAGCCCTATTCAATGCATTAGACAAAATTTACCAGGGAGGCACTCAGCCGGTGACTGATTTCGAGCATTGGCTATTCTACATGGTGCTAGCCATCTCATCTACGGCCCAGTCCCGAAATTATCTAGATTCGCAATACGAGGAAGGTGTTTCTTGGGCGGGCCGTGCGCTTGCCTACTCTGACCACGTCCTCATGCCTGGTCATGTCTCGCAAATCCAGGCATTGGTACTTTTCGTTCAGTATGCAATGCTTGATCCAGCTCACTTTGACAGTTGGCAGTTGATAGGTTTTACTTGTCGAGCAATTGTCGATTTAGGATTTCATCAGGATCCACCTAGAGAGCAACAACCAGACAAGAAAGCTTTAGATATGAGAAGGAGGATATTTTATTGCGTTTATTCGCTCGATAGGTAAGCAAACGGATCTGGTTGTGTAACGAATGACTGCTCATGAGATTAGATCCATCAGCATGGTCCACGCAAGAGCATTCTCTTTCACGGACGACTCATCTAGTGTTGAATATCCATCCGCATCACCTACATTGCCTTCCATGGATCATACGAATACAATGATTGGTCCTCATTCCCTGGATTCTGCACATCTACTATGGCAATTACGACGCGCTCAGTCAAGCTGGTATCAAGAGCTCTTCCAGTCCAGTCGAGAACCACTACCACAAGGCTCAACTTATCTCGGGAGAATGTGCAAAGAAATGCGAGAGTGGTCCGACTCCTTGCCTAATTCGCTACCACTTGCCTTTAAAGATTTCTTTGATTTGGAGTTACTGTATAGTTGCGTCTATTGTCTTGCTCCGTCGTGTCGAGTACACGTAGTATCGGACTATGCGAAGGTTTCAATCTTTGAATACGCCATAACGTATATGCAGAAGATTTTCCCCATCAGCCAAGATCCTATCAACAAGGCATTCTATACTTATCATGACGCACTACGAGTCTATTTTATTGGAAGTCAGTTGATGGCTGTGTTATCCGATAGTCAAGATCAAATATTCAATGGATCATACAATGCCAGTGGGATGAGTTCTTCTCCACCGCCACCTCTGCCAGCAGTCACTGGATCCCGCCACATCGATAGGAGTCTTAATTGTATAAACCACATCAAAGAGACTTTGAGGACGTTTGGTCAACGATGGGAGGATTCAAAGGCTCTTCTATCGAGTTTCGAAACTCAAGCCGAGCCAATCATCGCAAGCTTACATAGGAGGAGACAACAGCAACAGTATATTAAAGAAGAATCCCCTGTTGGCCACAGTCCAAACTATATGTCACCGCCTAGTTATGATCATAGAGCTTATCAGATGAAGCACGAATGGTCGGATATGAACCCGATGTACCCGAATTCGGACGTCTCAAGATTTGGTGGAGCTGGACCCAGCCTGTAAAGTAGACAAACTTAATCTACGAATCGTCGACTACCAATCATAACTTTAAGCTCGATGAATGAAGTATCAATTGACCAACAAAATAATGACATCACTATTGCTTGCTCCCGGTTTCCCAAATTGGACAAATCTGATTATTATGGAAGGGGTGACTAAAGATTCCCAGCTACTCATTTCTCCATGCAGCTCATACCTTCCTCACGTTGTAAGATGCATTGTTTACTTCTCGTAGCAGACTTGTCTGCCAAAATCTTTTCATTTCATCGCATCTGTCCACTATTCATCCGCAACATTTTTGACACATTCGTGTCGTATTATTAACACACTTTTGGAGACAAATATCGTTCTCAAAATTATACTGAAGTATTTTACATTGTCATATCACTCTTACCCCGCTGGTGGGCTGGCTATCAAGCCCATCTTTCAGGATGCCGCCTTTCATGTCGTAAGTAAATATACCCTTTCGAACATATTGCGGTCTGACATTCTTAGGCCAAGAAAGCCAAAGCCACCCGTTCGTATTGATACAGAACAAGCGGCTGCCAACGCGCACTATTATACTGCTTTCAAAGTTATCCTAAAGATCACTGTTATTGCTCTTGTCATTTGCATTGCTTTCTTGCCGGTAGCAGCACTTCACAATAAGCAGAAACAGCATTCCGATGAGCCTGTTGCTAAAGATTTGGAATATCCTACCAACTTCGATATCTCGACCGAACTTGAACGCCAAGTTACTCATGTCCCACTTCGTGTCGTGAAGTCTTCCAAGCTACTTGTTCAACAATTACGCACCCGAGAATCGAGATTTGATGAATTGATGAAATCTTCTGCCAACGAACAGGTCGAACGTTCCGAGCAGACGGCTGATAAAACTGCGCATGGCATTCAATACGGCGATTATACACTCGGTGAATCAACGCACCAAGCCAGGCCCAAAAATGAACGGCACCAGCAGTGTTCTCCGGAGATGAAAAGAAGAAATGGAGGAAGATGTCCTAGGCGACCACTTCTCCTAATTAGAGATGATGACCCTTTGCCCTCTGAAGGTTGCTCTTGGCATGAAAGACGCGAGAAGGAGGGAACATGTGACTCTCTTAATCATCAACCCACGCCTCGCTCCTTGATCGTGAATGGGGACGTTGCTCTTCCAGTCAGAGATGACGATCGTGTAGTCCGTACCGGTTGCTCTTGGCAAGAACGACGAAAGCATGGCGGAAGGTGCGACTCTCGTCAGTGGCAACACACGCCTCGCCCCTCGATCGTGAGCGAAGATGCTGCTCTTCCCGCAGTCGAACCTCGTGGTATCAAGCAGTTCAATCGGCCAAAAAGTACGTCTTTGTCATCATCAACATCCACGCCCACGCCCACGCCCACAACCATTGTCGTCGTCGAAACTTGTTCTTTCGAGAGTGCCGTCAGGAATGGAGGAAGATGTCCTCATGGATTGGTAAATGGCCTGAAACCGGCAGAGAGCAAACCAATTTCTATTTCAGTCAAGAAGGAGTCTCCCGAGCCCAATGCAGAACAAATGCCACGTAGAGAGGCAGCAAGTAAGGAGACTAAATCTAACTACGGAAGCTATCAGGCTGAATCATGCCCATCTCCCTGGGTCCACACCACTGATGGCTGGTGCATTTTTCGATCCGAAATTCAGGGCGAATCTTCTGAGACCTATACACCTAAGCCGATGATAGCAGGTCCGCCACAACAACGACGTGGAGACGTATCGGGTTATGAGATTCAAGACGTCGATGTAACCTACCCGGCTGAATCGGCTGATTCTTGTCCATCTCCTTGGTTTTACGATGACTCTTTCATAAGAGGTTACTGTAAGTATGTTTGGGAGAATGTTAGTGATCCACTTCAAATTTCTTCTCTGTCAACACAGCGACGACCTGGTACGGAGGCTGTAAGTGAGGATACCAAAGGCAAGATTGATTTAGTCTATCCGACTGTATTCTATATCGCTGATTCATGTCCGTTTCCTTGGACTCGCCCTACACCTTACGCCAAATTGTGCCAATATACTTGGGTAGATGGTGTTGATCCACTCAGTATTGCTCATCCACTCGACCCTTCTCATCCAGAGCCTGAGATGCCACCACAGCGACCAAAGCAAACACCTCGTGGCGAAAATTTAAGACAGAAGACTGAATCTGCCACAACACTAATTTCTCCGTCTTCATCTACCACTATCGCGACCTCTATCCCCACAGGTGGAGCGTGCGAACCCCCTTGGATCCGTACTAGGGATGGTCGATGTTTCTTCGATCCAAATTATCAACGTGAAAATCTCTACCAGGACTTGTCCCAAAATCGGCAACCAAGAAGAAAACGACGTGGTAAACTTGTGAGTGAGAAGCGTGATGCTGCCCCCAGTTGGCAGGCCAATTCGTGTGAGCCTCCCTGGACTCTTACTACTGATCATTGGTGTACCTATTCCCCACCTGGGATTGTGAACAACACAGCACCACCAAATGCCACAACACCATCAAATGCTACCGCACAACCAACCATCATAGATGAACCGGCTGTTACTGAAATCGCCCACTGTAACAATGATGCTGAAGGACACATTCATTGCGTTAAAACTTTGAAGGGGGGTAAGCAAGTTTCATCAGTCCACCACCGTCGAGGTCTCTGGCCCCTCGAATGGGTACCACAAACATCAGGAGACTGCGATCGTTTTGTCGGAAACACATATGCGCACCACCAATGTTTACAGGCGGCCAGGAACAAAAACATCGGTCTAAAATTAATCATGGCCTTCCTCCTTCTAGCCGGTTTCGGTTCTCTCATTTTCCTCATTATTACATGTGTCAATCGAGCAACACGTCCTAAAGCCCGACCTTTCAAGCAAGTGAATGAAATTGTCGATTCAAATGGAATGAAGCAACATGCCACCTCTATGTGCGGGAATCATCCACGGAGCGATAATGGGAATGTGAAGCCAATGAATGGAGGAAGATGGGCTAGAGGTCATCCCACCCATGATCCCTTGAGACTGACGCCTCCAGATCATTCGAGCAGTTTGGTTTCTTGTTCCAGGGATCGTAATTGTGCAAATGATAGTTCTTGTACCAATAGTACTGAGAAGAGTTGGATTCGCAGATTGTGTAATACTTGTTTTAAGAGTCGAAATTCTTCGTGTTCAGAACCTTCGCAAACTTTGGGGATGGTTGAGAATGGTCTTTCGAGCGCAAGGGTTAGTTCCCACAGAATTGATACGCTTAAATTGCCTAATGCCAATCTGGCGACGGTTAGAAGGGCAAATGGTTTGTTTCCGAGTGAGGAAAATGGGAATGTTAGTGGAAGTGGAAGTGGAAGTGGAAGTGGAAGTGTGGGGGGGCAAAGTTCCGACAGTGTGGAAACGGTGGTGGTTGGAAGTGATAAGGGTTGTGTTGTGGGTCACGGTAGCGGAAGCGGAATTGGTGGTTCTGGTAGTGCTGGCTTGTCTAGAGTTACATTGACGCAACTTGGTAATCTTAGTGGCGATACGTTTATTGAAGCGGAACCTGCAATGTAGAATTCTGGAGGTGAAAGTGGAGGTAGAGAGTCACAAAACCGCTTCTTTCTGGATCGAGCTCGATTATTTGGGTTTGAAGAAGGTGGAGTATGAGGAAGTGCGGGGGCAAGAGGAGGTTACGGTTTGGTGGGGGATTGAATGGGTTGAGCCTTTGAGGGTGGAGGTTGAGAACGTTGAGGGGGAGGAGGGAAAGAAAAATGAGGGGGAAAATAAGGAGAATGAGAGGAATAGCAGTATTGTTTGTGTTAGTGGTTGTTAGGCTAGAGTTTGGATGTGGAAGAGCGAATGAGGATTGTTTGGAGAGAGGTTGATTGTCTATCGTTCGTTATTCATTGTCGGCGATGAATCGAGTTATGGGTGGCTCCACTTTGCGGTACGTTGTAGTTTTATCAAAACAGGCAATAGAAGGGGCTTATGGGGACGAGGTGAAGAAGCTCATCACCTTTACTCATTTGATGGATGCATTGCTCTATTCTCAACGGTAGGATGGTTTTTGGTTTTAGTCTTGATTTTTTGGTGTCTTTTTTGGTCATTCGTTTAGATAGATAGGTAGGTAGATAGGCTTATTGAAATGCTAGATACTAGCTAGCTGTTGAATCAAAATGGATTCTCACTCCTCTACTCACTCGGTTAAAGCGAGACTGGTAAGTGGATAGATTTACTTTGATGCTGGTGTGATTGATATGGTGGATCTGGTTCGGTTATGGATCAATAATGGGACTGTAGTGGCTCCCTTGACTATTTTCTGCATTTCTATCATTCTCACCATTTTCACCATTCTCTCATCCCACCCCCCCTCTTCACTTCGGCTCCCGAATCATAGCCCAATTCCTCCCCACGCCCAAATCCACGCCTAAATCCACCTCCATGACATCCACCTCCCGAAAGCCCAGTCGCTCGTACACGGGATACCCAGCGGCCGTCGCTTCGAGGTAACAGGATTGGGATGAGGCGTCGGCGTGGGCGGTGATGCTGGTGAGAAGGCGTGTGCCGAGGCCGAGGTTTTGGTAGGACGGGTGGATGGCGAGGAAGTGGATTACTGGGGGG
>NGKJ01000001.1:928931-966872 GCA_002162495.1 Myriosclerotinia curreyana
CCTTAAAAAATCAACTAACCCCCCCTTCCCCCCAACAGCAAAACATTCTACTTCTTCTTCAGCATCAACATCTTCCTGGCCCTCTACGTCTGGTTCCTGATCCCCGAGACGAAAAAAGTATCGCTTGAAGAAATCGATGTGCTGTTTGGTGGTTCGAATCATGCAGAGAAGGGGGTGGATTTGTTGCATGTGCAGGGTGCGCATCATGCTGGTTTGGGCACCGATAATGTGGTTAGTGTTGGGGGTGTTAGAGGGGAGGATTCGGTGGAGATGGGGGGTGTGGGGAAGCAGAAGGAGAGGGGGGAGGTTGAGGAGGTTGAGGAGGTTAGGTAGAGTGCTAGAAAGAGGAACAGGGAGTAGGAGGGAGTTGAAGGGGCAAATGGGGGTGCGATTTTCTGGTTGGAATTTGGCATTAGGATTAGGATTAGTCTTGGATTGATTTGATTTGGTAAGGTATGTATTGCACAGGATGGAATACTCAATGGCTGGCTGTTGTTAGGACCAGCAAGAAAACCGCTTACTGTCATCTCTTCTATACCCAAGTCATCATGGCAATACGTATGGGTGCAACTGGGGTGAATATAGGTACCAAAATATGATCATTCATTATCGACGTTACATTCTCGAATTGTTATAAATTGTCCCCAATTAATATAAATAAATTTTCTAGAGATCCAAACGTGAAGCTATTTACTCTTTGGGCTCAGGTTTGACGACAATGGTCGGCAAATCCTTAATATCTACATGCTCCTGAGTTCCCAAATCTACTACCCTCACTGCTTCTACCCCTACGATCCCTTCCTTTAGCGCCATGAATTTTAACTCAACTTCGTAGCATGCTGATGGCGCAAGTGGTCCTACGCGGGTATCTGTGCTCAGACATACAACTTCGCTTGACTCCATGGCGGAATTTCGTTGCATGGCGTAGATTATGTTGTCATCAAGGACAGCATCTGCAACCTTTGGATCTCGACGTGCACTGCCGTGTCCGGCAGAAGGAGGGCGTGTTGTACGAGCTTCGGTTCGACGACGTTTCGGCAAGACAAGGAGAGCAAGTTTGCGAGGTCGATCGGATCGATTCACTATGAAGATAGACCAGATGAAAGGGTGGCCTGGATAGATAGGAGATGTAGATGGGGAGGAAAACGTCATAGTAACGCCAAAATCCGGGACAGAACTTTGATGGCGATTATGAGGGCGTGTAGGGTCAGTAGCTTCGACAGTCGGAAGAGCATCGGGATTATTGAGTGCTAGGGAGGAAATTGTTGGAATATTGTCAAAGGTTGCACCGATAGACAACGCAGAGGGACGCTTAGGGCGTTGGATAGGTTTCGTAGGCTGACCGTAGCCATTATTAATCGGAGGTGTAAAGTCTAAGGATGTAGACCATTGCATCACGATCTGTGGTTTACAGATAGCAGTGACATTCGCCGTGGCGGTTATGGAAATATCGATGGCTCGAATTTGAGACTTAATCGTAGCGTCAATGTCATCAGGCAATATCCGATAGAGAAAGCTAATATCGTCTTGGGTTCGACAATTAATTGGGAGTATGAGACCAGGAATTTGATTCAAATCTTGGACCTCTCCACCATGGACCTTTATTTTGATATCTGTGATACTAATGTCACAATTCACAAAAGGAGTAATATCGACATCAAGCGAAGCTATCACAGAAGTATTGTTGGCTGTATCATTTGGCCTAGAATACCGCACACGCGCATTTATAGCTGGATATACTTTAATCGATTGCCGTGAGATATTCTTCAGAGGACGAGCTAAGTCGTGAGCGATTTGCGCTGTTGGTGCGACTCTTGCGACTCGCAGTGCAGACAGTCGGGGTTTGATATCTTTGAGGTACGCATCACCACTAAAAGCTTCAAGAAGATTCAAACCAGATGGTACCTGACTTGGGAGATATTCCTGTCTCAATGTGTTCGTATCAACCTGCTCGGCTGCTTTGAGATTCGCTGCGGCCACGAACACTACGGAAGGGTTCTGTAGACGTAGCCGTGGTCTTGCAATATATGCAGATAATTTCCATATCAAAAGTATATGACCATCGTTATTGGCGTCATCAGCCTCATCTGAGCCTTGTACGACTATCAATGGCTCATTGGTGTCTTGTACAGAACCCTTGTATATAAGCTCACCCCTCGCCGAGCTATCTTGATGTTCGGCATTCGCATTTATAACCTGAGCTTCCACATTTATTATAAGTCTGTTGAGATAGGATCGAAGAGATCGTTCGTCAAAGTAGGGAGTTTGTAGGACGATATAAATATTAACGGTTTCATCTAGGATCTACGAATGAGTAAGATAGAGAGCTTCTTCAGTAACTCGGAGAACGAACCAAAATAAAGAGCATGCCTTTGGGGAATGGCAGCTAATGGAGAGTCACTGCCATCGTCGAGCTTTTCTACACTGCCACTCAAGGCCTCCTCTATATTTAAATCGCTAGCCAACGGAATGATTGTGTCCAAAATCGAGCTTTCGGTGAACTCCAAGCTTCCCCGAGGAACTGGCTCCTCTTGCGATTCTTCCATCATCGTAAGTGAGGTTCAAAAGAAACATAAATTAAGTAAATTGTTGCTTTATTTATTTCTATGTCGCATAATCTGGCCCGAATAACCGTCGAATAAGTGAATTGTGATGTTATGACGTTAAAAACATGAAAGGGGAGTTCGTGGTGCGTAGTTACAGTAGCTTCCGTACCTGGAAACGCGCTAAATAGTGGCCGAGCAAAACCGCGAATCTTTTTTTGGAATTGTCAATGCGATCTTCACTTCATCCGCGCCTTTGGTAATATACAACCACAAATTCGCTTTTAAGCCTTCAGTTCCATCAAGATGAACGGAATTAATGGACACGCAGCTGCCCCTGCGCTCTGGCAAGAGGCTCGAAATGCAGATGGACGAGTTTATTACTACAATACTATTACAAAAGCGACGCAATGGACCAAGCCAGAAGACTTGATGACAGCTGCAGAGGTATAGTTCATGCGTCCATACGATCAACTGTGCTATAGCTTTTACTGACAAGTTATGTAGCGTGCGCTATCGAATCAACCTTGGAAAGAATATACGGCAGAAGGGGGAAGAAAATACTGGTATAACACTGAGACGAAGCAAAGCTCATGGGAAATGCCAGATGTATACAAGGAGGCATTGTCCAAAGAGGCGGCTTCGCCGGCAGTTGCTGCTGCATCGTAAGTATTCCATGGGACATGCGAATATTCCGGTACTAACTTAAATATTATCAGTGTGCCAACCTTCGTCGCAGGAGGTGGCTTTTCGGCCTCTCAGTATGAACAATTCCGAGACAGGGAACCGTTAGGAGAAGCTCGTCAAATTGCATATGGCAATGATGCTAACGGAAGCCGTGCCCAAGCTTTTGTACCTGCTAACAATGATCCCGATTACTCTACTTTCGAAGAAGCAGAAGCAGCTTTCCTCAAGCTTTTAAAGCGAAATAATATTAAACCTGACCTTACGTGGGAAGAAGTTATGCGATCTATTATCAAGGACCCTCAATACCGAGCGCTCAAAGATCCCAAGGACCGAAAAGCTGCGTTTGAGAAGTATGCTGTTGAGGTTCGCTTGCAAGAAAAGGATCGTGCAAAGGAGAGGCTTGAGAAGCTCCGTTCTGATTTTGCTACCATGCTGAGAAGCCACCCAGAAATTAAACACTACACTCGGTGGAAGACAGCTCGACCAATTATTGAAGGAGAGACCATTTTCCGCTCCTCGAACGACGACGATGAAAGACGTCAATTATTTGAAGATTATATCGTTGAACTTAAGAGGGCAAATATGAAGAGGGAGGCGACAACGAGAAAAGCTGCGATGGATGATCTCGTCGATCTCTTGAAAGGGTTGAATCTCGAACCATATACAAGATGGTCAGAAGCACAAGGTATCATCCAGTCAAATCCACGTTTCCAAGGTGATGAGAAATTTAAGACACTCAGCAAATCGGACATGTTGACTGCATTTGAGAATCACATCAAATCTGCTGAGAAGACATTCAATGATGTTCGACAGCAACAGAAGACTCAAAAGCTCAGGAGAGAACGTCAGAACCGAGACCGCTTCACGGGTCTTTTACGAGAACTCAAAGCGGGTAACAAAATCAAGGCAGGATCAAAATGGAGTCAAATTCACCCTTTGATTGAGGATGATGACAGGTACGTTGCTATGTTGGGTCAATCAGGATCAACCCCTCTTGACCTATTCTGGGACATGGTTGAGGAAGAGGAACGCGCATTGCGTGTCCTGCGAAGTGATGTTTTGGATGTCCTTGATGTAAGTTCAGTAAATTTTCAATGTGATCGAACCCCGCTGACCACTTCCTAGGATAAACGGTTTGAAATCCAGCAAAAGACTTCGTTTGAAGAGTTCCTAGCATTGATGCAGACTGATCGAAGAACTGCTAACATTGATCGAGACTCATTGTTGCTAATATTTGAACGCGTCAGTATCTTTTCATTGCTACAAGCTTCATTAGCTAACCGTTAAGATAGTTACGTGAAAAGATTTCTCGGAGAAATGAAGATGACAAGCATCAAGCAGAGCGCCATCAACGCCGAGCTGTGGATAACTTGAGATCATATATTAAGCATCTCGAACCACCTGTTCGAGTTGGCGATGAATATGAACGAGTTCGCTCCCGTTTCGAAGGATCTGAGGAATATCTGGCCGTAACAACGGACGACCTCCGACGCTCTGCTTTCGATAAGGTACTTCGCCGGCTGAAAGATAAAGAGGAAGACTCCGAGAAGGATCGAACCAAGCGCCGTGATAGAGCTTCAGTCGATCGTCCGACTCATAAAGACCGCGAACGAGAGCGAGGCCACCGCGGCTCCACTCGTCATGATAGGCGTAGCCGCTCGCCAGAACCTGATGCATATGAAGCAGACAGACGAAAGGCTATTGCAGACCGCGAAAAGAACTACCGAAAGGGCGGTATGGCTGATACCTTACTTTCCCCAAGTCGTCGTGATAGGCGTGATCCTGATATCCATGATCGTGACCGCGACCGCGATAGACTGATGAGGGATCGTGATCTCGATAAACCTCGCAGTAGACGAGAAGATTCGTTGGGTCATTACGAGCGAGAAAGGAGAGACCGTGAGGACGAGAGAGAAAAGCTCTATAGAAGACGCGGGGATCCTCGAGGTAGCATCGATGAGTTGCCTTATGGCGACGAAAGATCTAGTGTACCCAGAAAGAGAAGAGAAAGTGAAGCGGACATTCGTAGGGATAGTAAGGTTCGTCGCATCCTCTGATGGGTTGTTACCATTACTCATCCAAAATTATTGTCTATACGTTCAAACCTAATATAAACCCCCAAAACAGAGAACCAGGAGAGAAAACACACCTAAACAACGTGAGCGCACCCCAGTTCCCCCACGTGAACGGCGTCACAGGACTAGGACACCACCTGCCGCGAAACCATCGGCCAAGGAAGACCCTGCTGTCCATTCGGGTAGCGAAGAAGGCGAAATCGAGGAAGAATAGAGCATTAAATTGGACCTCTCTTTTTTGGTCAAGGTTAAACAAGGTCAAGGTCATCATGCACCAATCAAATTGAAGAAATTTCGCCATATCTGTACGTATCCGCACGCACCGTACTTCTATTTTTTGGCTTGATGATATCGGCAAGCAGGCAGTTTACGACCAGATCATATGGGATTTAGATTCAGCAAACGCGGTGTAATGCTCGAATTGAGCAACGAAAAAGACAAGAAATTAAGGGGAGGTAAAACAAAGTGGGAAACGGAGAGTGCATGAAAAATTCGGTGTGTATCTTCTTCTACTAATTACTTGACTCTTTGCTCAATATCCTTTCTACGAAAACACGTTCAGATATCATCAAGCATGTAAAATAATAAGAATATACCAAAGCCATGTTCTTTGAATTGAATCGCAAATACATTGCATCGTTCTTCGCCTTCAAATTGCCATCCGTGAAAATAATTTCACCCATCTTGACGACAGTCATCCAAATTCATCCGTTGCCCCTCAATCTGCTTTAATAACTTACCCTATACATCATATATCCATGAAATTTGGGCGATCATTAAAGTAGGACCAGTCAACGGGAGGATAGACTGTCGTCGCCCTGGTTAGCCGCCCGGATCATCCTGGTCGGAGGAGCCTTCCTCCATTACTATGCCCTTCCCATCACTTTTCCTAGGCTCCTGAAATGCCGATCCCATAACGCCATGCAATGCATCTTTTGGAAATGAATCATTCTCGAAGACCTCTTCAACTAGTAGTAGCTTTGTCGTCTTCGTCCAAGAAGAACTGAATAGTAGTTAGTAAGGAAAAACGTGAAATGTCAGCAATTGGTACTTACATAGTTGCCGTTCAACTTCTGCTCCTGGTCCAATTGGGAGTTAAGCTTGTTGATACGAGGTCTGTAATTACTTGGATCACGACGGAAGGTGACATCAAGGTTCTTCAAGAACTTATTGCATCCAGTGAGTAATGACTCAGGAGTATTGGCGCGAGCATCGATACCAGGATTACCGTCAAAGACAATGACACGATCGGCGAGATAAGTGGCCATAATGAAATCGTGCTCGACGATGAAAGCGGTCTTCTTTGCGTGCATGATGAATCTCTTAATGACACGGGCAGCAATGATACGCTGTTCGGAATCGAGGTAGGCAGATGGCTCGTCAATGAGGTAAATATCGGCAGGGATACCAAGTGCAAGTACGATAGCTACACGTTGCAATTCTCCTCCGGACAAGGTCTTGACTTCTTGGTCGATAAATTCTTCGAGCTTAAGAGGCTTGACGACGTCGGTTTGGAATTGAGGGTTAAGGAAGGCAGTCTTAATTTTCTTGAAGAACAATTGCCTGACAGTTCCCTCGAACTTAGGCGTAATTTTTTGAGGCTTCATGCTGACCTTCATTCCTGGAACCTTTTGATTGCCATCGGGTTGGGTGGCACCAGCGAGCATCTTACAGAAAGTGGTCTTGCCAGTACCATTCTCTCCCATCATTACGACAATTTCAGAATCGGTGAAATCCCCTGCCTCAATGGACAAGTGGAAGTTGCCAAGAGTCTTTTCCATGGCTGGATATTGGAATGCCCGGGATCTGTCTGCCATGAATTCATCGGCCGCCTCGGCAATCTTGAAAGTCAAAGACTCCTCTCGGAATCGTAAGTTCTCGGTTGGGATATTACCATCCAAGAAAATATTGATACCTTCTCTGACAGAGGCCGGGAGGGTCACAACACCGTAGACTGCGGGCTTTCCGTATAGAACGCAGATGAAATCCGACAAGTAATCCAACACTGAAAGATCGTGCTCAACGCAAATAACATAATCATCAGGTCGCAACAATGATCGAATGATCCGAGCGGCGCTAAGACGCTGCTTTACATCCAAGTAGGAAGATGGCTCATCGAACATGTAGCTACATTGTAGTCAGTAAAAACTTGTTTTAAAGCTCTATGAATACCACTTACACATCGGCTTGCTGTACACAAACAGTTGCAATAGCAAATCTTTGTAATTCTCCACCGGATAAAAGATTGACATCTCGGTCCATAATGTGATTCAACTCTAGAGTAATGTCAGCAGTGCCAAACATACAATCTGACATCAAAGCATACCCAAAATGTCGCAGACCTCTTTAAAGTTATCCATTGTTGCAACACCTTCGATCAAACCTCGCACCGTCTTATCTGGTCCCTTGATTGCTCTTGGAATCCTGTCGACATATTGCGGCTTCACAATTGCTTTCAAATCATCTTCCAAGATCTTGGTGAAATAGTCTACATTGGTGTAAGCGCATATCGGTAATCATGAGGACTTTAAGTGACATACTCTGCAATTCAGAACCACGGAAGTATTTGATAACATCTTGCCAATCGGGTGGATTGTCATATCTACCCAAATTTGGCTTCAATTTTCCACTGAGAATCTTGAGTGCTGTACTCTTTCCAATACCGTTGGAACCGACCAATCCCAATACTTGTCCTGGACGTGGTGTAGGCAATCGATGCAACTTGAAACTGTTGGCAGAGTATCGATGAGTTACGTGAGACTCCAAATTTGTCGGCAGATTGATAATATTGATAGCACCGAATGGGCACTTCTTGGGACAGATACCGCATCCAATGCAAAGATTCTCGGAGATGAAAGCGATTTTCGACTCGGGGGTAACTTCGATACAAAGGCGACCACTTCGAACGACCGGGCAGGACTTCTTGCACTCTTGTCTACATTTCTGTATAGATATGATTAGCAACTTGCAGAATATTGCAAGAAGTTTAAATGAGCATATTTACCTTTGGCTTGCACTATTTAGATGGTTGGATATCGTCAGTAATATTCACATGGCGGGGTATGTGGTGGGGGGCAGGGCTCAACGCAGAATTTGTCGCACCTTGTCAGTACTGATGATGGCGATACTAGAGACAAAAAGATTAGCAAATAGATGTTGACTATCTGCAGAGATAGGAAATGTGACGCCGGGGTAGATACTATGCCATGGACTACATACCGAGTAAGTTTGTCAGACATCTTGGATGTTTTTGCTGTTTGTTGCTCTCACTCTCACAGAGCACTTGAGAATTTGTGGTGAAGACTTAAATGATGTAGATAACTTGAAGATTGAAGATTGAAGATTGAAGATTGAATATGGGAAGATGGGAAGATGGGAAGATGGGAAGATGGGTGGGTATAAGGTTCGAGGTTGGTCAGTTATACCTATTAGATAGTTAGGTGAGTTGACTATTTACTTATAAGTAACAGTCTGTACTGATTATGATAAAAAAAAAAGATTATCAAAAAGTCTTTAATATTATTATTGTTCAAATTCGATTATTACACAGCTAATATCATTGGTTGGTTAGAACAGATTTCATATATACTGTAGCCTCTAACTCCTTTGTACCTTTGTACCCCCCAAACATAGATAGGTAATAATAAATCACACCAAAAACTGTTCACCATCTTCAAAATTCTATATTAATTCAAATTTTCAATATTTTGATATAAAAGTAAGACACAACTATCTGCCACCTCTTTAACTATAATCATACTTGATTTGAAACCATCAAATACCTTCTTTTTACAATAATTTTTCACATTATCAATGAACAGAAAGACTGAGTTCCGGTTGGAAGTCCATCTTTTTATCAATCACGTGATAAACTAGGATCTGAGTTTCTGCTCGGTTAATTAATTACGGCACCCTTCTATTCTATTCTTGCAACCCACCCACCCATTTGCCCATTGCTCATGTTCATCATTTGGTTGTAGACCTTCATATCCGCTCTCTCCATTTTTAACGTCCGAAATCTCCAACATCAACAATACCATCTACCTTTATACTCTTCATTTCACCGATTGTGTCTTAATTATTTGAATTCAAGGGGAGCCGTTTTAAATATGGCTTGTAAGTTTTCCAGTTCTCCCCCAAGCTCGCACAAAATATGGTGTACCTTTACCCAAAGTCATATGAATCTGCCATCCTCGAATGCCATCATATTCATCTTTACATCTCCATAAACTGTCTTGAAACTATATAGAGTCTCATGTTCTTCACTCATATCACTCTCCTGTTGCTGTTTTCTTTCTCATCATGCACTTCGGCATAGAGATCGTCTCTGAGCTGGCCTCAACCGATTGGTATCATTCCATCGGCCTTCATCGCGAGATTGGCATCAAGCACATGAGAATGCGCCGATGACATTTATCCTATTGTTGTTGCTGCATTCTTTGCGATGTTGGTGTATTCAGGATCGCGGATTATTTCCGTAGACAGTCGTGCGATTGGCAGAGTTTTCACTACACAGAATCATGAGGTCATACCGTTCATAATAGCTAATATCGTCGTCGCAGCCCCGCAGGATACAATCGAAGTCATGAACTCGACATCCCCGTTACATATGTCCAATGGACACGATGAATCATTCGCGAGATCCTCGCCATCGAACGATGACGCCCCAGGCGAAAGCGAGTCCGAACTGTCCGATGTTGGCAACCCTACCGTCGATGAACCCTCACCGGCCCCCTCAAACCACCGACAAGAATTCGATGCTCAGGATTCCGATGCCTCTGAAGAGTCGTTGGCTGAAGATCAAGAACAATCCGATGATGCAGACTTTGATGAAGAAGACACTCCTGCAGCTACAGCCCTCAATGGCCAACGATCGGAGCGTTCGAGCACTGTCGAGTCATCGCGTCCTGTCAAACGCAAGGCAGGCGGTACTGATCAAGATCGATACATGCTAGAGAATCCTGAACTGTACGGCTTACGAAGAAGTGTAAGGCTTGCCAATCTCATCTCTTCGGAGACTTGATGCTAACGGATTTTTGCAACTATAGGCGCGTCCAGTACAAACCCGAACTATTGTATGTCGTTCCCGATTCACCTCAATCGTATCCAGCATGCAATAAAGTTAGATATAAGTGCTGATTATTATAGGTCGAGTCTGATGATGAGGATGAAGAGGACTCCGATGCCGTTAGAGTTCATAGAACTAAGCGCAGGAAGCCAGAGCGCTCCCAACAATGTAGGTGCCTTCCTTGATATGGTTTAATTGGTTACCCCAGAGACCTAATGCCATGTACGCAGCTTCCAAACGTCAAACTCCAGCTCGGCAATCTGCATCTGCCTCTGATACCGACGGGACCGATACTTATGGTAGTCTACGAGCACGAAATATTACTAAGAAGAATCGTCGCCGCCAAATGGAATCCAGCAATCTCGTTCCACAATACCAAGAGAAGAGGTGGAACAGCCGTCGTGCTGCACAAGTAACGTCCGGTGCTTATCAAGAAAGCGATCCAGACCTGGAGGATGAATCTGAATTATTGATGACACCAAATCAGTGGGCAGAAGATGTAGAAGATACCTCGCCATATATTGATGTTGTCTTAAAGCACAAGATCAAAGATGGTAAAGATACAAAAGATGAGGACCTCACGAAGGACGATTTCGACTACTACATCAAGTGGCAAAATATGTCGCATTGCCATGCTACTTGGGAGACAACAACATCCTTGACTGGCGTTCGTGGATTTAGACGCCTCGAAAACTACTACAGAAAGATTGTCCTCGAGGATATTTACATGACGCAAGGTGCTGATATACCACCAGAAGAGAAAGAAAAGTGGATGCTCGATAGAGAGCGTGATGCAGATGCTCTAGAGGACTATACAAAGGTTGAAAGAGTTATTGGCTCGCGAGAAGGTGATGAAGAAAGCGAATATTTTATCAAGTGGAAGGCTCTGTACTACGAATCTTGCACATGGGAAAATGCATCATTCGTCAGCGAAAAAGCTCAAGATGCTATCGACCACTATTTGGACCGCAGCTCTAGATCTTTAGTTTCAGACAAGAAAGAGTCGAATCCGGAAACTAGGAGCCCTCACGTCCCGATTCGTGAACAACCAGATTACATCAAGAACGGCCAATTGCGGGATTTCCAAATCACTGGTCTCAATTTCCTAGCATACAATTGGTGCAAGAATAAGAATGTCATTCTCGCTGATGAGATGGGACTCGGCAAGACTGTCCAGACTGTCGCTTTTATGAATTGGCTTCGCAATGATAGAGGTCAAGAAGGCCCACATCTTGTCGTAGTACCTCTGACTACCATTCCTGCTTGGGCTGATACCTTCGATAATTGGGCACCAAGTCTCAACTACGTGGTTTACAATGGTAAAGAATCATCTCGTCAGGTCATTCGTGAGTATGAACTGCTAGTCGATGGAAACCCCAAGCGTCCAAAGTTCAACGTACTACTCACTTCTTATGAGTACATTCTGGCCGACGCTACCTTCTTGGGACAAATCAAATGGCAGTTCATGGCCGTCGATGAAGCTCATCGTCTGAAGAATCGAGAATCTCAGCTATACGTCAAGTTGCTTGATTTCAAGGCTCCGAGTCGTTTGTTAATCACCGGTACTCCTGTTCAAAACACGTTGGGCGAGTTGTCGGCCCTAATGGACTTCCTGATGCCAGGTGAAATGGACATTGAAGATGATATGGATCTGACTGATGAAGCTGCTGGTGAGAAAATCGCGGCACTTACCACCAAGATCCAGCCATACATTCTTCGCCGCACGAAGCAGAAAGTGGAGAACGACTTGCCACCAAAAAGCGAGAAAATCATTCGTGTCGAACTCTCGGACGTTCAGCTGGATTATTACAAGAACATTCTTACTCGCAACTATGCTGCGTTGAATGAAGGCTCTAAAGGTCAAAAGCAGTCACTGTTAAACATAATGATGGAACTCAAAAAGGCCAGCAATCACCCATATATGTTTGCAAATGCAGAAGAGAAAATCTTGAAGGGCAGTGAGAGGCGAGACGATCAGTTAAAGGGCTTGATCGCCAGTAGTGGAAAGATGATGCTTCTTGACAGATTACTCGCCAAGCTCAAAAAGGACAATCATCGCGTCTTGATCTTCAGTCAAATGGTGAAGATGCTGGACATCCTTGGCGATTATCTTCAATTACGTGGCTATCAATTTCAACGTCTTGATGGTACAGTTGCTGCTGGTCCAAGACGCCAAGCCATTGACCATTTCAACGCTGACGGAAGTAATGACTTCTGCTTTCTTCTGTCCACACGTGCTGGAGGTCTCGGTATCAATTTGATGACGGCTGACACCGTTATTATATTCGACTCGGATTGGAATCCTCAAGCTGATTTGCAAGCCATGGCTCGTGCACATCGTATTGGCCAGAAGAAGCCTGTGAGCATATACAGACTTGTCTCGAAGGAAACTGTTGAAGAAGAGATTCTGGAGCGGGCTCGCAACAAGCTGATGCTTGAGTTCATTACTATACAACGAGGTGTTACCGACAAGGAGAAGAAAGAGCTTCGAGAAAAGGCTGCTAAGGCTGGCAAAATTGATGATCCAAAATCTTCGGAGGATATCTCTCGTATCCTCAAAAAGAGAGGTCAGAAAATGTTCGAACAATCTGGAAATCAGAAGAAGCTCGAAGAGTTAGACATTGACTCGGTTCTCGAAAATGCCGAAGAGCACAAGACTGAAGTACCAGAAGGCATGGTTGCAGACGGTGGCGAAGACTTCCTTAGAAGTTTCGAATACACCGACGTCAAAATCGATTTGGAGTGGGACGACATTATTCCAAAAGATCAGTTGGAGGGAATCAAAGCTGAGGAAGAAAAACGCGCCCACGAAGAATACCTCGCCAAGGTCGTCGAAGAGAATGCGCCACGTAAGGCTGCCTTGAAGAACACAGCTGAGATCGAAAGAGAACAACGCCTTGCGAAGAAGCGTGAGCGTGACCAAGCTAAGCAAGACGAGCTTGAGGAAAAGAGAGAAGCTCAAGCAAATCTTTTAGATCCAAAGCGACCTCTTAATGAAAAAGAAGTAAGAAACTTGATGAAAGCTTATCTTCGATATGGCTCGATGGAAGACCGTGGCGAAGAACTTGTGAAAGAAGCTCGCCTTGTAGGTCGTGATGAGGACATGCTGAAAGCCACACTGAAAGCCCTTGCCGTCGAGAGTAGCAGACGTCTAAAGGAAGAGAACGAAAGGGTTGAGGCACTGGAGCGTGCGACAAATAAACCATTGACCAAAAAGGATAGAAAAGCAGTTTTGTTTGATTACTCTGGAGTAAAGAGAGTCAATGCTGAGACTATCGTGGAACGTCCAGGCGAGATGAGAATGCTAAAACATGTTGTTGGGAATCATCCAGACTTCAAAAGCTTTCGAGTTTCAGATGCTTCCAAAGGTGCTAGCTATTCGTGTGAATGGGGTGCTAAGGAAGATGGAATGCTTCTTGTCGGAATCCATAGGCACGGCTATGGTGCTTGGACTCAGATCAGAGATGACACTGACTTGGGACTTGGGGATAAATTGTTCCTCGAAGAACATCGAGTGGATAAGAAAGAAGAAAGAAGCAAAGCAGATGAAAAAGTCGCCAAGGCTCCTGGAGCTGTTCACTTGGTCAGGCGAGCGGATTATCTTCTTTCTGTTTTGAAAGCCAAGTATTCTGATAATCAAGCTGCCAAGCGTGCCGTAGAGAACCATCATCGAAATAACAAAAAGCATGAGCGAAACGGAACCAGAAGATCCGAGGCAAGAGGCTCTGTTTCTGCTTCTCCTGCTCCACCGATCAAGAAAGCACCTCGACCATTCGATCACAACAGTCGTGACCGAGAACGAGATAGAGCTCGTGGTCACAATCTTAACGACTCCCGTGATTCACGTCGCGAGAGCGGAAGCTATGGTTCATCAACCCCTGGCATGAAAAGAAAGTATAGCGACGAAGATGAGGAGAAACCTATGGAACGTCGCCCGAAACATCGCAAATCTGACAACGGTGAACCGGATCAGAATGAAATGCTCCGCAAACTCTTCAAGCCAATCAGGGAAAGCCTTCGACGTCTCCAAGCTGGAACAGCTAAAAACATTCCAAACAAAAAGGAGCGTGCTGGGGTTTTGAAAGAGGAGCTGTATAGTACTGGACTGTTTATTGACTCTCTGTCCCGGCCTAACAAAGACGGAGCAGTTGACACTAAATTGAAAGATAGTCTTTGGTGAGTTTCTCTCCTTCCCAATCATCAAAAGAGTGCATCGACTAACGTTTTCAGGGAATATGCAATGGCTTACTGGCCTAACCCAGGACAATCTACGCAAGCGGTGTCAGTTATGTATAACAAAGTCAGGAAGGAAAGACTAGAGGCGGCAGCCGCGACAGCTGCGGCTTTCTCGGCGGGGAATCGAGATGCAAAGTTGTGAAGAAGTTTTTGGTGCGCTTTGTTTAAAATGGGAAAGTGCTTAATCTCACGTTCAGAGGAAGTAATGCCTTGAAGAATCGTTGTATTGGCGTTTAGATGATGGGGATTTATCATATTTTACATGGCTCAAATCATGGCATGGCTGGCGTACTGTTCAGTGAATCATGGGAGGTTTTATGGTGGATGGAGTTGATACTTCACATTGCATGGGAGAAGGGGAAATCACTGGGCGGATTGCACCGGCGTTTTGTAAGAGCAAATCATGCAATCTACAATAGTCAAATTGATCCGTAGTACGA
The DNA here is from genome assembly GCA_002162495.1 of Myriosclerotinia curreyana. NCBI lineage: Eukaryota > Fungi > Ascomycota > Leotiomycetes > Helotiales > Sclerotiniaceae > Myriosclerotinia > Myriosclerotinia curreyana. The sequence continues at coordinate 943,981 of NGKJ01000001.1, forward strand.
CACGACACGCGAATATGTACAGAAACTGCAAGCGGCAAAAGGCGTCGATCACCTTTTGCTTTATAAGACTACAATAGACCTAGCTAGTTTTAGACATTGTTATAGCTGCAAATAAAATGTTTCGATGTATAAGAAACTTTTTAATGTGAACAATAAACAGTGAACAATAGAACGTTCATAATATACTTCTAGTTTGTAGTCAAGAATGATACTTGAGGATAAGTCAGATCCTTAATAAGGATCAGCTTTGTTGTTCACAGATAGGTATACTCGAGTAGAGTGTCGAAGCTGTTTCGGAAAAGGAAAGAGTAGGAGGAATACCGAAATCAGCTGAAAGGTAAATCACCTGTCAATCATCACGTATCATTATACAATGTCATCTTTTCCCGAGGTCCAATATATACACATTCAAATGTGATAGTACAAATTGAATGTATTAATTACCTACCTAGGAGTATTTCCCAAGTACATATGATTTAATAATGTCTTTACAAAAGAAAAATGTTTCGAAAATAACTTCTAAATAAAATACTTCAATTTCAATTACTTTTTATTCGATTAATGTAATTTCACATTCGAATAACTTTTAAATATATTATAAATATTAATTATAAAAATTATTATACAAATTTAAATCTTTAAATTTAGTTAATTATATATAAAAATTTAAACTTTTTTAAACTTTTATTTTAAGTTTTTATAATGTATTTTTAAACTTTTAATTAGAAATCCAAATTTAATTAATAATAATTTAAATTATTTAAAATCTATATTAATTATAAAACAAATCATTTTTATTATTTAAATTAATTTAAAAATAAACACAATTTCATCTAATTAAATTACTATTAATTTAATATTCCAAATTTAATATTTAGCTGTTTTTGCAAAAGTAGTCAAATTTAAGGGTTTTGGAAATATATTATAAAATCGAGTGTAGTAGTTCCCAACCCACGCTAAATCCCCGCAAATGCAATTTCTCCACACAAAATTTATTAGACTCCACACACACACTTCTCTCCCTTCAGCACTTCATCTAGACCAAACCTAATATTCACAACATGAGGGACGACCAAAAATCTTCCAGCGCCTCACATTTTATCCATATATGCATCGAACGATGTTCTAGAGTTAGGTGCAACTATACTCTACATCGAGTTGTACCATAACTTTCTGAACCTGGTGTTCATGTTGCGTTACATTTCATATTGTACCAACAAAGACTTCAGTGACGCATGAAATGAGGGAGGATGAGATCCTAGCATGTTTGCCAATTTTCAAGCGACTTGTCACGGTTTAACAACGCCACAACGGACGCTTACTGCAGTTGGTTTTGCTGGCATTGTTGGGGATTGAGAGGAGCCAATGGCAGATGGGAGGTTGAGGAGAAAGAGGCACAGCAGTGGGATGGATGGACGAACTGTGGTTTATGGGGTATGCAATTTATCCGTAATGCGATGCGGGTACGGGTACGGGGTGAGATGTTCGAAGAGCACTAGCTAGCTAGCTATAATCAGCTTAGAGAGCTCTGCTTTGTAGGTGCTATACCGAGTATGTGTTCAAACACGCTTTGGTGATTCTAGATCTCGTGTCGATTTAGGGTTATTGGAGCCTAAATGATCAAGTGACAGTTGTGCAAATATTTCCGAAGGCGCGAAGGGTATTTACAACAACAAGAAGGCTAGGGAGTCGGGATTAGGGACGGCTGACGGGTTGTACAGTGATTCTATCGCGGGTATTGGCCATTCATATTACCTCGCCGTACTTGTGCTTTGGGATTGGGCGTAAGATGTTCAATTCGAGAATACTGGTCCTATTACTAGAGTTTTACTATAGTTGTTTGACATTTTCCTTCTTGCAGCTCGTAATTGACCGATAGCAGAAAAGGGGGCTCTATTAAGCATTCAAAGGCTTGCAGATTTCTAGACTTCTGCCAGTCCATCTACGCAAGTGCGCACAGAGCACGAGTTCTCAGCTTACTCGGCTACGGATTAAGAATACACATCTGCATGGCAAATTAAAGGTTATTAATGGTAGATTGGCTGTAGATTGAGAATAGTTGGAGGACAAGCTTTCCAACCACAAGCTCAGACATCTGCCAGTCAAGTCTCTTGATCCAAAGCCTGTTGCCAAGTCGATGAGCCCTTGCTTCGACCGCCTTTTGAGTTCTAATTTTGTACCTTTTTAAGCTTATTGAACTTTATTTTGGCTGACCTTTGACTCTTTCCTGACACGAGTTTCCTCTACCTCTTTTATGCTTATGCAAACCCTTACTTCTTCGAAAGTCGTCCTACAATTCGGTCCGACTTGCTCGTTTTACAAGGGATCAAGCAGAAAGCTACCCTGGTATATTGTATGGCTTATGTGACACACTGACACCACTTTGCCCATTGTCCCCCGCATGTCTCAACCCCGACTAGTCAATCTTCCCCACGAGGGCAACAACTCTGCGTTCTAGGGTAATATTTGGTATGGAGTCCCCGATTTCCTTAAGACGGTTTAACAGAGATGAGATTATAGGGGTTAGACTGCAAGTATTATGTATATCCCCGGTTACTTGGCAACCATGTGTGAGGGATAGACCGATAGTCAATGGTTTTCCTGGGAAACTTACGGGGTACAGCGCGCGTGCACACTCTTCTCGGGAAAATTAGTCGCAGTCTCGCAGGGGTAGCTCTTTCGTGGTTCTTTTGTTGACGGCTCGAGGGATTTTTCTGATTCATTTCATGCATGTTTACTGGTCAGAGAAGGGCCGGTTGGAAGTACCAACCTCAGCAGTAGATAATCATCATTCATTTTGTGCATACATAAAGCCTGGAGAACCCCCTGGGGCTTTTGAGATCAGTTCTCTTGATCTCTGTTGATCTTACCAAGCCTGCATCTTCAAGACTCATACAGGCAGACAATAACAACTTTTCATATCAATTGAGTAGGAATAGTCTTCATCATGCCTGGAGGAGCAGTTGTTCATGGCACGACCGATACGTCTCGTGTAAGTACATCTTCTATTTAGCTGCTATTGCAGTTTTATATGTTTTAAGGCTTTTGGGGTCTTTATCTCAATGGCAATACATTCTTGATGTATGAAGTTATCATATGTCTATCTGTCATGGTTTCCTATACAATGATGCTAATCAGAAGATTTGCAGATCGAGGCGCCAGTGACTGCTAAAGCATACTTAATGTGAGTTCCTCGGAGCGATTACCAATCTTTCGAACTCGAGAACAATAGCTGATATTCGTCCAGGTGTGCTTTTGCAGCATTTGGTGGTATCTTCTTCGGATATGACACAGGTTGGATGTCTGGGTATGCGAATTGATGCCTCCATATGTTTTATTTATGTATTAATGGTTCACAGTGTCTTGGCCATGCCTTATTTCATCACTCAATATACACGTTTGCCAAAGCCCGCTTCAGACGCCCCCAAATCAACTTTGGACGCATTCGCCATCTCTGCTAGCAATCAATCTTTGACAACTTCAATCCTTTCCTGTGGTACTTTCTTTGGAGCTCTCATCGCTGGTGATGTGGCTGATTCCATTGGGCGTCGTTTGACTATTATCGCTGGATGTGCAATTTTCTGTGTCGGGTGCATCTTGGAGACCGCCTCCACTGGTCTCGGGCTTATGGTTGCAGGTCGTCTAATTGCTGGTGCTGGTGTTGGATTCATTTCTGCTATCAGTAAGTCGTATTGAGGATCAGCTCTCAGCCTCAACTTGTCTAACCAGTCATCAATCACAGTCATCTTGTACATTTCAGAAATTGCTCCGAAAAAAGTCCGAGGTGCCCTTGTCTCAGGATATCAATTCTGTATTACCATCGGAATCTTACTTGCCAATTGTGTTGTGTACGCTACACAGGAGCGGAATGACACTGGCTCGTACAGAATCCCAATTGCAGTTCAATTCTTGTGGGCTATCATCTTGGCGAGTGGTTTATTTATCCTTCCTGAATCGCCCCGTTACTTTGTCAAGAAAGGTCGTCTTGAAGATGCTGCTAAAGCTCTATCCAATGTCCGTGGTCAACCAATTGAATCGGAATTTATTCAAGTAAGTACAAGCGAACTTTTTAACATGGTAAATTTTCCTAATTTGAAAATAGGATGAACTTGCGGAGATTATTGCAAATAATGAGTACGAACTCTCCGTTGTACCACAAACATCATACATTTCTCAGTGGACCAATTGTTTCAAAGGTTTGTGGCTTCGGTTCACCCGAGATCTTGATCTTGTACTCACACACACGCAGGATCTATGTTCGATGGTTCCAGTAACATTCGAAGAACTTTCCTCGGTATCATGCTCCAGTGTATGCAACAATTCACTGGTATTGTAAGTGACATATTTTTTTACCATCTTCACTCATCTATATCATTCTAGTCATTGAAATGATCTCAGATTGAAGCAATACTAACCTCCAATTCTATAGAACTTTATCTTCTACTTCGGAAATGTCTTCTTCAAGTCACTCGGCACGATCAAAAACCCCTTCTTGATCTCTCTCGTTACCTCCTTGGTCAATATGTTGACAACCCCTCTCGCATTCTGGACCGTGGAACGCTTTGGACGTCGTACCATCCTTCTTATAGGTGCTTCATGCATGATTACTTTCCAATTCCTCGTTGGCATCATTGGTGTTACCGCAGGTCAAGAAAACAAGCATAATACCCCTGCTGTATCAGCCATGATTGCTTGTAAGTATTTCCCTGCCCAATCAATTCTTTGATGGTATCTAGAGTGAGTTAATACTAACCTACCCAACTAGTCATCTGCCTCAACATCGCCGCCTTCGCCACAACCTGGGGTCCGGCCGCGTGGGTGGTCGTCGGCGAGATCTTCCCCCTACCCATCCGTTCCCGCGGCGTCGGTCTCTCCACCGCCTCCAACTGGTTCTGGAACTGCATCATTGGAGTTATCACACCCTACCTCGTCGGAACGCAAAAGGGCGATGCGAATCTCGGCGCTAAAGTGTTCTTCATGTGGGGTTCGCTCTGTGTGTTGAGTCTATCCTTTGCGTACTTTTTTGTTCCTGAGACGAAGGGGTTGAGTTTGGAACAGGTGGATAGGATGTTGGAGGAGACGACCCCTAGGACTAGTGCTAAGTGGGTGCCGCATAGTACTTTTGCGGCGGAGATGGGCTTGGCAGGGGAGGAGAAGGTGCGCCATGAGGTGGTTGCTGAGAAGGGGAATGCTTCTGATGGGGTGGGGCCTACGGAGGTTAATAAGGAGGTTGTTTAGGAATTTGGATTTTTGAAGGGTTGTTTCAATTCTTGTCTAAGCTTCCAAGAATGGCGCCAGGATATTTTGGGGGAGAGTTGAGGGGGGTTGAAAATGTAGGTGGGTAGAGGAAGGAGGCGGAGAGAGGAGGTGGGAATTGGATTGGATACAGTACTACTTCATAGAGTAGAACTTTTTGCTGCTTTGCAAGTAAAGTCGAACTATATCTAATCATTATTCTGCTTCTTCAATTCTTCGCTTGCTCGCTTGCTCGCTTTCTCGCTTGGACTGCTGATAGGTCAATCCGATATCAAGTATACTTACATACGAAACGCGATGGATTTTCCCCTGCACATCATCTGATAGTACAGGTGATAGATCATATTTCCTCACATTCTCGACTACTAATAAACATCGCGCGCGTATCTTTCATACTAGCTATGTACATATATATCTTTCACTTCATTCAACGGTGAACCTAGGCATTCCGTTCGCCTCCCTCACTTCCCCCCTGACACTTCAGTAGCAGCCTCGCTAAACGTAAGCAGATTCGACTAAAACGAATATCCAGTCTTCTGTGCAGGGTTTGAGAATTCGAGTGGGTCAACAGTTGGTGAATGTTCACTTTGAGTATGCATTGGCTAGTTGATCGGACTGATGTTTGCAGGTACACGAACGCGTGTCGCTCCTCGTCCTTCAATAAGTTACTTATGGAGGAAGGCATCTCTACATCTTTGCATCGACGGTATCAAAGGCATTCGATTTTCTATCTACATATTGGCGTGTATGTTATCCAGGATATGTTGGCTTTAAATGAGCGAAAAGTCCAGCTAAATTTTTCGGTTCTATCATAGGCTGGAATCTGCGAGAGATACTTTCCCTCAGCGACTTGAAAATCATATTCCAGTCTAAATGAGCTCCAAAGCATTTGCTATTGCCATGAGTAGAGAGTTTAGAGTATAGCATTAGAATTCTCAGAAACCATCTGATACAATTAGAAGTACATCGTTAACATGAACCCATTGAGATACATACCTTGAGAAATTAGAACATCAATGAGGACTCGACGAAGCTCCTACATTCTCGTACTAACCTCACGGGATAATCGCATGTCACTAGGATTGATGTCCTTTTGGAAGTCCTCAAATCTCGCTGACTGCTATCTAACGCATCCCGGCTGTGCTATTTATTGTGCTTGGTGGCATGACGACATGATGGGAGAGAGAAGAAACTCGCAATGCAAAAGGCCAGACAGCCTTTACAACTTGAAAACCGTGGCTACAGGCGAGTGGCACGTTCTCTGTTGATTACGAGATAGCCTAGCTCATTTGGTGCTTTCGCTAATGTGGAAGGATGTAAAACTCTCTATTACTGTTATATTGAGGGCGTTTTATTTAAGTCAATATTATTGAATCAGCGCCAACGTCACTAGCAAGGTTTCCTATGCCGCCGGCGACCATTTGTGTGAAAGTCAGGTTTCTGATACACATCTCTCTGTTCATACAACATACATGGACATGCAGATGATTTAAAAAGTCTTTAATTAGAAGGTGCCCTTTTAGGCAAAGATGAGGTTGAGCGGACATCCTTGCTTGGGACTAGATACGAAGAGGAACAATAGGACTCGTCGATATTCTCGAGAGTTGATGCTCCTTGAACGCCAACCATATGCTCCTTTTCCAAAGTTTCCATAATATGCCTCCCATCCATCTCAGTTAACGCCGTCGCCATTCCATAAACTGGTTAGACCATGCCCGGATCTCCTATTCACAATTCACACTCAAGCCCCATCATCCCCATGAAATAGCCTCACCATCCCCATCGCCGAAGCGGCAGCCAGACTTCCCACAACAACCATCTGAACACCACCCGAACAATTTTCTCTGATACATTTGGATCCCCCAAATCCCGATACCACAGCCGTCTTTACGTATCCGAAAACAAACAACGTGACCACCATTACCCCAATCGAGATGCACAATCCCGTATAAACATCCGTTACAAAAAGGTAAGGCAATAAAGGTAACAATCCACCAAGGAAATACCCAAGCATGATCGTGATGGCAGATGTAAGAGCGCGAGATGCAGCGGGTTCTTCTTGACAGTGTTGGAATTGCATTACGAAGTCAACGAGACGCGGGGATTGGGAGAGGTGAGTAACGAGATCTTCGACAGTATGCTTGGGGAGGTTATAGGGTTCAAACACCTCGGCAAGGTCGGAGACAACTCCTGGAAGATCTTCAGATATTTTTTCTATAGTCTCTTCCCGTAGGGCACGATATGATGCACTATTGATATTATTAGCCAATTGAACTTTCAAACGAATGATGACCGTGGAAGCAGGCTATTAGGTGATAACTTCACCCTACCCCCATATCTCTTTCACAGCTCAAAGGAACTTAGCGGTTGACTCACAGTTCACTTCTAGCACCTAGATATCCACCCATACCCATAGAAATAGCCCCCGCAATTAACTCCGCAAACCCTCCAAGGACAACCGTATCCGTGTGTCCCAAAGCCGATAACCCCGCCGTTAATGCAAATGGTACCGTCAATCCATCACTCAAGCCAATTGTCGCATCAGAAACAACTCTGGCATCAATTCTCCAACCTTTCTTCTGTGACGATTTCTCCGATCTTGAATCTTGAGATTCTGCATCTAGTGTACTTGCATCATCATCATCATCATCGTGAGTTCTCTCGATGGGTTCAGAGCCGGGGTTGAAATTGCCATTTGATGATAGAAGAGGTTGTCTAGATGCAGTGAAATCGAATTTTGGTACCCCTTGTTCTCTATTTGATTTGGGTCGTTTGGGAACGGGGGTTTGGTGAAAGAAGAGGTTTTTGAGAAGAACGATAGACATGGCTTTGGTAGGCGATATGAATTTGAATTGTATGTAGCTTTCCTTCTCACAATTGGTGGTGATGTACTTGGACTTGTACGAGGAGATGTTGTACTTGTGATATCATTCAATGAAGAATAAGGGTTATATCTCGTTCTCCTAGAACTGTACTTTCAGAGGAAGAGAATAGTGGTTTGAGGTTTGAGGGTCGAAGTATATTGTTTCCTCAAGTTCACGTTCTTGATTCACTGATCGTTTCGTTTCGTTTCGTTTCGTTTCGTATCGTATCTTGGTTGACTTCAACTTTTGCGAATTCAAGAGAATAATATCAGAGGATAGAGATGCTCGATATATATTTAAAACTTCAAGGTAGAGAGATAAATAATAGTGGAAACTCTTGGGATCCATTTAAAGGATTATTACTACAAACCACCCGTTGCTGACCTTCAATTATCTCTCTTTTGATTCGTCAAACGTGGGTAATATGTAATGTATGATTGGTCAATTGTTTTAATGACCTTGTGAAGAATTATGGGGTTAGTGCATTTATAGTTTGTTCTTTGAGTTGATGGAGTATGGAGTTATTTCCGTTTTTTTTTGCGCTTATCCTAAAGGAGATATGAACCTTGAAAAAAATACTTCATCACCAACACAACAGGAACCGGAGCTTCAAACAAAAAAAACAGTGAAACACAAACTTCGGACATTTTCAAACGTCTAGCTGCCAGCCTGGTGATATCCGCCTTGTTTGCTAATAGCCGTTATCTCATTGGTTATCTCAACGGTTTTATTACAAATACATGAATACATGCGATAGGATTGGCTGAAGAGATATTCATTCTACATCCTCCATCTACAACGTCAACGTCAACGTCAACGTCAAGCTTTCCATAGCCCAAAAATAAGAGCAGGAAGGGCAGGGTGATCTTGAAGGCTGACATATCTTGGTAGTCTGGAACATTATTAGAAACTACATATCACTTCTACTGCGGTCCCAAGAGTTGGTTGTTATGGGTAATACTCCGTAACTCCGAAAAAAATAACACGGACATGATGAGGGCATTGTTTGGAACTTCACTTGTGAAATCATGACAGCGCAGAAAGAGTCAAGAAGAGAGTAATGATTTCATTGAATGCTACATTTAGAATCCTCCTGGATATATCAGCCCCCAGGGAGGAGCTTTGCTTGCCTCAATTAGCACGGTAGCATCTCCTTACTACTTATGCTTTCCAGACTCGCCACTGAAAAAACGTGACAGAGAAGTCTCAATGTCTTTCAACCCCATCTAAGCACCCCCCTCTCTCTTAGCATACTCCTCCTCGATTCTCTCCTCGTACAATCTGTCGGCCTCTAGTTGAGCGTCGGATGTCTGTGGTGCTTGTGTGGATTGATTTGAGGTATCGGCCGTAGTGGTGTTTGGGACCTCGTTGGCTGAGGCTGAGGGGGTTTCAGTGAAGGATGGCATGTTGTGCGACGGTGTTTGAATGACTGGTAGTTTGATGGTAATCTCTTGTAGTGATAGAGAATGAAAGAAGTGGTTGGATGCCAGTAGATAGAAAAAACTCGAAGTCTTGTGAAGAGAGCTTCTTATGTGTTAGATGTGGCGTTATTGGATGTGGCGGTGGCGGTGTAATTGTCGCGATGATCATTAGGTAAGAACGAATGACCTTTTCTTTCCACGTGCTTCTTTTTCAGTGAAGGACAGTCTCGATTTCAAAGGATTTAGAAGTTCTCCCGATTTCCCCCGCAGACATGGAGATGTATGGTTATGAAGATATTATACCTCATTCGTCTTCTGCTTGGAAAACGTGACATTTCAAGTTCGATGTCAAACTCGACCAAAAGGAAACACACACATTACAAACGGAAGAGGAACAAGGTTATTGGGTTTTATGTCCTGCAAGACGAAATTCTATTTTTATGTACCGACACTCTCGTCTATGAATAAGTGCAACATTAAGAACAGCCTGAGTAGAGTTGACTTCTCCTAGTAGAACTTGTTGGGAATTGTTGTCCTAAAAGGCTCGTTGGAACACAAACGAGATTTTGTACTACACACCTTCAGGCCTACAGTCCATCCTTCCAATGAAATTTGCTCTAGAGTTTTTCCACCCTGGCAAATGAGGCGAATAATGCTGCTTCCTTTGGCTTTCATATACAGCTACTAGCTCATCGCCGCCACTACCGGCACATTGGCTCCGCCGCAGACCCCAGACCTCCACACCAATATCTTTCTGAAAATACACTGCGTTGGAGCTTGGTTGCACAATCTTGTACGCGTACTCGATGTTTAGATTGAGCTTGAACAATAGTTCCTCGCTAACTCAACTGGTCTCCCGGTGTTCTTGTTAATTTCTCCTACAAAGTCTTTGAATATTGCAAGTTTTAATGAACCTCTTCCGTCTGCGCCGATTCCTCGGTTGACTAGTTAGTGGAGGAAAGTGGCTATTATTGAAGAACGCCTAGCGCACGTGAGGATTTTTGATTGGCCTCTCGACGGAGGTAGGGCCTCATGCTATTTAACTCATCCTGTTGTTACTGTACTACAAGTGTTTGAGCTTGAGGAGTGCTTGAATTTCAGTAAATGTTTCTCATAGTTGACTAGAAGCATCCATTTGTACACCTCCGCTTCCTACCTCCTATCAGCGAAAGTCGTCTCCCCTCGGCAGCACACAATTCTTTTCACCCATACCCTTACCCCACATAAAAATTCCTCGAATCATATTCCTCCCACTCCCCATCCGCAAATACGTCCCCCGCTTTCCACAAACTTGTAAAACCCCCGCTTCAATCATACTTCCATCCTCCAACGTTACAATGAATACCCCATCCAAATCGAAGTTCCTCGCAATACATTCCTGCGGGAAAAGCGTACACTACCTACACCCTGCAGTCCTTCTATATCCACAGGGTTCATAATTTTAACACCTATAGCATCAATTCCTGCATATGCTGTTGTTCCATGAATTTTGAGCATACATAGATACTGGATTTCCGAGCTTGTAGGCCTGGATTGTGGTGTTTTAAAGGAGATATTAGTATCTGTATAAACGGAAGCGAAGAATGTGGTACCAGGGATGAAGATAGAGATAATGCAGAGGGAAGTTTCTCGTTGTTCGTTCGGGGAGAGGGAAATTGACGATGGTGTGATGAGAGTGCGAGATTATTGATTGTCAATTGGTAGTGGGCAGTCAGCAACGGCAGTCGTTTCGCCGGCAGTAAATGCATAGACGTTCATGGCGGGATCATAGGTTAATGAACAAGTTACTGCTTCGCTACCGTGTTTGTGATAGTGAAGGTGGAGTTCTTGACAAAGTTTGTGCTGTCGTTCAAAGGAAAGTTATATTCGCTCAGGGTGAGATTTCGTGGATCATAGCGTAGGCGTTTACCGATCCGGCTATATAGTAGATCAGCACACTAGCATTGTTTCTACTGAGATTTCATGTCATAGTTTCTCGTATTAAAATGCAGAGTTGAGTGTTTAAGATAAGAGGAATTTTCTGTTACATGCCTGCTCAAAATCCCAAGACTTTTGAGGTCATTGGAAATGCCAGACAATAATGGAAATGAAGGCGCATGTGACAACTTGATATAAACTTGGAGAACTCACCAACTTGTAGAGCAATCGAAGTTAAATATGAGTATACTTTCGCGCTACCATTACTATAATCTAATGGGCTCGCGGTGGATGACAGGGCAGCGTTGATTTATTGAGGCGAAACAGCTTCCCGCCCTTAGATTGAACAATCCTACGACACCAGCAATGAATGGTCGCCATCGATGTGCCGGACATAACGAGGTATGAGCCATAAGCTGAAAGATAATTCGATAGAATGTGTCCACCAGGTGCAGAAACGACTGTCTTGATAGCGAGATCATTCGTTAATCCCCATGAGTTGTATGTGTTAATGAATCCCCCAGCTGGAGTGTTCAATGGACCAGGAGTAACTATTTCTATAGACAGGTTGGTATTGAATGATAAGACGACCTCTTTGCCCACAGCAAGAGCGTTGATCCAAGTAGCGCCCGTTTCGGGATCAACCATACCAGCTCCTGCGTATTCCATATTCGTCACAGAAGCTAGGATAGTAGAGAGAAGTGATGAGTCCACGTTTCGGCGCGCCGTCAACTGCAGATACATATTCGTTGTGACAACCATACTCTCTGATACTCCACATGCGTGCTTGGTCCATGCAATGTTAGAAGGGACTACTGGTCAAAAGCGATGCACGATTACTATCTTATGTGGCTATCCATAATTAGAAGGAATAGAAAATGGGGCGGGCTCCTATGCGAATATACAATTATCCTCCGGACAAGACAGCAGGAACCTCTTTCTCAACTCATAATTTGGATGAAAGTTTCTGGATCCCAACATTTTTGCAGTATCTACAGATACCACGGTACTGCATGATAATGATTCTGTATAGTGGAATGAGAGAGATGGGTCGCTATGATGCTATTGGAGTACCGGAGTATATCCTTCTCGGATGCCAAGACGAGAGAAGCTCACTACCTCCGATATATCTCGATTTTGAAGTGTTCTCATACAGTACAACAAAAATTCTATAGATGCATTCATCTACACAGTGATAGCACGTAGTTTAACTTATACCATCCATGGTCAAACGGGTAAACGTGATTTTTTGGAAGATATATGAGAGATTGATTGACCGCAATACTAAAAAATGGATGCCATATACTCATTGATCTAAAGCGTTTGGAAGTGACTATCTCACAATCACACACCACTGCATATGAATGTTTGATAACTTATGAAAAATTGGTACTTTGTGTTAGTCGAAGAATTTACTATCAAATACCCATCCCTCCTAATATGATCCCATCCATTGCAATGCTCAATACCTCCCCAGACATCCCGTTTGGATCATTTGATCACGCGAGACGATATCGAACTAAGTTCCCATCATAAATACGGCCCTATTATCACCAGTAGCACTTGCGATACTACCAGCAATACTCCGATCTTGACTTCCTGCTCCCCTGCTACTACCAGAAATAACTTGACCGTCAGGTGCTGCGACCCAGCCACCGGCTCCTCTACCACCAATTGGCGCATATCCCATGCCACGCTCCATTCTCAATCCCTCATGATGATCCTTAAAGACGCCCTTGAGTCCATCCCAGACGCGCTTTCTAAACCCCAATCTGACCCCTATAAAGCAACGCGAAATAATCTTAGTAAATATTCCCGGGATAAATATAAAACAACGTGCAAGCAACGCGAAAACAATCCGATATCATTCAAGCGATTTCCTGAACGCTGTCTGTATTATCGCCATTGTTTCTCTTCATCAACTTTTCTAAGTCCACTGTGACCTCCTCGACCTTCGATTCCATAGCAAACTTTTCGTCCTTACCGTCAAGTCTATTAGAAACGCGCGCAAGCTTACCATCGGTCTTTGAGCCTGCGTAGCTGGTGTGATTCAATGCATCTGCTTGAATCTTCCAAGCCTTGTGTCCCAACTCAATCAACTGTGGACCAAATTCAGTCAGCAATTCTTGAACTCTCTCAACTGTCGGCTCCTCCTTTGGTAATCCTGTCTCGTCTGGGCCTCCAAAGGTCGCGCGATACTATTCATAATGAGTTAGCTGAGAAGGTTTTCAAAGTTTTGGACGGATTCAAAAATCAAGAGTCTCTTATTACTTGACTGCAGACCAGACAATTGAAAGCTCTGCGGGGGATTATGCAATATGAAAAAGATACAATGGCTTAGGAAAGAAAGAACTCACCCAATCTTCCTTCCACTCTTCAACAGCCTTAGATGCCTCTGTATGATTGATGTCGATCTCCTTCGCAACCATGTAAAAGCTGCTTCTTGTAGCATGTTTTCTAATTGGCTTGAAAACTTCGACCTTGGCGAACTTTGAAAATGTGTATAGCAAGAAGGCTGAGCTCCATGTATCAATCTTGTGTAATAACATGACCAGAGTTCCTCCATTATACATTCTATTCATGGCGAGAATAAGTTGCGAAGTCTGTAGGCGTACTGTCTCTTTATTAAGATCAGCATCGTAAGTGTTCTTGATACGATCATGAGTTCGAAGGGTCTTGCCATCAGCGAAAACAAGATGGAACTTGATAGAGTTGAAAGGCTTTATGTCGCTAAACCTTGACTTGAAAGCATCGGGAATTTTCTTATTTCCGGGACAGAACTCCGTGAACATCGTAATGTCATGGAGTTTGAGGCATTTCAGACGATTTTTGTCAATAATAACAGTATGACCACCAGATTTGGGTGCCAAAGTAATACCATACGCTTTATAAGCATTGCAGTAGTCGAGGGCTGCCGCAGTATAGCCACCAGGAGCCATACAAAGATCGAGAATATTAACTTGACCATCTGGGACGAAGGGAATAGTGAAGATGTGATGAGAATGGTGCATCTCCTCGCCGATCTGAAGCATCATATTGTAAAACTTACGTTCTTCCTCTGGTGTGGTTGAGTCGGCACGTTGTCGCTGCTGGCGGAAGTGTGCATCTCCCTCTTCCCTATTATCATGCCATCCCTATATGTAATTATTAGTAATCAACCCGTTGCAGAAGAACAATCATATTAGGTGTCAAAAGAAGGGGTCGCGACTTGCGAGAAGAGCACGCGAACTTGAATTCGATATGCTGCAAAAAGTCATTGAAAGAACTTACCCGACTTCTAAGACTCACAACTCTGGCGCACTCCCCATCCGACAATATCAAATAAATCTTCAATATCTGAGTGGCCTGAGTAGGTTGTTTTCCACTGGCGTCGTCGCGAATTTCCATTTCATTGAAAGCTTCTTCGAGTGCGGTATCATTGAAGAGCTTCTTTGCTAGATCATCGACGCTCAATATGACAGTGCTCTTAGCCTTCAAGACAGCCAATTTATGCTTCAGAATTTCAAGAGACTCGTCAGCGAGCTCATAGGCGCGAGAAGAATCCATCATTGAAAGACAATCGTTGGTAATATCCATGGTTAAATTTGTGTTGTTTGGAGAAAAGGACGAACGAAGGATGTGAGATACAAAGAAGAAGACTCTCAAGGTACCCTCTTCCCAATCAAAAAATTAAGATCCTACTTGTCTTCCTCAATTTTGTTAAACGAGAGGAAAGTGAAAAGTCAAGGGGGGAGAATCTCCAGGAAGGTGAAGTACTTATCCGAGTCCTCTCTTCTTATCCGAAGGCCAGACCAGTACTATATCACTTTTGTATAGTTATGAAGTTGAGGTGATGGAGAGATGTGAAAGAGAAGACTCCTGGGAACTATTGGAAAAGGAATGGACACCCCATTTAATGTAGCCAACTCAGCTAATGTAATGAATGAATGATATGTCAAGATAAATCAAAGGATTTATTATCTCTATGGGGATTGTAAAGTTGAGGTAGAGAAGATGATTGATATATTTTGTTAAGATCAAACAAACAATATTCTTCAATTAAGTTAATTTAACACTCGACAGCAAGTGGAAGGCAGGTATGTTGGCCCACCGACTGTCTGCAGCATCACTCCTGCTACTTGGAGTCAGTCACTTACATGTTCACCACCAAAATCCACCACAACTAAAACCTCACATAATCAAAGAGATACACATCTGAACATCTAAACACCTCAGTTGACCATAAGATAGTTTTGCTGTCAAGATTTTTTATGGTACAATGTATCAGCAAGTTTTGTGTTCTATCTTTGTAACACTCCATTGATTTCCACGCACCCCTTATCATTCATCAAAGGAGGATGCAACATATCACTTTCTATTTTGGCGAAATGCGCATCCCCCTCACATCCCCCCCCCAAAAGTAGGAGCCATTTTTTTATAACCTTTGATCGCATGCATAAAACCCAATTTTTCTCGGAAAAAAGCAATACGCCTGACTGACAACATGCCTGTCGAAGACTTTTTGTGGTAGTGAAACTAAAAGTATGCCGCGGCTATGCCAGAATATGAACATGTACAAAGCAAACATGAATGAAAGAAAAAGCCATATCTTTGTCATACTCGCCCAATACTCTGCCTAAAAGGAAGGTTGGAGCTTTATAGCTCAAGTAGTAGTCGATGCCCAGAGATCTCCAACCCTCTGATAGCTCCTATTAAACGCCGTGGAAACCACATATCAAAACTCGTAAATACAGTCAACGTAAGTTGTTCAGATCATAATATCTGTATCGCTACATGTCATACGAGCGAAAGCCAACGTTGCAGAATTGGAGCGATGAACAGTCGTTCCACGTTGAAGCAATCCAGAAGATATAGGGCCAATTCGTAAAATGGTGATGATGGGAGAATGTAGATGTGAAACTAATTAGGTCGCTTCGATGGTCAATGGCCAAGCAAGACTTCAAAGCTAGGTGGGTAACGAGACGGACGTTGGGAAAAGTGGAGAGATTTATTTCTCAAGTAGTTCCTTCAACTTGGCATCGAGCAGGTTATCAATCTTCTTTCGACTCTTCAGATCGAGAGCACCGTTTCGCCAAGAAGTACGAAGCTTTGAGAATGCAGATCGTTGAGTTGGAGAATCATCACCCTTGACGATATCAACATAATGTCCGGCTAAGACTTCGTTGATAGTCTTCTTCTTATTGTTGAGGGTTTCATCGTAATACAGGATCAACTGTTCCATTCCAGTAGATGCATTGTTGTGGTTGTCCTCGAGAGCCAGTCTGCGAAATTCGTAGTACATGCTTGGATTAAAATTTCTGCACAAAAAGTGGGCCCAGAACTCGTAAAGCAACTTCATATCTGTATGTGTTTCACCAGGCTGACAAGTTTCTCGAACTCTGATTGCTCTTTCACGGAAGACGGTATATTTTTCGGTCGTGTTATCTTCAGAAATTGATGCTTGCCGTCTTTGGTCCTTAACCCACATAACTGTTGGGGCAATGCTGCTGTAGCTTGTCAGTGGACCACTTTCTGAAGAGCTAAAATGGTAGATGTCAGAACGGCAATTCAACGTTGGAAGTCAAGGCGGACACATTTACCTCTCTTGCGGATGGGACCCATTGACCAAAGATCGACCTTGGCGCTCTTCATACAGCTCCTCGTTGATGGATCTACCATCAATCGACCCATTGGAGAAGGTTCTTGAGGATGAGTTGTGGTAAGGGTGTCTGGCAGGCTTTTGGTCGGTAGTCTTGCGAGACGGTTGTTGAAACACCAAATTTAGGTTCTCAACCTGTTCATCAGTGAAGGTGGTTTCTGATGCTAAGGGGTCAGGCGTCGGGACGGTGTTTCCATTTAACGGTAACAGACCGGGGGTAAAGTTAGGTACTGCGGCTGATAGTGGAGTATCTTCATGATAATGGTTACCATTACCATTGGCCAAAGGGGCTTGGACGGCACCGTTTGCATATCTTGTATAGTCATTCCCACCGGGACTGAAGGCTGGCGAGCCCATTTCTTGGCCTGGCATCATCATCTGGCCTATATGGCTTGGTGGCCCGTGGTGATCGCGAATTAATGTAGTTGGTCCGTCATTATGCTTCATTGACTCTTCTCTATCCTCAGATGACATCACCCATTGATCCCAACCATCGCGTCTTCGTATTCTATCAACACCATCTTCACCCTTAACAATCTCAATCTCAGTAGATTGTTGGCACGCGTATCTTAACATATCAATGTCTCGTGTAAGAGACTGGATTCGTTTGAACTCAGCCACGAAGTGTAAGAAGACAAATCCTTGCGAGTCCATGTGTCTTCTTAAGAAAACATCCTTGCAAAGGTTGTCAATCGAAAAGTAATATTCTAGTTGCATCTTGACCATTGACAAAAGAGTTACAGATTGAGAGTCGGCGAAAGCACCGTATGGCACAGCGCTAATGGGTTGCAATGGAACATAGTCGTACATGGTCTGCAGAGGGGCCATTTGTTGGTTGCCATTCGCATAGCCACCTCTTGGATACATGGCAACGTTTGATATGGATTGTGATGTCGAGCTACCACGTCCACGAGGAGGAGCTTGGGCATATTGGTGGCTAAATGGACCTTGAGGTGGGGGACTGTATGGTGCTGAGTTTTGGCGGCCTTGGTAAGCAGGGACTGTAGCGTGACCATTGGCGAAACCATGCTGACCATTGGGAAAAGTGCTGTGGGAACCTCTACTACCGCGGAAACCTCCACGTCCACGTTCCGTTCGACCCTCAGCCCTCTCTCGCTGATCCTTGCTTCCGTTTTTGAATTCAGAACTTCCGGAACTATCATTTCTGCGATCCCCAAAGGCTGATCTAGCTGGGAATTGTCCTTCGCCAGCGCCTGGTCCTTTCTGACTGGTTTGGTTATCCCTGTCAGTCTGAGTGGCAATAGAAGTTCGTCTAGTCTCAGTCGGTGATACAGCTTCGTTCTTGTTAGCACCCCCCTTTGCTTTCTCTGCATTTGGTGTGGCAATAGGCTTGCGCGGATCACGACGGATATCTTCATCGCTTGGGGGTCTCTTGGAAGCGTTTGGAGGAAGTGATGATGATCTGGCTCCACGCTTTTCAGTCACTTCGCCAGTCTCAGGCTTAGCAACAACCCCTGTCAACTTTTCTCCAGTAGCACCATTTGGTACATGGCTAGTACGTCCACCCTCACGGCCTACACGAGCACCACCTCGTCCTCGACCGCCTCGAACTGGTAATGGAGTGTTGAATGTGACAGATGGAGTATATGGCACTGGGACCCACTTCTCCTTCGTCCTTGGTTTAGAGGGATTTTCGTCTTTCTCCTCCTTCTTGACTTTATCTTCTTCTTGGACCTTACGCTTCTCTTCTCCTAGTGCGATATCGGGCGTTGGCCAGGCCATAGAATCCTCGACTGGAGGTGGTAGTGGACTGGCAGCACTCTTATCTTTATCCTCGCTAACTCTACTGCCTCTGGCAGGTCGCTTGGCCGAATCCTCTTTCCCCTTGGTCAGACCATCTGGGCCCTTCTTTTGACCTTTATTCGAGGCGGTATCCTTGCTAGTTTGTGATGCCTTATCATCTTCGGAACCCTTTCCTTTTCGTCTCGACTCGGCAGGTTTTGCAGTCGAAGAGGAGGTTGAGGTTTCGGTGAAGGAGTTTGCTGTCTGAGGTATTGACGGGCTCGATTTTGTCTTTGCTGCCTGTGCCTCCTTGCGCTGCTCCCAGAAATTTACAGCTGGAGGTGGAGCTGGTACCAGAGGAACCTCAGGTACTTTCACCTCCTCTTTTTCTTTTTCTTTCTCTTTTTCCTTCTCTGCCTCCTTGTCGTCCTTCTTTTGCTTCTTGGACTTCTTGGGTTTTCTACCCTCACTTGCCTCTGCAGTAGGCTTTTCTTCTCTGCTTCGCCCAGCTTTCTCCCATCCTTGTTCAGACGCATCTGCAGTTCCATTTAAAGCGAGCTCATCCTCCTTTGGTAGAGTTGTAGTTGAGGCAGCACCAACACTTGGTGATTCTGTCACAGAGCTAGTGCTCACTTGTGATGTTGGTTTCGCATCCGTGTTGACTCCAAGTCCTAGCGGATCATCCTTGCTCAGAGCTTCGGTAGCGCCGTTGATATTTCTATCGCCATTTTCAGATACTGCTGCTCCGTTGACTGATGCTGAAGGTGTATTCGATATAGAATTCGATTCCTTAGCGGGTGTGCTGACACCAGAACCTGATGCCTGACTTGACTGCATAGCTGAGTTTGCAGTTGAAGTTGCGCGACCTTTTGCGGCCATCGCATATGAGAATGTAGGAGGGGTAGGGGTGCCCTCGGATTTCGGTGTTGCCGACGCCATTATGAATTGTATCACACAAGTATGAATTCTTCGCTCAATCAAGCAAGTCCAATTCTCGCGAACGGGTACTCGTAATGCTTGAAAGTAGATACAGAGGTGATTTGAAATTCACCCTGAGTATTGAACGTCCGGAGAGGTTTTACTCGACCTCTCCGCACTGCTAACCCAATGCGCTGATCAGATATATCAAGATCTTTAAAAGTTGAACCGATTCGGTACGGACCGCGAAAATCGAGATCTGAAAAGATCGCCGCTGAAACTTCGTTTGTAGTAGATATGAGGGGTATCTGCGTTAAATATGAAGAAGTATCTAGTCGCGCGAGTTTCGCAATATTTCCAGGTCCAAGAAATTACTTGAAAGATGTGAAAAGTAAATCAAGGATCGGTGGACAATAGGATCGGTGTTTATGAATGGTAGGCAGTAAGTCGTGTGGAACGAAACGGAAGATTTGTTTGATGGCACAGGTGATGCTGGCGACAAGGCGAAAGTAAGCTCGAACAACTGAATGGAAACTATAATCTATAACAAAATGTTAGTTGTATAATTCCAACATATTATGAGCAATTTGGAACAATTTGTGAATCAATATGACACACAAAGGCCGCAACTTATTTTCGAGTTGCCTGATGTACAATTGCGCGGTTGTAAAGCCGCACAAAAGTAATTATGATGAATATATCGAAAATTCTCCACGCACCTTTCGAGATAGTAAAAGTACCAGAAAGAAGATCAGTCCTATAGATAGATCTTTTAGTATTCAATCCAATTCAATTCAGAGAGAACAAGCCAGCAATGATGTAGAGATGTAAAAATTCCCCAGCGTTTGACAGACAGTGAGTGTATCACAGTTGCTGTCTCATATGGATGGATATCTTTGGATATCTTTTTGGTTGTCGTTTCGTTCCGTTCCGTTCCAAACCAAAAAATATATTAATGTTTTGGAAGAGAAGGAAGAGTACGGTATTCAAATGAGAAAAGACCTTTTTGACCACTTTTATGAAGAAGAGGTTCAAGTGGGTTGAGAAGTGAAGTGAGGTGAAGTGAGGTGAAGTGAGGTGAAGTGAGGTGAAGTGAGGTGAAGTAAAGAGATTTGAGGAAAAATGGAGTTTTTTTTTTTAAATTAAAGAAAGGCAGACAAAGTTCTTTAGGGTTGAAGTTCCGATATGAATAATATTTTTTGTTTAGATTCTGAATTTGAATTTAGTGAATTTTTTTATTTTCTCGGCTGAGATTTTTACTCTAAGTTACTCATAAATCTCATAAATATTATTATCTGAGGGGGGAGATACTTAGGTACGCACGGAAAAGTCGGTCCTAGTATGAAAGTTCCGTTAAGACGTTATAGATGTTACAGATGTTTGAATTGCTTTTTTCACTGTTTTATATTATATTATATTATATTATCTTTACTTTTACTTTACTGGAAATTGATGGATGAATAAACTTTTCGGATGGTTTCATTTATCCCAATTCGAGATGGGTAGTTAGTGGTGGTGGTGGTGGTGGTAGTGGTATCAATTATCAATTTACTTTCAATAGAGCGAGCGTACGTATGAAGTGTATAGAAAATAGGTAAGGATGGATGATCGATCAACAGGATCAACAGGACTTATCAAATATCTAAAGTTACTACTACTGCTGTATATATAAGTCAACAGTACCGGTTGGTCGGTCGGTATACCTTCATTGAATCAAAGTGTTACACATGTATGATGTGTGTAGGTAGGTAGGTAAGGTAAGTAGGTAGGTAAGTAGGTAGGTAAGTAGGTTATATGTTCTCCTCAACTATATAATCATCTATCAATAGGTATCAACCCAAAAAGCCTTGTAGATTATTATAATCTATATATATATATATATATATATATATAAGAGATATATGATTTGATCCTATTAAAGTTATACTTTTTATATTAATTTATAAATACTTTATTTAATATAATCTCTAAGCCTTTAAAGTAGCACTTTTCATATTGATCCACAAATCAAATCAAATCACCCTAACATTGTCTTGTCACCCGTCTTTACCCCTCCCCCCCTCCTCCCTCACCTATCTTATCTACCTGAGGCTGAGGTGAGGTAAGGTAAATTTCAATAATAATATCCGCGGTAGAGCCTTTTTTTCAGGGCTAGAAACCCCGGCCAAGATGTATCTGTCTGTGCTCATAATCAGTTATGACGATGAGTCGAAATCATATAAAAAAAAACATTCCCATTATACAGAGACATCAATCAATAACTACATACCGGGTACAATACAACAAAGCACTGCAATGATGACATTTCCATTGATTAATGCATTCGAAAACGAGAGAGAGGGAGAGAGAGAGAGAGAGAGAGAAATTACCATCATATCCGCCATATATATCCCCATCTCCTAGTAGGAAACACCATCCAGTTAGTTAAGCACGTCAAAGTCTTCTTTGATATCTTCAATCTCCTTCCTTTACAAACCTCATCCTCTTATTCATATACCTACGTCTGGTATTTGAGGTCATCGTTCCTCACAGCAACTGGAGGTGGGTGGGGGTTCTCTCTTCTACCTTGATTTACTTACCATCTCTCTCTTTATCAAGTCACGATGTAATGAGGGGTTTTGATTTCCTATGCCTCTCACCTGCATACAAAGTGGATCTAAACATCCATCATTCCCCTCCAGCTTTTCCCTTTGAAGCTCGCACTCCTCCCACTCAACTAATAAACATATGAGACAAATATCGTCATTACCACCATCTTTTCATTCTTCACTCTGCCATATCCCCCACCATATCCAATACCAAGGTTCAATACAATACTCGGTTTCAGATTCTCCCCCGGGGAGCTCTCGGGGAAGAAGGTACGGCATACAGGCGAGACGGGCTTGCTAGGAATTTAAAGCTTAATGTCTGTCATTTAATGTCTATCATTGACTTCATTCTTGCAGAGATCAAGAAGTCATGTATCTAGATAACATATGCGGTACCTCCATCCCTTCCCCNCCATAATCTGAAACCAAGCACTCTGTCCGACCTTGATATTGTTATCTACATCTTACTACATGACTTGCCCATCGTAATAATCAACCTTGAACCGCGTCTTGCGCCATGAAAAATAAATTTCTCACCCAAAACATT
>NGKJ01000002.1:0-19313 GCA_002162495.1 Myriosclerotinia curreyana
GGGGGGTTGTTTTTCAAACAACCAACATCTTCAATGAACAAAATTTCATGCTCGAGGTTCGAAGATTTCGTTACATGCAGTGATCGATAATCTCTTTCCTCTTTCAAAATGTCCAAGTATCTCAAATCCTCTTATAAGGTAAGACTTACAATAAATTTTTCTTCCCTTCCCAAATCCTTCCAAGTTCCTCTACTCCCCCTCCCCCCAAACTTTCCTCCTCACCTCCACTCCTCCACACCTTCTCATCTCCACCACCCCTCACCATAACCCCATACACCCATAACTCCACAACGCAAAATGAGATTTAATCAACCCCCCGTCCCCGTCCCGTCCCCGTCCCGTCCCCGACCCCCCAAAACACCAAAACCCAACCATTCAACCCGACGTTCGCTCTTCTCTTAAATTATACGATTTTAGGTTAAAGATTGTGCGTGCTACTGCATACCTACTACCTACTACCTGCTATAAGCATCTTCTAAATACGAGAAAGATACGTAGACAGGCAGGCACGCAGGCAGGTAGGTAGATAGGTAGATACTAACATAACAAACAGGGAGTTTAGACCGTCTATAATAACATCATCATCGATTAATAGACTGTTGTAGGAATTACCTAGTACATACTACATATACACATCCCTTGCAACTTGAGGATGATTTATCTTGCAGTGGGTAAGTCACTCGAGTGTATGAGATATATGATTCGAAGTGTTGGTTACATGACTCCAGTGTGACCATGCTCAGTTACTGTGGGTTGAAATGTTGAAATGTTTGTCCCGGTACAAGCGAACACCGAGAAGAGGATTATAAATCTGGCGATCCATCATGTATTCTCCTCGTCATCCTGTTATATACTTTCATCTAGATTACACTTCCAAGGAACCCCAAGCCATCCCAAGCCATTCCCCAGATTCGCGAATGCCAACAATTGTTACCACCCCTCCCATCTATCCCAAAAACCAAATCATTCATAAGCCGCTCGCCAATCATTATTAAATACCACCC
The DNA here is from genome assembly GCA_002162495.1 of Myriosclerotinia curreyana. Lineage (NCBI taxonomy): Eukaryota > Fungi > Ascomycota > Leotiomycetes > Helotiales > Sclerotiniaceae > Myriosclerotinia > Myriosclerotinia curreyana. Next base: position 1,005 of record NGKJ01000002.1, read on the forward strand.
CCACCCCCACCCCCTTTCAAGAAACAAGACCTTTCAAAAAAGCTTCCAAGATATCTCTCCTCTTCTCCTCCAAAACCTTCTTATTCCTCTCCTTAACCGCTATATTTCCCCTAAAAACCACCCCCACGAATGTTTCCGCAAAAGCCCTATTGACTTCCCTTCTCCTTACCGCGGCTGGGTCTTCCGGAAGAGGAGCTGATCTTCCTTTCCAACTCATTGTTCGCTTTATGGAACCAAATCCGATTCGAACTGCTGCGTCGAGAGAACGTCTCACTTTCGGAATGGGTGCTAACTCTCCCGCAACGCGTGATAGAGTTGATGTAAGGAAGACGAAGGAGATATTGTGGTGCGGTAAAGAGGATAAGACATCTAAGATCCACCCTTTAGTTTCTTCGACCGCGAATCGAGTACTTCCCGCTCGCGATGTGGTATCTGCGTCAATTTGCTCGCAAATATTTGCAGGTATGATGCCATCGGCAAGACTACGCAAAAATAGGATGAGAACTTCGGCCACGATTTCTAATCGATGAGCGGCTGGAATTTCGACAGGAAATATATCAAATATGCTTTGATCGGCATCCAAAGCAGCGAGTACTTGACCTTTCAAAGTAACTCGGGCAAAAGTGTCTTTAAATCGCCAGGTCTTCTCATCAAATGGCCAACCTGGAGCATCCATTGGGATCATTGCACCTTCCAGCATGTTTGAATCAGCAACGACACGATCAGTGAGAGAGTCCACGACTTGTGTGAGCTTGATTAGCTCCCGAGGTGCAGACCAAGTCACTTTTTGACCTCTATTGACAGGAGGCCCAGGTTCACCTCGTGGACGGGGTAATAAAGCTCGCACGCCGCCTTCTGGTATATGAATGAGCTCATCAATAGATCTCCCTAGACAAGATTGGAGCCAGTTTCCTTTTATTGGAACAAAGTGATCTCTTCCATCTGTGACTCGTAATACCAATACATCTTCGAGTAAGACGTCTCCATCATTCAATGACTTTGCAGAGGAAAAATCGTCCACTAAAACCTCCAACGTGGCGTTAATGGCATTTCCGGGTTCCAAGGTGATCTCTCGTTGGAGCTCTTTGAGAGCTCGATCATCTTCATCCATCTCAAATCCCGCAAAACATACACTGAGCCACGGCGGTGCGATTCTATCTTCTTGCCCTTCGACACCAGGTCTATCTACGAATGCAAATTTAGACGTGACTTGACTAGTGTTTGCAATCGTTAGATTTCTAGTTTTTCTGTGATCGAATTCAACATCACCAAAATCAACTACTCCGCTTCCATCATTGGATTTTTTCCGATATTTGTCATTTCCTTGGCTTTCCTCTGTATCCTGTGAATGTTCTACAACAATGGTTATTCCAGGCCGGGCTTCATTCTCCGCTCGATCAAGGTCTCTGGCTACCTCTTGCTGTACTTTGGATTTCAACTCCGGTACGACTGCATCATATTCCAAGGTAAAAACAGCATCGAGCGGTTTGTGATCCGATGATAAGACTCGTTGATGTGATGTGTAGACATCCAGGTTTATTCGATCCACAAATCCATCTCTAGTTACTACTGGTGCTGCTTCATTATCTTCCGTCTCATTATATTCGTCGTATTCATCATAATCATCGCTTTTAGAGGGCGGAATTTGTTGCTCGCCATCCTCATCTGGATCGTAGCTAAAGAGAACATCTTCATCGTCTGTTGCATGATCCATTCCTTGAGCCCTCATTTCTTCATCCTTTACCCTTGCTAAAGCCTCTTCATTCATCTTCGCATCAAATACCAATTTGTCTCTCCGTGTTCGGAATAAAATCCTATCACACCAACTTGGCGCTCTCCTTTTCTCACTGGAATCAAAAACTCCCATGCGCCCTACATCATATTTGTATGTTGGAAGGAAAGTTACTGGTCCTTCTCTCCAGCCATCATGGAATGCCCTTTTGGCTTTCTGAACATGCCTTAATTGGTCATGAGGTAATAATGAATCAATGGTAGCTTGTAATGAGCCAGGATCTTGGCTGGCATCTTGTATGAAATCATCTGGATCCGGAAGCGTAGTTACAGTCGAAGAATCATCATTCTGATCGAACGTGCTACTGGTTTTGCGCACATCTTCTTCCTCAGATTCGTCATCGCTATCAATAGACCTTATGACAATCGGTCCTTCGCCAGCATCAATTTCATTATCAATCTTCTTTCTTGATTGCGTTCCAATATCATATTCTCCTTTCGTGTGGAGCATCAATAATCGTCGAATGTCATCTCCAGGTAATCCATCCAACCTAAAATTTAGATCTCCAAACCAAAAAGCAAAGTCCTCGTCCCCAATACTTTCCTGGGCATCATCTAGAATCCCACCTCGGCTTATAGGGTCGAAATGAGTTCTTTGTAATATTTGTGAAACATCCCAAATCCGTCTTTCCAAATGTGCCTTATCCGTACCCGAAGCCAAATGTGAATTGACAAACACAAGTCTAGTTGTTTCTCCAAGTACTATTCTCGTAGTGACTGCGCCCTTGTTTCCTAGATATCCCATGAATCCAGTCCCAACACTGACCGTACTAACAGAACTTATTGTAGGCGCAACACTCGGGGAGGCGAAGATGAACATGAGTAGACCAGAGAGCTGTTGTTCAGCTACTAAGGTGTACCCTTCTGGTAAAGCCCCAGCAAGTGCTTTCCTCCATGTTGTTACAGGATCATTATTCGAATAAACTTTGCCAATGTATTCCCTCGCAGACGTGAGCTCAACAACTTCTTGTAATCCCAATACATATAATCCGATATCATCTCCTCCAGAAATTACACCCTCATCGCCACGCGGGATTGTTGACTCTTTCTTCATACGCCTTGCTTCTTGCTTGTCGACACTTTCTATCTTTGCTTGACTATCGTACTTCTCAATCGCATTGGCTATTTCAAGCCCAGCTAGTCGTTTGTCGATTCCTTTCCCTTGTACAAACCACCCTGCGAGATCTTTCTCAGTTCCAGGACAAGCAGCAACATTCCAACAACCAATCTTGATTTTTATTTTCTGCGGTCGAGTATATTCGTGTCGTCGCGCATAGACAGCTTTTGAAAGGGATTGTGGACTCGAGGTCATGGGCACCTCGACTTCGACAGGTTCTTCATCGATCGAATTTCTCGTACTCGGGGCCATCTTGAAGCTTTTATAATGTGTTTCGAAAATAACAGATGAATCAAAGTTTCACGATATAGATAAGAGGAAGGGTTAACCAGGCATATTGGTTGTGCGCGGTCTATTTAAAATTTCCTTTTCCCTTCCTCAAGATCGTGCTCGAGCTTCTTCTTTTCCCTCTTCTTATTCTTTGAATGACGGGGTAAATGACGTATAGCTCTTCAAGAAGCATAAGCTCACCGGGAGAATCTGTATGTCAAGAAAATAATTGGTAGAGAGTTTGATACGGTCCGTAATTGAAAGGGCGACAACAATAATTTTCAATTAAGGAAAGGAGAGAATGAGAGAATGAGAGAATGAGAGAATGACAAGAAAAGGAGTGGAGTAATCAAATATTGATAGACACGAGAAGGAATGCCAGGTTTTTCTTTATAGTGTGTGTCGGGGCCTACTTAACTGTAAATTGTGGTGCTGAATAGTGTTCTAGAAGTCAAAAGTGGAAGTGGAAGTGGAAGTGGAATTCCCCAATTACCACGAGGCTGAAATACTACTTACTAGGTAGGTATGTAATAATGACTTAGATCTTTTTGATGACAATCAAACGTCATCCACAATAACAAATCAATCATTCTCTATCACATTCACCATTCACCATTCTGTAACCCCTCCAACTGTTACACTCACTCGGTTATTTCCTCACATCATCGCTGTCGCATACCTAAGATCTACAATAATAACCACCCCCCCTCTTCCACCCCACCAGCAAACTACAACGCTTCACAGAGCAGCTCAACCTTTCGCCCATAATCTACAAAGTCTCAAACCCTCCCTCTTCGCAATAACTAAGCCATCAAAATGACACCTCGAAAGCCTCGCCAGCGCCAAAATCACCCCGGACCTTCTCAACTTAGTCAAGTTCAAGCTTCCGACTATGATACTGAAACTCCAATTCTAGGTCCCGCGCCTCCCACTCGTACAAATGAAGAACTCAATTTATCAGTCCTCCGACGATATCATCCCTCGATTCAAAAGATTACATCGCTGGCTGCGTCTGCCACCATGTACATGTTTTCTCTGGAATCCAAAACATGGGAGAAACTTCCTATCGAAGGTACATTATTTGTGTGCCAGCTATTTCCCTCCCCAACAACTGGCGCGGAAGATTACTGTATTGTAGTCCTCAATCGCAAGGGTCTCAATAATTTAATATACGATCTCAGCGAAATGAACAACGTGGAAATTAATGGCGAATATCTTATTTGGACGGTCGAAAAGCCAGAAACGGTTGGAGGTACCCCGGTAGCGAAAGCTTTTGGCATATTCATTCACGATGATGAGACGGGTACAAGAGTTATGAATCAAACAGAAATTCTCAATAATTGGACGAAGACGCAGGCCACCATGACTGACGTGGAAGTATTGGAGAATAAGGTGGAAAATTATGGAGAGAAGGGACCTCTCGAAGCTGAGAATACACATCCTGGCCAAACTCAAACACAAACCGAAGCACAAGGAGGGCGAAGATTAAGTCTAACAGATTTATTTTGCCGCTGAACAAGTCAAACAAGATGAAGAAATGGAAAGATGCTATACATTACGAACAAACGGTCACTTGGCGTGGAAGCAGCATAATCTTCACTTATCCATACCTACTGGTAGCTCCAATTGATCTCTCGAAGAATCATTGAGCCCTGGTGTATTGCTGTATGGCTAGTATCAAATATTACCATAGCCATCACGCCCTGGTTGAGGAGACAGCATAAGGCTTGCGTTGGGAAGGATTGCGGGAAGAAGGAAGGTAGTGTAAGATCTCAGGTCTGGAGGGAAGCATTCATGCAAAGGGCTCTATACATGTTTGTTGAAACCACGAATATGATGCGAGATTACAGCAAGAAATCTTTTTCCTTCCCTCTAGCCATTGTGATATTCCGCACAAATTCTTGACTTTCTAGTGTCTGTAAACTTACCTTTTTACGAGTGTCACGGATGCAATACTCGTAGATGGGCTATAAGAACTGCACAGCTTTCAATCTACTCTAATATCCATGATACTATAATTGATGCGCTTTACTTGAGAGTATATAATTTATAAATCAATACAAGCCCCTAGAAAATCTTGATTTATTTTTTTCCCTCCCAAAGGAAACTCAATGAGAGCTTACTATTCCCGGTGAGCTTTCCCGGTGAGGTCAACAGTCACGGTGCTCCAGATGACCCCCATTCCTCCTGAATCCGAGTAAATATTTTTTTCAAATCTTCTCCGCACAAACAATATACGCAAACTTTCCATCTCTCATTATATCACTTATAATAACTATAAGAACCAGGTAATATTTGTAAAACTACACAACTCCATCCAGGGCGACGATGAGACTCGGACGCGATGGGAGGTATTCGCTTATGATGATATGGAGTTAGAAACTGGTTTGGGAGGGGTATCAGGAGGGGGGTTGAGGATGTAGTTTTGATTGTGGCTCGGGGTGAAGCTGGAGCTGGTGGATTACCGGACCGGTAGATGGAGGAGAAATTTAGGGTAAGGTTAAGGGGGGAGAGGGGGGAGTGTGGATATATATTAGCTAGGTGGATGAGATGTAGGGGAGAGGAAGGTTTCTCGTGGGTTATTCTTGTCGTAGTTTCAAGACATCTTTAATCCATCGAAATCAATAGTGAAAGCCATTTAAACCTTTTCGTTTAGGAATATAAATATTATTATTCCCGGTCGTTAATCATCAACCTCCCTTCCCTAATACAAGCCATTCATTAATTAGTATATACTCAAAACATCGGTTCCATTATTATAATCCACGCCACAAACATCAACAAAGGAGCCCACAACCTCAGCCCTCTCACTCAACCAGCCCTGAATATCCTCTTCCTTGCAACTCGTTCCTGGTCCCCCCGTACACGATACCAAGTCCTGAGGACTGTTGTTTACAAGCACTCTATAATATGTTCCTGCGTCGTAACCAAAGCTATCGCATTCCATCTTCTCAATCGCGACGTTTGTCAAAAATGGAAGGATAGCGCTGGATTTCCAGGCTCGGTTGTAGTTGATTTGGTTTAATGGCATGGTGCCATTGATGTTGTTGGCTCCCGAGTATGCGGAGTTGTTGAAGAGACCAAGGGCAACGATGACGGTGGGTGGGAGTTCTCGGTGGGTGAATGAGATGTAGAGATCTTGATCACCGGTTGCATTTGATGCGTTGTTTTGCTCGGTCATCAATGTGTTGAATGTGGCATTGACCCAAGGGAAACCAATTGCACCTGAAGCATCATTGCCATAGCCTGTGTTGTAGAAATATTGTATGTCGTTGGTATACTCGAATCCAAGCCAATCAGTTGGAGAAAGGACGGAGAGGTCGCAAAAAGGAGAGGAACCGCGGATGACAGTCTCGTAGCCACATAAGAGTGACATTCCATAAACATCGTCAGCGGTGAAGTTGAAAGCTGGAGCCAAACTGTTGAAACGTGCAGTTATTGGTTTGGCGTAAATTTCTTGGAATTCGCCGGATTGATCGCTTCCACCAGAGGAGCTATATGCAGGGCAAGCCTTGTATGGCGTCAAGGAATTCGCACTATCATTCTTCCCTTCATATACCTGAACAATCTCGATATCTGAAGCATCATTGGCGAGTCCATTCGAGAATGATTGCGCAGTCTTCACTGTTCTCTTGGCTGTGGATGTCCATATCTTATTTGGTGTTCTCAAGCTTTGATATCTCTGCGCAATGTCCACACCCAAATTTGTAGCCTCCAACTTGCCCGACCTCGTTAACATTTCAATTTCGGGGTCGGTGATAGGAGCTTGCCATGTTGAAAGGAATGAAAGGCTTGGGATGCTCGCCCAATTCACCGATGTGTTTGCTAGCTTTTGCACAAAAGGCTCAATGTACTCTTCGTAATCGAAGTCATTGGCATATATGGCGGCATGGCGGACGAGGTAAGCAGCTCGAGTGACATTGCAACCTTGGGGAGCAGCAGGGTCGGTATCTGGATCTTGAGGATCAAATGGAGGTGCGGTTCCAGCTAGATGCTCCAATGGATCAAAAGAATAGGAGTTTGGGGAATGGGCGGCTATATTGGTAGCCTGGAGAGCGAAAGTGAGGAGAGCGGCTGAGAAACGCATCTTGATATTCTCGCAGATGGGAGGGAAACCGAGATAGGAGATGAAGGAAAGGAAGTAGAACTCAACCTACCAATTCTGGTACCTTACCTTCCTTATACTCCTGTACCTCAAAGATCTTCACAGCACAGTTCATCATAATGACTTGGATTTCACCGAGCAAACCAAGGCACGGAAAGGTACCCTGTGTACTTTGAAAATAATATTGGAACAGTCGGCAGCTAAAAGAGCTTTAGTTGGTTCCTTTCACCAGCTTGCTTTGTTGTCAAAATTTTGAGCTTGATGTCAGCCAAGATATTTAGATTACTCTAAATCTCCGCATCACAGCCACATTGTGGCTAGCCAGCCACAATCAAGCACATCAAAGTTTTGGTCTAATAATATACAAATGCATCTTTCTATATATACAATACAAACAATACAATACACATCACATCACATCACATCGCACCATCAAGCTTTCAACAGCGATTCCTCCAAATCCAGCCACTTTTGAACTAACACCACTAGCTCTCTTCGAAAAGCGGACGTTCCTAGCCACGTTTCTCTGGAGTATGGTAGTATGGAAGCTATACAATCTGGAAGGAACCAGTGATTGTAAATATCGTGTACTCTTTTCAGAGCGGAAAATTCGCCGATTGTAGGAAGATTCGGTCTGTTCCTCGTCTGCCAAACGTTCCATTCCTCGTACGCCAACATAATGAGTGTAGCAAGGGTCCATAGGAAGAGAAATTGAAGGATCAGAAAGATATAATTGAGCACTGCTCTAATCCGTGAAGACCGGCTGGGGCTGGTGCTCCTAATGGCTTGCTGTATTGCATTGGTTTGAGTATGGGTGTAAGTTTGGGTTTGCTGTGATCTATTCCGACGACCAGTAGGCCGGCGCACTGGGCCCGCTGGACCCCCAATGGGTGTTTGTGGTGGCTCATGTGCATCATGCCACACGTCTTCTGATTCATCTTCTGATTCCGATTCGTAGTTTAAACCTTCTACTTGGTCCGCCGCTGTCAATATGTTCATAAATACATCCTCCAAATACACCCCTGGATACAATTCAAAGTGATTGCATCTCCCGTTTGGCCATTGCATAGCCGCAATCAAATCATCCCACCATGTCAATCTATGAGCAATCAATCCATCTTCCTCGCCCATCTGGTCCCATCTCACTCTATATTCCTCCCTGCAATCTTCGGTTGGGTAAACGCTATTGAATGCCAAATCGTTTGCGACAAGGAATTCTCCAACCCATCTCGGACCTCCAAGTAACAAAACCCCCGGCTGTCCTGCTGCATCGGCAATGGTCTGCAAGTAGTCGGCTTTATAATCGTGTGTGAAATCCAGTCCTTGAGGGATGAGTGAAAAATCTATCACATGCAACCATTCGAATTCGCGATTAGCTTTCGCGGCAAGATGTGTCTTGCCAATGGCGGAGAATCCCAGAATTATCTTCGCTCGCTGTAGTCTGCCTTTGAATCGGGGAGCTTCTCGTTGTCTCGATCCAAGAGCCAGAGGTGACGGCGGCTTAGCCGACGAGTCAGAATTATTCGATGCGCTAGACGGAGGTGTTATTCTTCTCGCCATCCGAACTTAATTCATGCGGTATAATGGTCTTTTGAAGGTGGTGTCATGTTTGGAGGACTGTGGATGAAACGGCTTCATGTAATGCAAATGGTGGGTTATCTGTGATCCCTTGCGCGAATTCATTTAATGGTTCTGGCAGTACCAACCATTGTTCTCGTCACTTTTTGCCCTGAGAGTCGTGGGTATTGACGCAACTGGACATTGTTGAAGATTGAGACCTTTGAAAGCATCTTCCATGAAGAAAATGATTGTTTTCGAACAATCGCTCATGTGTCACTTGTCTCACTAAAAAAGTCTTGGTGTGGCTGGCTAGCAACATTCCGAAGGCGTCGCTTAGGAATCAGGGGATATCAGGGCAACTTCAATAACTCCAAGTACTCCTTCAATAAAAAATAAAAAAACCCATGACCAAGATCAAATATTCACTATTCAACAGCTGCTTCAAATCATCAAGGCCAGCTAGTCTACCGGTTTACCACTAATATTGTGCCGCCTACGAAGTTTCGAAGGGCACAGTTGTGGAATGTACTACCTCTCGAATGGCAATTCAGGCATACATGCACGGCGCATGTAATCTTTATAAGCTGTGAGAAACGGCGAGCGAAAGTTTGCTGGTCTGTATTACTGCCTCTAGATCCCCTACTGCATATCTGCAAGTAAGATTGAACCATGACCTTTCAAATCTGCAAGTAAGCATCGGCGTTTTAAAGAGACCAGATTGCAGTCAACAATTAATGATACTCGGACTTTGAATCTATTTGGAATATTTAATCACATGAAATACAAAGTCTCTTTGGAACATCAATCCTGTTTGGAATATTCTCAAAATGTCACGTTATACTCGAAGATACGCAGCTTTTCGAATGTCGAAAGCTTAACGCCTGCATTGCCATCTGAGCTTTGGAAACGGCGGTGAGTGTGTTTGTAACACCATACTATTGACGGATACTCCAGAATGATTCGCTAGGTCGTAGTCCCGCTGTTTGTTTTATCCTTCATTGGCTTCATGTTCGACACTTCGCCTTAGCTGTGCATATAGACTTAAATCTCAAGATTTAGAATTATTTTCATGTATCGGGCCCTACTAAGGCGACAGGCTTCGTCAGCGAATTGCTTAACGCAACTCCTTAGTTCTCTATAGCCTTCTAGATTGGACGGTGTTGTAATGGAAAATCCGGCGTCTAGCATTGTGCAGAGCAATTTTGTAATTTGTGGAGTTAAATGCGGTTGCATATGTACCCAAGTTCTGGGAGCAATGCTCTCTAGCTATTGGATCTTGAGGTGCGATTATGGGATGGAAGAGATTATTCACTGCAATCACATATCGTCGAGTGTTCGAAAAGTACTTGCGTTGTCAAAAATTGACGGAGTTATCAATATTAGTAAAAAAGCCCTGGATAATCTACCTCTCTATTCTTTAAAGAATCATGTCAAAATCTAAAGATATTCTCTACAGAATCCCTCACCAACATCGTTGCAATTTTCAGTCCCAGCCCCACAAAAGGGGGCTCCCTCGCTTCGCACTCACCCGGGACGCCGCATTAAACCACAGAACTGCCTATCCAACCTTCACAGATCAATCCTTACCCAACCCCCGTCTTCTTCGCCTCAGTCAAACACGAGTTTCCCACGCATCCCATCATCACTCGGCAAACAGCCCTGAAACACCCAAGAAAATGGTCAACGCTAGTATACACTAATAAACACCCCTCCCGCACGCTCATTTGAGCCCCATCAAATCAAGTACCAGAAATTAGTCGAAACCCCCTCTCATCCTTCCAGAAGACAGTTTGAAACCGATTCTCTCACTCAGCACCGCCCCAACTTGTCAATCTTCCCAGAAACCTGGCATCTATTTCTGGAAATTACAACGGTTTTCCACCTCATTGGTTCACAAGTTGAAAGCATCGTATTGCCTGATCTCAGAAACAGAGGAATCGGTGAGTCAAGTGGGACATGTAATAGATATGTAGTACAGCGTACCTAAATGGAAGAAGGGAGGAACAGCAATGGAAATGCCAGTGCAAAAGGATGATTGGAGTATGAGTCAGGCGGTTCACTTACCTAGGTAAAGTTAGATGGGTTAAGCTTTGGGATTGGTGACTACTTTCTGATGTTTCTGATGGCGAAAACGAGGCTGACGCCGGCCGTTTGGGATGTGGCATCGGGATTTGGGCGGAGACTCCTGGGGTTGAGTTGGGGTGAAATATTGGAATGGTTCAGAAAGGACGTAAATGGAGAGTTTTGAGATTGGAGATTTAGTAATTTGGTGGTTTTGATCTCTGAAAGAATGGCTGTTTGGCATCATTGCTTTTTACATTCATCTTGGTGGGTAGCACAGGAAGTGACGCAGCTAGTAGCTGAATGCTTTGGGCTTAAGATTGGCCACAGACATACATGGCATCTTGCAAAAGATGTAAATAGTACAGTCGTATTGTATGTCTAAAAAATTGTAATGAAATTCTGGTCCACTCGTGTCATAACCTGTCTAAACCCCAGTCACCGTTAAAGTAGCAAGCCAGTTCGCACTGGGAATCTATAAGTCTAAAAACCGAAAAACAGCCAACATAATACATCGCTATTCCGTCGTGGTAAATGTCCAATGCCCAATGTCCAATGTCCAATGCCCAGTCCCCAGTTCCCAGTTCCCAATATGTCGACCAGCGAAACTGATGATACAATGTCTACACCGTGCCCCATGCCCCATGCCCCATGCTAAATACCAATGCCAAAACCATGCCAGTTCCAGAAGAATCCCAGGCCCAGAGTCCCAAGCCCCCAAATTCCATTCCCAAGAAAATGACCATGCCAAAAACAAGTATGCAATCTATTTACTGATAGCATCTCGTATATTGCGAGATTCGGGTCGAGTTTTTTGTAGAGGTTCAAGTCCGCAGCACTACATCGGCAAACTGCAAGAACCTAATCACAAGATTCGTGCTAGTAAGATGAATGCACACCGCAAGTGTATCCAACAAGTAATGTCCTTTCTTCAACAATGTGACCCGGTGTTCCGTACGCGGGACACATATCTATCGCGTGGGTATAGTAGGTACATCTACACACAGAATAACGTTCGACGAGGATGTAGCACATGATCTCAGATCTGCGTGGCCTAATGATAAAGGTGATTTGAAGGAAGGGTAGGTGAAGGATTTGTGAGGTAAAATGGCAATTAATTTTCTTCGGATTGTTAGGGGTGATCGAAGTGTGTGGTTCGAAGTTGAGACAGTGAGTGATGTGTGATCTGCGATTTGTAGGGGATAAGACTTCCGTCGAGTATCGATGTCTTATATAGCCTTAGTAAGGTCTGTATTGGTCAGTATAAGTCTAGCAAGAGAGAAGGAGCCTTGGAAAACAGATGATCCTTCAAGTCTTAGCCTCATCATTCTAGCTGAAGACTAAGGCTGCCATGGTTGTCATGATTTCTACCATTATAGACATGACTCTATGATGAGATAAGAGTGTTGAGCCTCCACAAATAGCTAGATTCTCTTTCAGGCTCCATTGACAAAGAGCCGAGGTATGATGGGCAGCTGTGGAAATAGCTTCAAAGGAGTGAGAGGCCTGAGGATAACGGTGATTTTTTGAATAGAGCACAAGAATTTTGACTAGTTTCAAGGTCAAGTTGCATGCTTTAAAGGCTGAGTTCCTTGCCACTAAGGTCAGGTACAGTAATGACGATGCAGACGTTGAATACAACGCTTCCCATTGGAACGAGGGTGCGAGGAAGACCTATAAGCGTACCGCATGCCCTTGTAGTCATGTGTCTTTGCATTATCTGATTGAGAGGGGCCAGCTGCTGCGCTGCAGCCCTACCATAGGGCTATACACTTCGTGCAACTTTGTATCCATTATTTTCAGCCCTTATACTGGTTCCCCGTCAAAATTTTACGATCGGTAGTAGCTTCTGGAAACGTAATCTGATGCCTGGGATATGCAGTAAGCAAATTGCTCCATTGTATGCTGTTTTCTTAGCATTTTGCCTACAGTATCGTTGCCTGTTTCCATTGCTTCAGATTCTTATGCCCAGGGTGACCGTAACGGCGCACGTCGGACCTGCTCTTCTTAGTTGACGAGGGGCGGTATTAATAATGACTCCTGAAAGATATCAGGTTGCATTCAGCGCCACTCCTTTTCCTTGAGCCCCTGACATCATTGTTTGTATAAGCTACTGATATGCACTGAACAGCAAGCCCGCATTGCTAGTGCTCTTATAAATGCTCATGAAGAAATCCCACAGGTTGAGTGTACGACTTAGTGGATCTCCAAAGTACGTTTTGTTGAGGCTTAGGTCCCATGGATATTTGACCCGAGGTATATCGGAGGGACCGTTTGACCAAAATCCACAGATTGCAAATGATTCTCAGTAGAAGCGGTGACTCGAAACTGGTATATAAAGAAAAGGTTAGCGCAACGGTGACTAGCGATCATGCACAAGAGTCGATGGGGATGTAATACGACCTAAGTCCTGCGAAAACTCATGCAATTCAGGGGTATTACATCAGCCTTATCAACATTAAGTATGCAACCATCAGATCCCTCATTCGAATCGAAACTTCTAGTTTTATCTTGCCGTAGCAATATTGATTGCACCCAAATATTGATTGATTGTTTTTCGGGGCAACGATACTCCGGTGATGCAATATCTAGACATGCATTTCATGCTGTTCTCAGTTATTTTGTCATTTAGAAGTGCCGAGTCCGAATGGGATTCGACAGTTGACGCATCATGCAAGCACACAACAGGATGACAGCTCAAACAACCTGAAGCAGAGTAGGGTATATATGTCCCAGAGGGAGACGGACATCTTAGGTGTAAAAGCCGAGAAGATGAGAGAGAGTAGCTAGGTAAGCTCACTTGAATTAAGCCACTTCTCACATACTTCCGAACCAGGTTTAGAAGAGTGCTATTGGGAACATCCGTCGACCACGTGGAAGAGAGAGCCGACTGTCTAGAGATCGTATAGCTTTATTCTACGTGAGAGGTGTTGTAGCACCTAGTGACCCACGATAACAGCGGACATGTCAAAGAGATGATCCAGGAGATAATTTTGACATCATACCCTCAAGGCAAGGCAAATTTGCAGTACATAGCAATGACAGTAACGCGTTAATTGTTGCTTAATGGGCTATGTTGAGGACTTCCTCTTATCTTGATCAAAAAGTCCGCGAGCTTCCTCACCATCTTAATGGGGAATGTGTCCTTGTACGAATCACGTGGTGGGTCAACATAAGGTAACCTGTTTGTAACATCAACAACTTCCCTCTCGCTCTTCTCATCATGATCATCTATTCAACCGATACCTATCTGTCCATAACCTAGCTATGACCATAGTTTTCCCCCGAACTCCTTGAATATGTGAATATATCGTTTGACTATTTGCATTCATTGAGGTCCTGCTTTCTCAAATCGCTATTTCCACGACAATACCAATCCCCGACGGTCAAAACCTGTGAGTGAACTGCGAGTGAGGAATATGTTGAGTCTGAAGGAGGTTAAGAGTTGGTTTCGTTTATAACGGATGAGGTCCGAAGATAACGATATCATGAAAGCAGAGATACTTTGACGTTGCACTCTCATGGGATCTTTACAAGGGTTTGCGGATTTTGAATCGTCAAAGGTTGGTCGGCCGATTTGCAACAGATCAGAAGAAATCAATGATATATCAATGTGTGTATGAGTACTGCGCATTGAAGTCACGTATCATTGCCCTTCTATAGGTCCTCTGGTTCATTGTTCCTCAGGGGAGAAGCTCCGATTCCTGTTGCATAGCCCTCAATTTAGCCTTTTGTTTATGAGTAATTCGGTCCATTGGGTGAAATTTGTTAAATCATTGTTTTCAACAATGAAGATTCAAAGTTTGATTGGCGGTTGCATTCACTTCTCTATTTGTATGGTCTGATGTGGGCAACGCGTGGGCTTATGAAACAATTACACGCAGTGTACATGTACAGCCTGCCATGAGTTTAGAGGCCGGTTTGTTATACAGCCTCGATTTAATGGCGCAATCTAGACAATCTAGATTCATTGATTGCCGTTCGCATGAGTTTTCTCCTTTCGGATCAATAGATTTCAGGTCACTGCCCCAAATAAAGCTTCACTCATCTCGCTTCGTGAATCCAGCGGTTTTCAAGCAGTGAGAAAAGGCCTACTGTGCCACTCAAAGGAAGCACGTTACCGAACAAGTCCAGCACATTTAATCCAGCTCAGGATCTGTTATTCCAAATAAAAGGAGGACGAAAGGTAGTAAGCATTGCTTATAATTATATCCGTCGACCAGGTCTTCTACCTATCCTGATCTCTCGTTTTGTTATTTGCTCTCTTTTTCTTCTCTGTATTTACTTCGTCCAATATCAACCTCAATTTGCTTGAAAATGCATACAAGAAAGCTTACAATGCTATTAGCCTTGGCGCTGACGAGTGTTAAGTTAAGCTCAGCGGGATCAACATCCGGCTGTGCAGCAATTGCGAACGTGTTGAAGGCATATAGCTCTGCTCATCCAACAGGTAAAGTAAATTCCGCATGTTTAAAGTTTGTACCTAACTTAATGTTCTAGCAACAAACCATCCACCCCTCAATGCCTCCGTCGCTCTTCAGTGCCTTCAGTCTGTACCTCTAGATGTACAGCGTTCCTCTGATTTTGTAGATCACATAGAGCCATTCTGGCAGTTTCAGAGTACTCTTGCCTATCTCAAAGACCCCCCAGCGGATTACCCTTTGCCCGGTGCCGATATGCTAGGAGGTTTGGCAGAGATCAAAGACAACATTAATTCTGGATACTATGCAAGCCAATGGGACTTCGAAAAGGACCTTTATGCCCTAGGAAATATTCTACCTCATGATTTCCACGTTAATTTGCCGCTTCCTCTAATGGCTGTCTTCTCCTTCTCTACTTTAGATGGACCTTTAGTATCGATATCGTCTGATGGCTTAGCAATGCCAGATTTATACTTTAAATGTATGTTTTGATTTGACACATTTTGATTCTTCCGTGATGGGAAACTAATTTTGCACAGATGATCTTGACAAGCAGAGAAATATGACTTCATCCAAAACAGGAAATTGGACAGCATCACCACTCGTCAAAGTCAACGATCAAAATGCCACTTTATACGTTGAATTTCTCAGTCAGAATAATGGTGTATATCAAGATAACGATGCCAATTACAACCGAATGTTCTATTCATTGCCGAATCTAGCGTTTTTCGGGAGTAACGGAATGTTCACATCTGGAGGATATCGTTATGGATTTTCAGCCGACATTATAAAGTACACTTTCGCTAATGGAACTGTCGTGAATGCGAGAACTCAAGCATCTACAAGTGTCAACTTTACTTCCATAGCTTCAGGGCAAGATTTGTTCAATGCTGTAGATCTACCCAAAACAGAATCAACAACTTCGGGCTCCTCAACCTTGGATGGTCGACAGAGCACCACAGATAAAGTCGCAGCGAGATCAATTACATCACTCGCAGGCTATCCAGAGTCAATTGTAATGCACCCAGATGGCTACACGAGCGGTTACTTTTTCGAAGACACTATGACTGCAGTCTTGGTGATGCAAGGTTTCGTTGATCCTTCCGGTTCGAATCACAAAGCAGCAGTCGAACAGCAGAGGGTTATTGGTGAGTTTTTAGCAGTATGCAAGAAGGCGAAGATGGAGCACTTAATCATAGACGTACAAGACAACGGAGGTGGTGATTTATTCAGTGGATACGATGCTTTCAAGCAGATTTTTCCCGACCTCGAGCCGTTTGGAGCATCTCGATACCGAGCCACACCACTGGTAAATTACATAGGTACCATTTTCAGTGGTGCGGGAAAGTATGATGCTAGTCACGATTATCTCTTTCAAACACAATCACAACTTGATGGAAATGGGCAACCATTTCAAAGTTGGAACCAAGAAAATCCCAACACCATGATCCATGGTGACAACTTCACTGCGGAACTTCGTTATAACCTTTCAGACATTGTCACGATGGTAAGCTGCTTACTTAATCATTACTAGATCCATGCTAAAAGTTCTTTAGAGCCGGTCGGGTGGTATTAACGTGACTGGCTACTTAAGTAACAGCAATCCTCCTGCAGCAGTCTTCAATGCCTCAAACATCGTGATGCTTATGGATGGTGGTTGTGGATCCACGTGTGCTATTTTTGCTGAAATGATGAAGGCTAAAGGTGGTGTCCGAAGTGGTATGCTAATCCTTTCACTTGCATTGGTCATTCTCATTAACATGTATTTAGTTGCTGTTGGTGGTCGTCCGCAACCGGGTCCTCAACAAGGAGTGTGTGGCTCGAAAGGAGCTCAGGTCTTAAGCTATAATGGAATTGCTTCTCAAATTGAAGCTCTACCAGATGCACAAGCATCATATCTTCAGCAAGGCTTCCAATTACCAGATTATCCGCCCGCGGAATATATCCCAAACATCAATTCCAATGTGTCTCTTGGATCAACTTCGACCTTTATGTCTAATGGGCGTTTCAATCTCCGAAGCGCCATGCATGAAGAAGATGAAACATCCACACCTTTGCAATTCCAATACGAAGCTGCAAATTGTCGCTTGTTCTACACGAAAGAGGATATCTATGATGTTACCGGATTATGGATGAGAGTTCAATCAGTGGTTTGGAGAGGACAGCCATGTGTAGAAGGTAGTACTATCAATGATGATAATACAATATCCTCGGGAGCTTACGATACAGTGCCATTCGGAGATTCGGCTCTACCAAATGTCGAGCTACCAGCACAACCTGGATTGGTACCTATTGGACAAGGAATCAAATCTTGGGCCAGTGAGAGTGGAAATAGAAAAGAGAGTGCACAAAAGGCGTTTGTTGGAGCGATCTGGAACGGATTACAATAATTTTTTGGGTGCATGAGATTGGGAATCTAGAATTTACATGTGTCTTGCATTGGGGGTTTTGATGAATGCATATTCTGGGAATTTGGGGATAATTGGTTATGGATGGAGGAAAGTTAATGATATTGGATCTGATATGTATTCATGAGCGAAGGCGTGAGGAGTACCTTTGGTGGCGTGGAATTGACATATTTTAATGGAGTCTTCAAAGATATTTGAAGTTGTGTTGCCGTTATGTGAATAGCAACCTACAGATAAGTTGAACATCACATCGACCTCTCCAACAACTTACCACTTACATGTCGTCAAGAGAGTTTTCTGCTAACGATACTAGAAAAGTATAAATCGCTTAAGGTTACATATCCCTGATGACCTGATGTCAGATAGTTACTTACAAGCACATCTGCTGCAAACCCAAAGATACCAGGACTCCAAAGAGCTCTTCAAAAGGCTCTTCAACAGTAGTCTGGATTCTCTTATAATGGGAGAGTTCAATAATGGTTTGAAAGTAGGATTTAAAACTCTACAGGATGTTTATTTAGGGTTAAGCTAGCCTTACTAATCCATATGGATTAGTAAGGCTAGCTTAACCCTAAA
>NGKJ01000002.1:19413-29883 GCA_002162495.1 Myriosclerotinia curreyana
CCCAATGCAAAACACCAACAAATACAGATAGTAAACACAGGTAGTAATCAAAAAGATCTTAGGTAAGATAATATTATTAAGTCTTCATTTATATTTTATATTCACCTCATATATTGATATTTGGTGAATTCTGATTGAGTTATGAAAATCATGTGATGATCAAAAACCTGAGGCATTAACATTAACTCGGTAAATTTTTTAGCTCCAAAAATTAAAATCTGGCGTGCTGAGATTTTTGTGTTCCTGTAGGTAGGTAATAATACAATACACTCCATATCTCCAACCACCCGCAACCCACCGCAACAACCACCGATGAAAAAGGACCACCTACCACAATCGCCAATCCCCCTCTTCCCCCCTTTAGTTCAACGATATCAATTTTAATTTCAAATACTACTACAGTTTTCCCTTCTTTTACGATATTACGATATTCGCTATCGTAGAGAAAATAATTCCCACTTTTTCCCAATATCAAGTTTCCACTAGTTTGTGATCATCGACTTCTCTTTTGGGTTCCATCCATCAATAATAATATTGCATCAACTTTATCAAAAGAAACATCGCGCCAAGTTGTTGCATCTATCAAGAGATCATTCAATATCAACCCCGAACGCGCCCATTCATATGGTCGCGCGATAACAATCATTTTTCCCCTCTATCGACGTGTTCACTCATTGTCAAATCATTGTTGACTTGATCAATACATCTTATTACACCTTACGCGCTTCAACACAACGTTGTACCTCATGCGCAAGGCTACCTTTTGATATGCGCTGAAGCTTACCTTGACATCAACAACAACCATAACTCAAACATCCACTTGATACACCATTTTTCCCCCACGCCACTATGGCTTCGACAGTCCAGAACGCGCCGGCGGTTCAACAGCCTGGTTCCTCTGTCCCCAATGATCCGCATATACAAGTTATGTTACAGGTAATCTTCCCTTCCACCCTTTTTCAATCAAATCCTTTTCACATTCTGCAATTGTATCTTTTACTAACTTTTTGATTTTCACAGAGATATAAGCAAATGAAAGAGCAAGGCGTGTCAGAAAAAGATCCCGAATTCATAAAGCTCCACCATACTCTCTCAGCCTTTCGCATGCATCGACAGAAAGCTGTATTTGCACAACAGCAACAGCAGATGATGCAACAGCAGCAACAAAATGCAAATAGTGTCGCGGCAAATGGCTCGAATCTACCCCGACCTCCCTCTACTTCGAGTTCGGTCTCCGGCGCACAAATTCCTGCTACATCCTCACTTGGCCCCTCAGCGATTCCGGCAACTTCAGCAGGTCCTGCCGCATCCAAAGCAGCGGCTGCCTCTCAGAAACCAACCGGTATAAGCTCCGGCTACTTTTCACCAGAACAATTGAGCATGTTAAAGCATCAGATTTATGCCTTCAAATGTTTATCGAAGAACTTGGGCATACCTGCACAAACCCAGCAGCAACTATTCGCGTCTCTAAAGAAGCCGTCTACTCCAATCGAACAAGCACTGTCGACCTCTCAACAGCCCGGTGAGGATGCCCTGCCTAGTGCCAATGGAGCAGAAACTTCTGTGATTCAACAGGTCGAGGGACCGAAAATCCACGAATATACGGGATTTAAAGACCCTCGTGCGCAGCTTTTGAAACAAATTGGCTATGGCACGCACAAGAACAAGGAAAGGCGACCAATAATACCAGCTATATTTCCAACCGGTATCAATATTGAGGAACTTCGCCAAAGACGAGCCCAGATTATCCACAATCGTATGAACGCGAGACTCAATGAGTTGAGGTCATTACCTGCAAACATTGTGCATCTAGATGCACGGGACGATGATATGGTTCCAGACGACTCTCTCAGGCGCAAGGCCTTGATCGA
Source organism: Myriosclerotinia curreyana (assembly GCA_002162495.1). Taxonomy (NCBI): domain Eukaryota; kingdom Fungi; phylum Ascomycota; class Leotiomycetes; order Helotiales; family Sclerotiniaceae; genus Myriosclerotinia; species Myriosclerotinia curreyana. The sequence continues at coordinate 21,285 of NGKJ01000002.1, forward strand.
GATGAAAATGTTAGCACTTTACGACAAACAAAAGGCGTTACGCGAGAGAGTCGGTAAACAGATGGTTCAATACGATAATCTAGCGATGACGGCCAACCGAAGCATTTATCGTCGCATGAAGAAACAATCACTCCGAGAAGCTAGAATCACCGAGAAATTGGAGAAGCAACAACGCGACGCTCGTGAGACTCGCGAGAAGAAGAAGCACACCGATTATTTGCACACAGTTCTCAATCATGCTCGCGAGGTCAATTTGGCTGGCCAAAACCAAAGACTGAAGATGGTAAAATTGGGCCGCATGATGGTAACTCAACATCAAAACATCGAGAAGGAAGAGCAAAAGCGCATCGAGCGAACAGCAAAGCAGCGTCTCGCAGCTTTGAAATCGAACGACGAGGAGGCATACCTGAAGTTGTTAGATCAAGCAAAAGATACTCGTATCACTCACTTACTCAGACAAACGGATGGTTTCTTATCTCAACTTGCTGCATCCGTCAAGGAGCAACAGCGAAAAGCAGCCGAGCGCTATGGTGATGATGGCGGTGACTTTGAGGAGGATGAATCTGAAGACGATGATGAAGAGGAACAAGACACACGCAAGATCGACTACTATGCCGTCGCCCATCGCATCAAGGAAGAAGTCACCAAACAACCTGACATTCTTGTTGGTGGTACTTTGAAGGAATATCAATTGAAGGGTTTGCAATGGATGATTTCGTTGTACAACAATAACTTGAACGGTATTTTGGCAGATGAGATGGGTCTTGGTAAAACTATCCAGACCATCAGTTTGCTCACATATTTGATTGAGGTCAAAAAGCAGAACGGTCCTTTCTTGGTTATTGTTCCGTTGAGTACCTTGACGAATTGGACTCTCGAGTTCGAAAAGTGGGCCCCGTCGATTGGAAAGATTGTTTACAAAGGTCCCCCAAACACAAGAAAGCAACAGCAAAACCACATTCGTTACGGAAACTTCCAAGTACTTTTGACTACCTACGAGTATATCATCAAGGACAGACCGATTTTGAGTAAGATCAAATGGGTCCATATGATTATCGATGAAGGTCACCGTATGAAGAACGCACAGTCGAAGCTTAGTGCTACTCTCACACAGTACTACAGTACTCGTTACCGTCTCATTCTCACTGGTACCCCTCTCCAAAACAATCTACCAGAACTTTGGGCATTGCTCAATTTCGTTCTTCCAACCATCTTCAAATCCGTTAAATCTTTCGACGAATGGTTCAATACTCCGTTTGCCAACACTGGTGGTCAAGACAAGATGGAGCTTACTGAAGAAGAACAAATTCTTGTCATCAGACGTCTGCACAAAGTTTTGCGACCTTTCTTGCTTCGTCGTCTTAAGAAGGATGTCGAAAAGGATCTCCCCGACAAGACCGAGAAGGTAATCAAGTGTAAATTCTCGGCTCTGCAAGCCCGCCTTTACAAACAAATGGTTACCCACAACAAGCTAGTTGTCAGCGACGGCAAAGGAGGCAAGACTGGAGCTAAAGGATTGAGCAATATGATCATGCAATTGCGAAAGCTTTGTAACCATCCTTTTGTGTTTGGCGAAGTTGAGGATCAAATGAACCCTCTCAACACCGTGAACGATACTTTATGGCGAAGTGCGGGGAAATTCGAGTTGCTTGACCGTATTCTGCCAAAGTATCACGCAACTGGACACAGAGTTTTGATGTTTTTCCAAATGACGGCCATTATGGACATCATGGGGGAATTTCTGGAATACAGAGGCATTAAATTCATGAGATTGGATGGTACGACTAAATCTGATGATCGTTCTGAGCTTCTCAAGAAGTTTAATGCACCAAACTCGGAATACTTCTGTTTCTTGCTCTCAACTCGTGCAGGAGGTCTTGGTTTGAATTTGCAAACTGCCGACACTGTCATCATCTACGATTCGGATTGGAATCCTCATCAAGATTTACAGGCTCAGGATCGTGCTCATCGTATCGGTCAAAAGAATGAAGTCCGTATTCTACGACTTATAAGTTCCAATTCGGTTGAGGAGAAGATTTTGGAAAGAGCAAAGTTCAAGCTCGATATGGATGGCAAGGTCATTCAAGCTGGTAGATTTGATAACAAGTCATCTGAAACAGATCGTGATGCAATGCTGAGGGTCATGTTGGAATCAGCTGAAGCCGCTGAGTCTCTGGAGCAGGACGACATGGATGATGAAGAGCTCAACGAGATCTTAGCACGTTCTGACGAGGAGATTATCAAGTTCAGAGAAATGGACGAGGAACGAAACAAGAATCTACTATACGGCAATAACCCTCAAAGCAAGCGTATTCCACGTCTCATGGCGGAAAGTGAGCTCCCTGAAATTTACATGTCAGATGGAAATCCTATATCGGACGAGCCCGAGGCACCACAAGGTCGTGGCGCAAGAGAGCGCACTCGTGTCAAGTACGATGATGGTCTCACAGAGGAGCAATGGACTATGGCTGTGGATGATGATGAGGATTCACCAGAAGCTGCGGCAGCTCGTAAAGCAGCTAGGGCGGATCGTCGTGAACGAAACAAGGCAAGAAAGGCCGGTCAACTACATGGCCCTCTTTCACCAGCTGGTAGTCGTGATAGCTCCGAAGACCCCGAGCCTGAGCCTGAGCCAACACCTAAGAAGGGACGTGGTCGCAAACCAGGATTCAAGGTTGAGAAGCGCAAGGCCGACGACTTTGATGAAGAACCACCACCAAAGAAGACAAAGCGTGGCGGTCCTGGACGCCCACCAAGAATTCCCAACGGAGATATCTTAACGCCCAAGACTCGTATCACTCTCCAGGCCAGTCTGAAGATCATCTTTGATCATCTGATGCATTTGAAATCTCTACCTGAATCCCCAGACTCACAAGGAGAACAAACCACACGCGAGATCATATTCCCATTTGTTTCCTTGCCATCGAAGAAAGACTTCCCAGATTACTACATGTATATCAAGGAACCAATTGCTATGAAGCTCATCGAAAAGAAAATTAACAAGAGAGAATACAACAGTCTCCAGGATTTCAAGAAAGATATCGACACTCTCTGCACTAATGCTAAGACATACAACGAGGATGGCAGCTTGATCTATGTTGATGCTGTCGCAATTAGCGTAAGTTAAATCTATATCCATTCATGTTACAATACTAACAATGCATAGGAGGAGTGCGAGTCTCGAATTCAAGACGAAATTAACGAGCATCCGGAACTTGGCGCTGAGGGCGATGAGACTTCACGAAACGGTGGTTCAACAGCTCCTACTACGAGTGCTGGTACTCCTATGCCAGCATCAGGACCGACCACAAAGTTGAAGCTCACCTTCAATAAGCAGACCAACGGCAGAAGTGGCAGTACGCAAAGTGATGACGATGATGAGGATGAGTAGACACTCATACATGAGGTTTATTGTGATTTACGAATGGAGGTGTAAAGGGGTTTGCTAGGTTACTTTTCTCGCACGTATGATCCGTGTATGTTGTTTTTTTAGTGGCGTTGACATCACGAGGAATGGAGTTACTTGAGGGAGGAAAACACATTTGCGCATTTGACGCGAAGGCATGACAAAGGCTTTTCTATTCTACCAAAAAGGCCCTTGCCTAGAATGTATTTTAATAGAAACGAATGAGAGCATGGGAGATATTTCCATAGTGGCAGTCTATTGACTGAAATCAAGAAATTGTACAAAAGCAAGCACTGACTGTTTGAAAAGTTGTATAGTTTATTTTTCACGGTAAATATTAGCTGAAAATACCAGTAATAAATAAATACTAGAAGCATGTTGATGCCACATGTGTGGTGTGGTGTTGTTAAACTTGATTAGGACTAGCGTCAAGCTCTACAGATCAGGGTCCGAGCTTTAAATTTATAGCGTTGTTAATAACCGTATTCAAAGGCTTTCAGTTTAATTGTCTGCAGTATCGTATCTCAACATTGCATACCGCTGAATATATCAACTTAGAGTTGATTTATCTTGCGTCTTTCGTCGGCTTGTTGCACAAAATAATCACCTTCTCAGATGCAGATATTCGGAACTCGATGAAACCTTAACCCAATAGGTTGATCATAGGTTGATCCTCGACGCGACTTTCCCAGCTCTTCGATTGCGCCAATCGTCCAGGCTCCCCCAAATACTTAACGACGCGCAGAATAGCAAGCCAACATCATGTCTGCGAACAAGAATGGCCATATCAATGGCGGCGCAAATGGGTATGATGCTGGGAACTCGACTGGAAGAATGATTAGCAAACGATTTTCCGACATTCCCTCGGCGATCGATATTCCGGTGACTGGAGAAGATGACGATCAGGCTGTCGAGATCGATCTCGAAGATCTACTGGACGATCCTACCGAACTGTGTACACTACTCGAGAACGAAGGCGCGGCTCGTACATATTGGATGACGGTTGCACTGGCATACGCGAAGCAGAAGAAGGTGGATCATGCCATTGAGATGTTGACCAAAGGCCAATCTGCTATGCGCGGTGGTAATAAAGAGAGACTCAGTATGCTTACATGTTTGTGCTGGATGTATCTTTGGAAAAGTAAGGAGGCACCTCGCCATCGGCCAGATGGCGTGGAGGACGGAGATGAGATTAAAACCAAAGAAGACTGGTTAAAGATGGCGACGTCAAATTTGAACGATGCTTCCCGAATCAATCCATCCTTTCCACCGCTATTTCTAGCTCGAGGTGTTCTGCAGCTCCTCCGAGCTTCTACTCGACCATTTCCTAAAAACAACACAGCGCCCGGCGCACTAGATCCCGAGAAGGCTGAGCTTCTGCGAGGAGCTCAAAAGGCATTCGAGGATGCTATCAAGGCTTCGCATGGCAGGAACATGTTGGCAGTCTTGGGTAAGGCCAGAGCTGCATTTTCAATGGGTAAATACGCTGAGGCTTTGGAGGGATACCAAGAAGCATTACGATCAATGCCAGATCTGGTAGACCCCGACCCAAGAATTGGAATAGGCTGTTGTTTCTGGCAATTGGGTTTCAAGGAAGACGCGAAAGCTGCTTGGGAACGATCTCTAGAAATCAATCCGGATTCGAAGGTCGCAAACATATTACTCGCTCAGTTCTATCTCGATCAATGCGCACACGTACCAACGAATAGTCCTGAATTTATTCAATTGTACAAGAAGGCCATGACCGAGTATACTCAGAGATCCTACAAGGCAGACAAGGATATGCCTCTAACTTGTGCTACATTTGCTGGATACTTCCTATCGCGGAAATCGATGCCAAACGTTGAAGCTCTGGCCACAAAGGCCATCCAATACACAGACGTCAATGCGATTGCAAGTGATGGATGGTATTTGCTTGCGAGGAAAGAACACTTCGATGACAATTACGAGAAGGCACTTGATTACTACGGCCGGGCTGATGATGCGCGTGGTGGTGCTGACAGAGGATATATGCCAGCCAAATTTGGAGCTTCACAATTATCTGTATTGAAAGGCGACTTCGGTGAAGCAAAATTACGACTCGAGAAGATTATTCAACAATCCAAGAACATTGAGGCAATGATTTTGCTGGGAACCCTGTATGCGGAAGAAGTATTCAGCAGTCAGGAAAGTGGAATCAAGGAAGATAAGACCACAGAATTCAAAAAAGCTATTGGATATCTTGAGAATGTCCGTACAGCATGGAAAGATCCCAAAAAGAATCTTGTTCCTGATCCGTCGGTCCTTCTTAACCTTGCGAGACTTTACGAAACAGAACAACCGGAGAAAAGCCTGCAATGCCTCCAGCAAGTTGAGCAAATCGAATTTGATCAGATTCCAGCTGTAGACAAACCAGAGGAGACGGACGATGAGGCTGCATACAAAAACGCTCTGCGCGAACATTTATCTCCCCAGTTATTGAACAACATAGGATGCTTTTACTATCAATCCGAAAAACATGATCAAGCTCGCGAAATGTTCCAAGCTGCACTAAACGCTTGCGTTAAAGCTGGTGAAAAGCTTGAAGGTATGGACACTGATGCATTGGTCACCACTATCAGTTTCAATCTTGGACGCACTTATGAGGCTAGTGGTATGCCCGATGAAGCCAAGACGGTTTACGAAGGATTGTTGGGTCGTCACAGTGATTATACTGATGCCAAAACACGTTTGGCATACATCGCGTTGCGTCGGGACCGACAGGAAGAAGGGCCTAAAGCTGTTTCCACTTTGTACAAAGAGTCTTCGGCTGACCTCGAAGTTCGAGCATTGTATGGTTGGTATTTGGGACGTATGCACTCTCGAAAGAGGACGAGCAATGTCAACGAGGATCCAGAATATCGTCACTACAAGCATACTTTGCAACAGTACGACAAACATGATCGATATGCTTTGATTGGTATGGGCAATATCAACCTCATGGCCGCTCGTGAGATGCGTCGTGACTCCGAATTAGAAAAACAAGCGCGAAGCAAAACCTATACGAAGGCGGTTGAATTTTTTGACAAAGCTCTACAACTAGATCCTAGAAGCGCGTATGCTGCTCAAGGTGTTGCAATTGCACTTGTCGAAGATAAGAAGGATTTCAAAACTGCCCTTTCTATCTTTGTGAAAGTACGAGACACAGTCAAGGATCCAAGTGTCTTCGTCAATCTCGGTCATATCTTTGCAGAGTTGCGACAGTATTCAAAGGCCATTGAGCATTATGAAGCTGCTCTGACGAAAGACCGAGCTCACGATAGTCATATTTTGACTTGTTTGGGACGCACTTGGCTTTCGAAAGGAAAGGCAGAAAAGAGCTTATCGGCATTCAAGAGTGCCCTTGACTACTCATTGAAGGTATGTTACGTTCTGAAATTTTATGTTTCAATTCTAATTCTTGATAGGCTCTCGAAATCACGCCTGATCAGGTTCACTACAAGTTCAATGTCGCATTTGTACAACTTCAACTAGCGACAACAATCTACAACTTACCAGAAACTCAAAGATCTCTCGACGAAGTGAAGGGTGCAGCAAAGGGTCTAGAAGATGCTATTGAAGCTCTCGATGCTATTGCTCAGCATCCTAGTCCACCGTACCCTAAACACGATATTGAGCAACGTGCTAACATGGCACGAAATACTATGCGTCGTCAATTAGAACGTTCAGTACAAGCTCAAAAGGAATACGAGGAAAAGAACGCCTCAAAGATCCAAGCGGCCAAGGAACAAAGAGAGGCTGAATTGAGAAGAAGAGAAGAAGCGCGAGAGGCAGCAGAAAAGGCCGAACATGAACGCAAATTAAAGATTGCGGAAGAGCGACAGAAGATTGCTGAGAGAGATCGTGAATTAGCGCTAGCAAGGGCAGCTGATGATATTGCTAGAGAAGCTGCGGAAATGACAACGGATAGTGAGACGGGTGAGAGGGTGAAGAGAAAGAAGATTCCCAAGGGAAGATCGGGTGGCGGGAAGCGTAAGAAGAAGGATGATGGAGTTACGGACGATGACGACACGGGTGCTGAGGAGGGGGGTAGATCGCAAAGGAGAAGTAGAAAAGCGAGGAGAGGAAGTGGAAGCGAAGAGGAGAAGCCAAAGACTAAAAAGAGGAGATTGGCCAAGAAGGGAGCGGAAAAGAAAGAGGCGAGTAAATATAAGAGTAGCGAGATTGTGGTGGAGAGTGATAGTGATGGGGACGATGGTGCCGAGGAAGCGAGGAAGGCAATGGAGGGAGAAGTTGGAGAAGATGATATTGAGATGGAGGGCGTTACTACGAGTCAGGTCACTGCTGCGGGTGGTGATAGTGATGAGGAGGAACAGGTCGTCAAAAGTACGAGAAAGAGTCGAAGAGGCGTCATTGAAGAAGATGATGATGAGGATGATGAGGCAGCGGGTAATGCTCATGCTGGCGCTTCCGGCCAACAAGAAGACTCGTCAGGCACGGCAAATGAAGACGGCGATACCCCGATGGCGGGGGCGGGCGCAGGGGATGATGATGATGATGAGTAAAAATCCACTGAAGATATCGGAATCGGATTTGTGCAATGAGGACCGGTGGGAAAGGGAAAGGGACACGTGCGATAGATAGTAAAATGATAATTCGATAAATGTGATACCACATCATGCATAACAGTTAGCTGGTTAGGGAAAAGAAAAGAAAAGGGAAATTTTTTTTGAGCTGTACATTAAATTAAACTGGTCATTTAAGGATTTGAGGTTGAGGTTGATGGATGGGTTGATGGATGGATGGTTGGTTAGGAGGGATGAAATACATGCATGCATGCATTTATTATTCCTAATGAATATCTTGCATATACTTATGTTTGTTTGAGTTCATCGCTGTTATGCATGGAAAAGAAACGAATTTCTCGTTGAATCCTTAGGCTTTTGGCATGTAAAAATACTTTTTCATGTTCGTTCATTCATCCATTCATTCATCGCTATGTCTCGACTTAAGTCATGATATCGCAGCATCGCATATGAACAAAATATCAATCAATTTCATTCGCGCTTCTGCATCGCCAGGTATTCAGTCATCCTCGGGTATATATACCGGTACACCCAGTTTAATAACGTGTGTCTAAAAAAAACGTGATTTAAAGTACTTCGCGGAAAACATCTAAATATAATTTTTTATCTTATATTACTTATATTTCAACTAATATAGCTTTAAATTTAA
>NGKJ01000002.1:30225-43730 GCA_002162495.1 Myriosclerotinia curreyana
GTGTTTTTCGCGAAGCACTCAAAATCACGTTTTTGGACACACGTTATTAAACTGGGTGTATCTCTTAAAACGCCAAATATGCACCTTATCATAAATTCTTCCCTCGACATAAAAAATTCACGAATATATAAGTTCACGCCCCCTCATCCATGGCATCTTCCGGCGGTGCAGCATGGCTCTCAAACATTCCCACCACTCTTTCCAAATCCTCGACTTCTCCATTCCCAAGTTTCCTGCCCTCGCCCTGCCATTCTCCATCTCTCACTTCACCTTGCGCGCCCAGCTCTAAACCTCTCACGTTTTCTAAATGTCGTCTTGTTTCCTTCTCGATAAATTCTCTCCTCTCCACTTGCTCTCCTACCATTCCATCCATGCCGTCCCCTTCCGATAACTCCTTCAACCTCGGGCCTAGGTTATCCAGTAACTGTTTTAGCGCTGGTAATTGTGATATCACGAATTCGGTAGTTGTCGCAATGGGATGTTTTCCATCCTTCGTCATATTTCCCTTCCTCTGCAAGAACGCCAGTGAAGGTTTTTCATCATCTTCCGCATCGACTTCCATTTCCGTCCCATCCTCCGCCTTGACATCTTTCTTCGTCGGACTGGCTGTTGGTGATATAACGCCCTTTAATGCGGCAATAGTTTTCTCATTCCTTTCCTTCTCTGCCCTCAGCACCGCATTCAACTTCATCGTCTCCCTCAACCTCTTTCTCTGCAAGGTAACCGTTTCCGACGTGGGCGCTCCATTCGCACCCGCTCCAGTTTCTTCCACCCCCCTAAAATCCAACCCTTCATAATGACTCAACCTAATCCAATCCCTCACATCTGCCGGCACCGCAAAAACATTCCTCAGCAAATAAATCTCCATCTTGTCGAAATTCTTATCAATCTTCGCATTGAGCAATGTTTCCAGCTTGTAGACTCCATATTCGATTTCGTGTTGGCACTGTGTTGCGACATCGTCGGCGGAGAGAGTGGAAGTGGGTGTGAAGCCAATTGAGGCGGGAGGAGCGGCGAGAAGACCTTTTTCCAGTGCATCGATGGCGCGGAATGCGAGCAGGTTGATACTGTTTATTATATCGTCGATGACGGCCTGCAGGATGTTAGAGAGGTACCATTGGAAATTCACGGGGCTGGTATGATTCTTTCTCGACACTTACAATTGGTCTGTATGTGAGGTGCTCTGTGAGAAGAGCAGTATCTGCAGCACTCATAGCTGTGATGATTTTCGAGTATTGGTTTGCGCCGATGAGGAAAGCTAACAATGGCTACTTCGAATGAATGATTCAGCACGGAGAGTATAGAGTGTTCGAATATCTATAGTGCACATAAATTACAGAATAAGGGCAACGAGCACAAAATAGTAGTTTGGGTTCTTGAAAAGTCTTGTTGAATTGGAGAATTGCGGGGGACGCGTTCGACAGGGATATATTTTAGCGTGATTTTGGCTTGTGCTCCCGGTGAGCCCAGATTAGCATCCCCGGTGACCCTTCGATTTTTTTATTTATCCTGTACTAGACCATGACCGAGTTGATAGTTTCTATCAAAGATTTGGTTCTGTCGAGAATCCAAGAAAAGCATTACTGACATGTTTACCACCTACATGCAGGGTTTTACGAAGCGCAAAACGTCAACAACCGTGTAGCCCAGAAAGACAAACAGATGGATCTTCAAAGGAAAGAAAAGGAGGGAAAGAAGAGCCCTTGAACAATATCACGATCCAGATTATATTACTACTACACAGTAAAATGAATCATTAAGATGTATGGACCACATCGCCCTATTTAAATCTAGAGTACGACGCGCTTGGAGCAAGGTCTTTGGTTTCAGAGTCATTATTGGCTCTCAATTCATACCACTGCTCTTGAGTTTCTTGCTGAGGATATCTCGATCCGGAGAATAAAAGTTCGCGTTCCATGCCGAATACTCTTGGCGAATATCTGATGATGAGAAGACGTCTAGTGTGCACTAGATTCGTTTCTTGTCGTCCGGACTTCTGTTCTCCTGGGAGAAGTGGTAACAGACGGACTTGTTTGCATTTTGAGTCAGTCCAGAGGTGAGGACATCATGATGTGTTCTGCAGCCCACATAAAATAACGTGGGAACATGTTAACAGAGGAGCAGCGATTTCCACATCCTGAGATTTCATTATGAACCATTGATGTTGGGCATAGGTACAAATGTCAAGTAATGTAAATGTGGTTGACGAACCAACATTTTCCATTTTCCCAAAGAGAGAGCTGGAGTCAACACACAACTTTGAGAACACATCATTTGGAGATGAACTCCAACCAGCCTCTAGCTACCCCTTTCAAGACTGCTCTATAACACCTCTTTACCAGCATCCTCACTACCATGGAATTGAAACATCCGATCATCATAATCCAAGACATATTCTTCACATATGCTATTAAGCTCGCAATGCTACCTCATCTCCAATTTTTCATCTGCACCCTGTAGCTCCGACGGTACATTTGCATCGACAACTATAACAACGCTTCCAATAGAAAATTCCAAGTGAGCTCATCCATAATTGATTTTCGAGCTCAATCTTTAGTCCCTTCTGCAATATCTATTCAGATAAGGCGAGATTCTCAAGGAATGACCTTATAGAATAATCCATGATCAAGACTTGCGCATCCCAAATAGAATGACCAAATTTTCATCAGACCCCAAGCTTGATATAACGGTAACCATAACCACACATAGACACGCGTCACCCCTCCCCTCGAGCTGATGTGCTCCGCATTCCTCTCGAGTTTCTACCTCGTCAAGAAGCGAGTCATCTCTAGATGAGACTAATACACAGGTATTGTGAGTCTTACGGCATACTCGATTATCGGAAAGGGGCGGCCTGCCATTGCAATTGCCATTACCATTGCCATTACCATTATCATTACCATTACCATTGCCAATGCCAACAGTCAACGTAGCGACAACAACTAGCATGCCGATCCAACATGACAATTTCGATATATATGTAGAAGCTTAAGATATCACCACCACATGCTCCAGTACATCACAAGCTCTCCATGAACTTACTACCGGCATCGCAGTTTTGGCTGGCGACAATGTATTCGCTAAAGAAGAGTGTCTCTTTCCCAGTCATATGAAACATGTGGTTTGATGCTGATGCTGATGCTGATGCTCATGCTCATGCTCATGCTCATGCTCATGCTCATGCTCATAGCGCCTCAACATTCGTCACAGCTTGGCCTGGCCCAAAATTGTAGAAGTCATGTTTCTACATTTGACGTGGGAGAAGAATCGGTAGTTTGTGGATTAGAGTTGAGGTCCCACGGCGTTCATGGTCGTGGAAACATTGGGGATGTTTTTATTATACGTGGGTGGTTGCAAGCTTAGAGAGTGAAATGAGGGAAACTTTAAAGGTTGTGAAACAATGGGTTAATAAAACCCTGCTTTCAATCTACCCCCTCAAAGACAATGATTTTAACATATTAATAAACTTATTAATATGGAATATTGATATAAAAAGATTGATATAAATTTTTCATATTAGTAATAATAGATATAAAGAATTTTAGATTTTACTAGATTTTATTAAATAAGTTGTAGTGAGTGTATGGGTAGTAATGTTCTCAGTATCTGATATTAGTTCACTAGTACTAAGTTCAATACGAAAAACAAAGGGGGGAAGAGGAAGTATGGACATTACAGGTTGGACCAGTATAATCCATATTGATCACGGCAGCTACTAGGTAGTATCATATATATGGAAAATTTGGATATAAGTAGGTAATTTAAGGTTATTTCAATGGTTACCCTAGTACGATAGTATTTATTTAGACATTTGACTAAACAAACAAGTCAAAACAGCTCAGGATATTCCGCTAAGCCCTTACCCTTACCCTTGCCCTTATTCACGGCCTATTATAATAGCCTTAAAATCAACATTATCACTACATACGAATACGGTAATGTAATCATGTATTTCAATAATATAAATAGTAGTATTATAATAATAAATACCTTATTCCAAGAAATAGCTTTTGGTTTCCTAAACCGCAATGTTGAATCGAATAATCAATCCTAAGCGATTCGTGGGAGAAACTCACCTCATGGCTTCCTTTTTGGAAAAGGGGAAAGGAAAAGAAGGCTGACCAATCGGCGATGACTTGCTTAGCTTACTTCTGTAAATCTATTTAACCACTTGCCGTGATCCCAACTTCCAAAACGCAAGTCCTTAGATTCCGCCAATGATAAAACCTTGATGCCTCTTTTTTCCCCCTATGGCCTCGGAGGGTACAGTTACACTGTATGTATCCATACCCCTACCCCTACCCTACCTAGTGCGTACCTACCTGATAATCTTAGGTCGGAATCTCGATGCTACTCAACCACCGCCCCCTAATCTATCCCACCCGTTTCCTTTATATTGAAAGGGAGACCAAGATCCTTTTGCAGAAATGAATTGAAAGGATCTTTCTATATAACTCTTCTATTATCACTGCATTCACCGTGGAAATGTTGCCTATCGTAGCATGATTCGTCGGCCGTGGCACATTTTAATCTATACCCGACGAAACCTGGTTGTATTGCTCAAAGTGGCAAGGTGGTAAAGTGCTATGGGCTCCAATTCTATTCAAGCGAGTTTGGTGACCCATCGTGGCTAGTTTACCAGGGTTTATATCCAAAATCCCAGACTTTCTTCTCTTGAAGATCAATATGGAGAAGGGATCGAGACCATCTGAGATTTGGAATAATGCGCGGACAGTTCCGTTTTCTAGTCTAAAATAATCAACATCAAACTTTCATCCATCAAATTGAGAGAAAGCCTATTGGACGGATGTTTCAAAAGCCATGGCTTTGGCACATGATAAACTTTTCATCTTTCTTACTTCTCCCCAGAACCATCTAGAGTAGTACCGGTACTCATGCAGCCAGAAAGAGAGTCCTCAAGCCCGGGTAATCACCCTAGCACTTACCACAAGATGGCTTCTCGGAGCTGAGCATCTTCTGGTCGCACGAGTGCATCTTGCCTAGGTACATGCATGCACCGAGGGAAAAATTCTCCGGGTGAGATGGCACCGTGCCAACGTTCCCCTTGTTTTATTTCTAGAAGACTTGCGCCTGCCTCGCGCAATTCGGCCCTGCGGAAATCCGTATAACATCTAGATTCTCACCAACACGCGTGGGCTTTGGCGCCTTTCTTTTTGCATCTCTTCCCACGGCTTCTGATGACCATGAACACATTTCTGGAACTATGAGTTCTCCCCGCGCTGTCCATCATTTTGTATCTCCCGAGAATGAGGTCAATGCTGGCCTCTGGTCCCTTTTCGGCGGCGCCACTGTATGTCTTGTCCTTCGAATGTGGTGCAAGTTAAGACGTCAAGGTCTCTGGTGGGATGATTATATCCTCATACTATCTTGGGTGAATACACAAATCTGATATTCCGAATCGCAAAACCTGTCCGGCTAACCGTCATGCGTTATTAGATGGTTCTCTTAGCAACCGACAGTCTCATTTCATACGAATTCGCGACCGGATATGTCCAAAAGACCTGGCCGGATCGCATGTTGATTCTCGTGTCGATATCATCCTGTCTGACGACCGCGGGCCAGACATGGAGCAAATCCGCATTTGCGGTAACACTTCTCAGGATGTCCAACGCCTGGCAAAGATCCATTTGCATCGTCACCCTCATTATCCTCAACGTATTCCTAGTTCTCAAAGTTTTTCTGGATTGGTCCAAGTATTGCGGCAAAAGGGGTTATCAGAACGATTGGAGAATGTCCGGTTTCTGTGTGGATTACCAAATCGTATCTGACATAAAGGTCGGGGGAAATAGTGGGTGCAGAGATCCATATGATAAGATTGTCGATCACTAACTTACCTCATCTAGTCGTAAATATTGTGGCTGACTTTGTTCTGGCCCTGTTTCCATGGATGGTTACATGGAAACTAAAGATATCTCTCAAAGAGAAGATTGCTCTTTGCATCACGATGAGTCTTGGAGTTGTGGTCGCCATCATCTCAGCCGTGAGAACTCACTGGATGGGAAACCCAAGTGTCAATGCCTACAATGACGGTTATTTTTGTAAGTCTTTCTCGCGATATTATCCCTACCCTATCTTTCCATATCTATATTACCTCTGTCCATGTCCCTCCCCATACTTATACAACATGATCCCATCCTAACCAAAACTCTTCCACCAGGGCGCCAAGGAATGTCCATGGTCTGGTACTCGGCCGAAGTAGCCGGCACAATCATCGTGCAATCCATCCCCCTGATGCGACCACTAGTACACGACATGCACACGTCGCTGGCCTCGCGCAAACTCGGATCCGGCGCCGACGGCACCAGCGGAAAATGGTACGGTCCAGGCCGCAGCACGAAACGGCAAACCCTGACCCTCATCCTCCAGGGCTGCGATGTGAAGGATGACCAAAATGACCCGGCCTACAGTCAAAGACTCGACGTCGATCGAATGCACCTGACGCAGGATGAGAATGGAAGGATTGTATGCAGAAGGCGAGACTCGTCCGAGGATCCCCCAGTTAAGGATCCACAGATTCATATCGCGAGGCGATTGGATGATGAGGAGATGGGGTTGACGCAGGATCAAAGGGAGAGCATGGTGGTGAGTAGTCAGGATCAGTATCACATCGAAGGAGAACTAGAGGAGATTCCCGAATACCACGCCCGCGGAAGTCTAGAGGAGATACCAGAATACCATGCCATTGGAGACAGGGAGCATATTCCCATGACGGAGTTCCACGCCATTACTTGTAATTAGTATGAATAATGTAAAAGATTTAGGAAAAAGAAAAAAAAAACAACAAACAAATATTAAAAGCCTTTTTAAAAAACATCTTCTATTAAAAAGATTTATAATTTTCAAAAATTCATCCCGCCAGTGGTCCCGTATATAACCACGCTAATCTACAGTATCCAAATACCTAGGTACCTACACATCAATCACATATAATCACCTCAATATTTCGCCACGCGCTCCTCATACGCTCGCCTCTCTTTCTTCATCACAAGCCCCACCCAATAATAACTCACCAGCGCCCACACAATCAAATAGGTAAAAAGCACGCCCAACGACAAGCCAAACGCATAATGGAATTCCAACGTCCAGATGACGGCGCTCAAGCAGCCCAGATAAACCAAGACGCCCAAGATCCACCAGAGCGTGAGGTATAAAAACAAGCGACGAAAGCCCGGCGACGAATCGTAGCGGGCGTTGTACCTGACGCGGAACTCGCGATCCTGGAGCCCATCGACGGCGATGAAATCTTCCGCCGCGTAATAAATAAACGGACGCATGGGCGAACCTCGCGCGTGGGAATTAATGCCGATGGGGATTTTAAAGGGGATGAGCGAGACGATCATGACGATGCCGAGGAAACCCATGAGGAAGCCGGGGGAGTAAAGATAGAGTTGTGGGATGGCCAGCGAGCTGCCGACGACGAAGGGGATGAGGGCCATGAGCATGGAGACGCCGTAGACCCAGGACGTGGCGTCCAATTCCCATTTGGATCGGGAGAGGAGGGGCGCGCAGAGATCGCGATGTTTGAGGAGACGTGTCACGCGCGCGATGAGGATGTAGAGTTCGCCGAGGCCAAAGGAGATGATGGCGTAGCCGAGGATGTCTTTGTCGAATTCGGGTTTTTCGAGGGGACAGGCATTTTTGGGGTATGCGGCGCAGGATTTGGTCCAGCGGGATCGATGGATGTCGAACCAGACGTAGTAGATTATGCATGGGATGATGACGTCGAAGAGAACGATAACGGGAGGGCCGATGGTGATGGAGAGGTGATCTGTAAGTTTTGGATTCTTTTGTGCTAGTTTTTCGTAAGGAGGTGGTGGTGGTAGAGCGTTTATCGTTGCGTCGTCGGAACCGGAGGAGAGATTTGTAGTGTTGAATAAGGCATTGCCATTGTCTGCGGTTGTCTGGTCGTTGGGAAGGTATGATGGAACGTCCTCGATGGTATCGTTGTGCGAAGCAATTGGGTTGATATTAGATCCCTCGTTGTTGAACTCTGGGCTCTCATTTAGGGTACCTTCAATACTCGAACCTGGGGTCAGAGGTCTTCCTTCTTCCTTCTTTTGTTCATCGCTAACAAAGAGAGGTATTTCGATATAATTTGGACCAGTAGCTATCACCGGGCTCAACTGCGGAGCTCCACCCCCATCGCCAACTCCCGCCATTTTAGAAGACATAGGTAGATATATAAAGAGATGTTACTGCTGATGTTTAGCAAAAGTTCATGTCTGGAACAATGTTGAATGGAGAAGTACTCTTATGATCTGGTGTTTCTGAACCTTCGACAAAAGATCAGACAGCACGTTTTACCAAGGCAAAGAGCTGTCTTGTTTAATGTAGGACGCCTGAGGCGCTTGAACAACCTAGAGCACACTAGAACTCTTGAGATGTTTCAATGTGTAAAAGTCTTGTACCTATCCGTTGACGGTATAACAAAGCCAGCTTGGCTCAGATGAATATGGTATCCGTAAGCCTTTTTTGGGCGTGAATGAAAGGAAAGGAAAGGAAAGGAAACGGAATTGGATGCTGAAGCAAAAGAGGAAATCATGATGATTAAAATCAACACCGTGCCTACCAATACTAGCACTGACGGTAGGGATGATCTGGGAAAATTGTTTCAAATATCACGAGTCGTCATAGAAGATTTCTATTGTGGATTCGAAATACCATTCTAGACCCAGGTACCAAGCGCGATGGGTCTACCCAAAACATGCCTACCTAGCTCTACAACAGTATTGATGGAATTACAACATATTACTCAGCTTTTATGTCTGAGTAACGTTTTAGGAAAGAACTCTTCACCTTGAAAAGACTCTGTTCATCAGCGTATACAGAAACTATAAAACCTGTTGCCGGGCGGCAGAGGAGGTTTTGCGCGCTGGTATATGTCACGGCTTATAGACGCCATTATAGTACTTTAGCTCTTTAGTACTTTCTAATCAACCTTAATAATCCACTTCGCGCATATAAGGCGACTGGTAACTTGTAAGCAGAGCAAGAAGTGACACGGCATAATAGTGACTTCAATTCAGCATTATTATTTGATTTCTTTACCAACACTCGATACTCGATACTCGGGTCTTTTAGGAGGGCCGAGCTGAAAATCTATTAACGAATTCGTTCACCAAAAAACAGACAAAACTCACCTATTTTGAAATTCAATATAAAGTCAATTCCAAATGATTTGAATTTAAAACTTGAAGGAATCATTAAAATTCATTTCAAAAATCGATTTGTATTCTTTACAACCTTTGTTTTTCCATTTTCTTTGAAAGTTATCTTCAAATCTCATCAAAGTACCTTGGTAATTTTGGTGAGATGGCGTATTTTGCCCGACCCTCCCAAAAAGACCCGCTTGAGCCTGAGTAGTTACCAGTTAGGCTGCAGATTACAAGATTGGATCCAAAGAGAGATGCACAAACTCGAATTATTTGATTCGCCACTTTATTCGCTCGGCCCCCGTCCGTCGTTCATTCGGAAGATTTGCGAAAAAGACATCGGCTAAATTACAAGCCATTGCCTAGCTATGACATTTGCCAATTTCCTATTGCCTGTAATCATACAAAGAACCTTGAGATTATATGCCGTATCAAGCATGATATCTTCTCGTGAGCTCTTATGGTCATGGTCTTTGGTCTCGTTGAGTACACGAAGATAGTATTTTATCGCAAGGTGCGAGATACCAAGCATATGATAAACTCTGGCCAAATTGTAATGCGCCTCCTGGCGCTCCTCAACAATGGATGACTGTTGACGTGAGTTGTAGTAATCGAAAAGAAATGTCAGACCTTGAAGAATCATGAATTGCCTATTATCCGCTTGTCTCTTGAGAGAGTGATGGACATAGGCAAGACCTATGTTCATGTTGATTATAGCGTTATTAGGGTCGAGTGCATAAGCTCTAAGGAAATAGTCTATGGGTTATTTGTCAGCATAATGGTTTGATATGGTAGGTTAGGTTGAAATACTTAGAGAATAGGCATAGCTTGTCCCCGAGTAGAGAATATGGCCGTACAGCATGAGGAGAGCGACGTCCATATCATCGTTGAGGATTGGTTTCCCATCCTTGTCCTGGGAAGTATAACCAGCTTTCTCCGCATAGCCTCTCTGACGACGACTTTTGTCAACTAAGTTGAAATCCATGGCCTTGACTTGGCGAAGCATATACTTTTGTTCAGGGCCTGAACAATACCACGAGACTGGAGACTGGCACAACCTTGCTATGGCTGCGTACATTCTATAAGAGTCGGTGGTAAACTGATATTCTCTCATGAAATATCTTGCTACCCGGATACACATCTCCTCGTCGTTACAAAGCAAAGCACACGCTTTATAATAATTAGCACAAGATTAATCTCCCGGCCGAGATATGAACTTACTGCCCCAGCACACATGTATCAAAAACATATCCTCGCGCTTATGATAGAAGACAATTGCGTCCCTAGCGGATTCGCAAATCTCGTAAGACTCTCGATCATTTCCGTCCTTAGCGAGACATATTGCGTACTCGAGAAAGATGTCCAACCACGAGCTGAACGAAATGCCACGGTAATCAGCTGGAATGCTAGCAGATGTAGCAACCGTCCGGTCCTCAGCATCGGCTCCAAGTTCTAACCGAGTCAGTACTTTATGGGGTCAAGCGCTTGGAGAAATTTACTAACTTTTTGATAATCGATCAACCATCTCCGTTAGATCAGTCTCTAACTTTGTCTCAGCCTGAAACTTATCATCGTGACTGTAACCTAAAAATTTGACATATTTATCCCAAGGGTAGAAGGTTTTAAACCCTCTAAAGTCTTCGATAAGATCTTCAGCAGCCTCCATCCACTTGGAGGTAGCTGTTGGCTCTCCAGCTCTCATACGTTCCAGCTCTGTTTTCATAATAGAATATTGGCTCTGTAGATGTTCTGCTCTCGCGGCCTCCTGCTTTAGTCTTTCTGCTGGATGAAGGAGCCTGCGGGGCGTATAATGAGATTGCGGTCTTCGAACTGATGCAAATGATATTGGCTTCCTACGCGGCTTTCTGGAACCTGTGACCTCAGAGGGTTTTGTTCCACCTTCCGCATCCTCAGATTGACGTTGTGCTCTCCGAATCGCGATAATTTCATTCACATACATGAACGACTGTTCCTTTTCGTTGCGTCTTTCGTACAGTCTAGCGAGCTCCATCCTTGCGGGGATATTGTTCTCTTCCATCTGCACTGCATTTTGAAAACATACTTCGGCATCTTGGTCAGATTTCTCAGCAAGCCAGCATTTACCCATCTTGAGTTGCAGCGAAGCACCTTCGGGGCCAGCTCCTGGTGCCAATGGTAGATAGTAATTCAGGGCATCCTTACTATAACCCTTTTGGGACAAATTATCTGCGACCTCCTCAAAAAGATGAGGAAACTCCTCAACAAGACCTTGTCCATTATAATCCGAGGTTTTAAGATAATTAAAATGACGCTGAACATGTTAGAGAGAGATACCTTCTGTTGTGAGGGAATGAATTGGCTTACCAAAGCTTCTTTATAATGACCGAGGGATAAGCGATATAAACCAAGTTTAATTCGTAACTCAACGGGTAGACCGGGGCCATATGTTTCTGAGGGATATGCTTCGGCATGAAATTGGGAACATTCGTTTCTTCTGAGATCGTCATCATCCCACTCTCGATCATCATCGATGAAATTATCCCAAAATTCCTCTCCACTCCTTCCAACTAACCAACGGGCCACTGATCTGAGCTCCTTGATACCTTCATTGTATTCTTCCAATAGTCCGAACAATTGAATGTAAGCGTAAGCATCTGTCCAACCAAAGACAGCATCAGTTTCCGCGTCAGCCTCCTTAAAGTTATTGATTGTTTTTGTATAAAGTTTCTTGGCGACTTCTATCTGCCCCAAATCAACGTAGATTGATGCTAAAGTCTGAACAACTTCTGTATCGAATGGGACACGCTTGAGAATGATCTCATACTCTTTGGCCGCATGATTGAGATTTCTTCGCTCAAGCATAATCGAAGCTTTGATTCTCCGGGCCTCTAAATCCTGTGAGTTTGCTCTTAGTATCCGCTGGCAAGCGTATTGGGCCGAAATGAGAAACTCCGACCTCAAATCACCAGTCTCATTCAAAGCAAAATTTAAAGCGGCATACCAAGCCCCAGCATGCTTTGGTCTCCAAGTGGCAGCAACCATCAGAGCCTTAACCGCCGAGTTGTATTCGCCCAATTCCTTGAAGCAGGCGGAAATTAGAGTCCATGCCTCATAAGTTTCCGCGTTAATTCGAATGATTTCCGAAGCTATGTCTCTAGCTTCTTCACACCGTCCATTCAAGAATGCTGTGTTGGCTTGACTTAAACGTAATTTGATATCACCAGTTGGCTCCGCTGCTTTGCGAGGACCTCTGATACCTGGTCTACGCCCCTTGCCGCGTTTAACACCACCTGCACGTCTTCCTCTTTTTTGATTCTTACGACCCATCGGAGTCTCATCGGAATCATCATCACTATCTAGATGTCTAGTCTGACGCACATCATTCTGCATTTTGCGAATACCTCTACCGAATTCCCGATAATCGGGATCAGAGTCATCCGACTCACCACTACAAAAGAGTCAAATTGATGTTTGAAAATTGCTGTTTCCTCGAATATAACTCACCCAAGCTCCATATCTAGAATATCATCCGCGTCCTCTACTTGCTCTCGTCTTTGTTTTCTCTGCTCCGTACTGACTGCAGCAAACTCGGCTCTTGCACTATCGAGGCTAATTTCACCATTGCCTTGCACTGGCGATAGGGCATGGGTAGGCCATATCAAATTTTGGCTCTGGCTTGCTTCTGGGTCTGGATATTGGTGACCTTGACCGGTGGAGAAGCCATACTCTGGCGGTAATGGCATGTCGCGAGGGAAATCAGACATTGTGATAAATTTCAATAAAAGTTTCGAGAATTCTCGCAACCAATGGTATCAAGACTTAGATTTGGTTGTCTAAGATGAAATGATTATGTGCTTTTATGCGCAACTTTGGGTGTGTAAGTCGTAAAGGACTGAAGAGATCGAACGCTTCAGAGAGACGAAAAGAAATGAAATACGAGTCAGAGGTTAAAATGGGTGTTCAGATTCATCCCGCCATATAAAATGAAAAAGATAATTTCGATGGTGAACTTTTGTATAAAAAACTTGTCATTCTTTGAGTTACAACAAGAAGATCAAGCTCTGGAAGTTTATACGATGTTAGCCTTGCATAAGGCTGATGAGAGTCATTTCACCGCCTGCCTCAAGTGGTAAGGTTAAGATTTTTTCCCCAGCAAAATTTTGTACAGAGCCCCGCGAAAAATTAAACCTCACAATCCAAGAAAGAGTCATCAATCACTCGAATCTACTCTTTTAATCATTTCGCATTCGACCGATCTAATCTCTCTTCAAAATGCCCTCAGCAACTACCACCTATCTTCCACCCATCTCGGCCCTCCAAAACCTCCTCAACACTCAAACCCCCACCCCCCTC
>NGKJ01000002.1:45870-98670 GCA_002162495.1 Myriosclerotinia curreyana
CTCCCCTCTCCTCTCCTGTCCTCCCTCCGAGCTTCGTAGCATTAATACCAAATTGCCAATCTGCTTTCCCCCATCTCCAACCCCCATCCCCATCCCCCTAACAAACATTACAAAGCAACTCGGCCTCCAAAATAAACTTCCCCTCCTTATACTTCTCACTCGTCTCATACGCCTTATCGTATCTCCAACCCACCGTCTCATTACACCTCTTACACATGATATCGCGGACGATGTGGCGACCCGTCGTCATATTGCGTTCTGAAGGGTCGCCGGAATTGATGTTGACCACCATGTTGAAGAGGTAGGCTTTGCCGTGTTGGCCGCGGAAGTTCTGGGTTGGGGGGGAGGGAGGTTAGTTGATGGGGTTTAGTAGGGGGAGGGCGGTTTGAGTTTATAGGGAGGGAGCGAGGAAGGGAAAGAGAGAAGGAAAATAAACGGAAGAGGATCAAACAAACTCTCGAAATAATATCCTCATGAGTACTCAAATGCGACTTGCAATTTTTGCAGCCGTATATCTTATTGCTGGAACTGGTTAAATAGTCATTATATTGAAGACCCATGATTCGCTGGAGCTTGTAGCTCTTCGTAGCTTGTCGTAGCTCTTCGTAGCTCTGTAGCTCTGAAGCCCGTCGTAGCTCGTACTTCCCTTCCCTCTTATCTCCCGAATCAATATCCGTTCTTCGTTCTTCGTTCTTCGTTCTTGGAGTATCGTCACGTTCGTAGGTGAAGGTTCACAGATGATTGATTGATTGATTAGGTAGGTATTCAGGTATTAACGTATCAAATTGCCGACCGCTCGAATCCACCTCGCAGATGGATGTATTGTAGTGATGGAAAGTAAAGTAAAGTAAAGTAGGACGTCTCCGTATGCGATACGAGAAGAAGAAGAAGAGAAGAAGAAGCTGTATCGTATGGTATCGTATGGTATGGTATAGTATCCTATCCTATCGTATTTAAACCCCTCTCCCTTTCCGTCTCCACGTCGGGTGTGAATGGGGGTACAAAGGAGGATCCGGTCTCGTCTGCGTCGGTCGGGCTTGAGATTGCGTCAGATGATTGATACTTCTATTCTTTCTGCTCACGTTCTTTGAATGCCTGGGCAGCGGTCTTTAATTCGTTTGTGCGTGAGAAGAATATGTAATGTCCTCCTCATCAGAAATGTGAATAGTTAAATAGCTAAATAGCTAACTAAGTAAAAGACTTGTGTAAATGGTAGAGTTGAGTAATAAGTTTGATTGTATGGCTGTCATTCATTCATTCATTCATTCATTCAAGGCTATCTTTATCTTATCGTTCGTTATCCCACACCTGGTCCTGGATAGCGTGCGTGCCTTGGAAGTTGGCTCAGCCCTTCAGCACAAGTTGAGGAGTTAAAATTATATACATAGGATTATTAAACAATCATTTATTTTCTATGATGATTTTAACAACAATAACAATAATAACAATAAGTACCTAAATTTAACATCAAGATATCCTAGATCCTTTTTTCGCTATTTCTGTTTCTTTAAAATCTCAATATAATTTGCAATAGAAAAGAGGATCGATGGGTGAAGATAGAAGCTTGATTCTCTATCAAGAACCACAAAATAGTTCTATAAAACATCCATATATACAAATCCCTTAGAGCATCACAGCATAAAACCACAAATTGATATATGAATCTGTGGTTCATTCATCATATGTACCTTCCAACTACCTACCTATATAACCCCAGCATGATCCTAATATCCAATCAGATCACATTCGCCCATCCCATCCAGGGTTATTTATTCCCCCGACCTTTAAAATATACAAAGAATGTATGCCTCCATTTCCAACCATTGTGTATGGGGACTATCGTTTTCCATATTTTCGCAAGATACAAGATATGCCTTTAGATTTACCACGAGAATGCTTCTTCGATGAAATCGATGTTTCGGGTATGTTGATGTTTACGAACGGCGCTCCGAACATCGTCACTAAGTGCTCCACTACCACACACGGTGACACCCATAGCGCCGACTTGGTTCTCCATTTCAACCCCCATCAAATTTTCGATATTGGGTCTACCTGGGAACATTTGTACAGTTGCAGATGGGCTGTGAATTTCCTTGGTAGATCTCGGTCGAGTAACGAACAACATGATGCGAAGGACTTCACGACGTTTGTCCATAGCTAGAATTGATGACATCCATGGTCTGATCCACTCGAGATGTTCTGGTGATTGGATGGTCCAGATGAGGACAATCTTTCTCGCTGCCACTGTTCCATTCGCATAACCAGCGACGAGATCACGTACGTGTGGCACTTGATGAGTGATACCAACACCTCCTGCGAACAACATGACTGTTCCATAGGAATGCATCATATGCATACCTCCGTATGGACCTTCAGCCCAACATTTGGTGTAAAGTTTTCCATCGGGAGAAGCCTCGGCTTTCTTGAAAAGCTTTTCAGTGAATCCAGTTCGGGCTCGAATGACGAAGGACATGCTTGTCTTTTTCATAGCTAGAATATCTTGTCGATTCATTGCTAGTTTCTCCTCCGATAAATTCTCCGCTTCTTCCGACCAAGCAACCGAGAAAGGATGGGATTG
Source organism: Myriosclerotinia curreyana (assembly GCA_002162495.1). Lineage (NCBI taxonomy): Eukaryota > Fungi > Ascomycota > Leotiomycetes > Helotiales > Sclerotiniaceae > Myriosclerotinia > Myriosclerotinia curreyana. Next base: position 48,449 of record NGKJ01000002.1, read on the forward strand.
AAAAAGTCCAATAGATGGCATGTAAAGATAGGCGTGTTGTCCGGGCTTAAAGTTCCATGGTCGGGCCATATCAATGGTAACTCGACAAGCGTTTCCTGGTAGAGCTTCTACCAATGTTCTAGACCCACCCTTTCCAAAGTTGCGGTACGCAACTTTAAGTAGTCTAACCACACGTTCTAGAACCCAAAGGGTAATGACTCCGAAGAGGAGTTTTAATTGTGGAAGGTGAGCCAACTTCAAGTGATGATAGAGACCGATGATGATGACAAGGACAAGGGCAATGTGAAGGTATTTGAAAGTCTCGTATGCGGCATGACGGACAGGTGAGCTAGCCTGGAATAAAATGACAATGGCGGCGATCACGGCCTAACATTCTTAGCATGGCCCTCAATTGGTTTCTTAAGAGACAACTTACCATAGCACCATAAGTTAAGAAAGGAGTTGCTCCGATCGCTTTCCAAACCATGGCCCAACCAGAAGCATGAACTTCGGAAGCAGCCCAAGCAGAAACGTGGGTAATCATTTGAAGAGCTGCAATTCTTCCAGTCCACCTGTGAAGAAGATTGAATGTATCGAAAGACATGTTAAGCCAGTTGATCAATGGATTGTTTCGAGCAGCCATGATGAACAGAGGGATCTATTAGATGATTAGCACGTGATGGATATACGAACCCTTCAGTCTTCAACCTACCATATTAACAACAGCAAGAACACCGGTTCTGTTTCTAAGCTGCCCACAAACGGTAGCATAGGAACCATCCCATGAGATACTAGTAACACAGAAAGCAACATTGGTTCCAAAATAGGCCAACAAAAAGACAAACTGAAGTCTAGTTGGTAAAGTACCAACATTGACAGCCCTTCCCATTTGGATTTCCCTATTATGTCTCTTGCCAAAGATAGGAGCATAAAGAATATGCTTCTTAAAATTTGCGAATCTAGAGGAAGGAATGGCGAAATATCTTTGAGTCTCATTGTTGAGTGATGCCATAGTTCGTACATATTTGACTGACTCGATTCCGACTCTCCAGATTATCATAGCAACGATCAAGGCCGAAAGAACGATAAAAATGTAATCATAGAAGTCCTTGTTGAGCATTGCTGATTTGGCCATGGAAGCCGCGACGGCGGAGGCTGCTGCTTTCGCAGCAGGTGTGGTTGACGAAGAGCCTCCAGCTGCTCCTCCAGTTGCACCACCAGCTCCTCCAGCTCCTCCAGCTGTACCACCAGTTGCTTCCTCACTAGCCACTACCTTAGCCATGGCGAGAGCAGCCACGAATACCGAAGAGGAAAACATGTTGCTGTGAAGAATATGCAAACGGACCAGACGTTAAATTTTCGAGTACCTATGTAATGATCGATCTGATAAGTGGGCACGTAATGTCGGTAGGGTAGCTCTCAATATCTAATCTGGATACCTAAGCACTAGATACGAAATTGGTATGTCTTGGATGATATTCGATTGAAAAATGTAATAGACGTCTTGCGTCGTTAGATATTGATTGAATGATTGAGTGGGCGAGCGATGAATTCTGTGAATGACCAGCGAGACGCAGAAAACAATGATCGAAGAGGAAAGAAGGTGGGTTAAGGAATGTGAATGAAGCAAGATGTTCAAGAAAGGCGTTATCCAGACGTTCGAGGGAACAACAAGGGCGTTAGAGGTAAGGAAGAGGAATCCAAAAGTCAAATTTGTGGAGGTGGGTGGGAAGGAGATTGAATGGCCTAGTTGGATGATAGACTTGATAGTAGGTAGGTACTTCGTGAATCGTGATAGCTGATCTCCACCGCGGGGGAAAGAAAATGAATAGGTACCTAATCCTAAAAGGGGGGGAGGGGCGGGAGTTAATATTAGGGGTGATTGGCGCTTCGAATACCGGTAATAGAATTAGCAAAACAGTAAGTACGGAAGTTGAGGGACAGAAAAATAATATAAATGTAGAAGAAACCAGCCTACGAAGTACAATAATAATATATATAATAATAATAATAATAATAAAGGAGAATGTTTGAAGTAAATTTATACTTTAAAGTAATAATATCAAGTCAATTGAGTACCGGTATCTGTCTGTAGGTATCTTTTGGTCTTCTGAGGTCTTTCCTACTATAGTAGTAATAATGAAATTTGACATGAAGCAGGGGATTTTTTTGAGTTACGTACTCCCTCCCTTCCCGTCCTTTGAAGGTCTGTACGTTGAACTTTAACAAGGGAGTGAAGGAAGGGGGGGGTGGAGGGATTTGACTGCGGTCTTGATTAGGATTGGATGGATTGAATGAGGCAAAAGATGCAAGCTGGCTGCAAGCTGCAAGCTGCAAGGTACCTACTTACGGTACATAAACTACCGGTATCAAAATTATTCAAACCCATGATTTTTTATAACTTATACTTTTGTGTTTATTGATTTATATTGAATTTTTTTGGTTATCCATATGTATGGAAGAGGGAAGGGGGAAAAGGAGAGACGGAGCGGATAATACATATATACATATATACCTATAGAAGCATATGGAATGTAATATAAACAAATGAATAAATAAATGAATACGGTAAATGAAGAGATGATCCATTAAATCAATGGATCATCCATTAACCCACAATTATCATAAAACATCCTTATCGTGACTACCGTCGCATCTTTATTGCGCGGCGGGATACATCATCTACTGGGTTGAGTATATTTTCTTTGCATACGAAGTACCTAATATAAGACCTGATTTCACAAGGCAGAGTTGGTTATCATTAATGAATGGGTGCGTAAATGGGTGGTGCGTATATTGCGTACGTATTTTGGTGTTGCAGGTTTTTGGGGTTATGGTCTAGGTTGAATGAATGGTTGATAGCTGGTCTCATGTATTCGTAGTAGTGATAATGGTAGAAATAATGTCATCTTGTTGGAGGTTGACCTTTAGCATAAAATGTTGTGCTATTGTTTTTTTATTCACGATACACAGAATGTTGCAGTTGTTGTTTAAGCAAGTAATAAGATTACTTCCCTTAAGGGCTGTGAGGATGAAAAGTGCCGACTTGGTGGCGGGATGGGATGGGATGGGATAAGATGGTTTGTTTCATTATTTTTCGAGTTTAGGTGTTACCAATTACAACGGCAAGTAGATGACCATGTTATACTATTTACACTCAATCAAGTAGACCTTTTCATCTATAGCTCAATAGGTTTACTTATTACTTATCTACAAGTCAGACCTCACTTTTCTTCGCCTAACAAACGAAAAAGTCTTCAACTTCATAACGACCATTTCGCAGAATCGAAAGATAGTAGTATGTATATACGTACGCAGCGTATACAAAAATGATTTCTGATTAGCAAAAAAAGGTTTTCGTAGATCGGTGATACTGCTTTCATCCAATCCCATAGATTTTCTACATATGAAAAGTTTGCTTTGCATTTCATCCATCGTTTCAAAAGCAAATAGGGGCTCGGAACCGAAGTAAAGGGAAACGCAACAGCAAGAACTCCATTATTGCAGGTTCTGCAACTTCTTTCTATTGGATAATTAACCCTTCCAAAGTAAAGTAGTGTGTCCCAGCGATATTAATTACCCCCATAAATTCTTCTGCAATAATAATAAGAATGGGTACGTACTCTAGCCCTAACGTTGGGTGGATGGGATCTTGCAGATTGACCAATTAATTTGGTACTCCTGTATACCTAGAGTCTAGAGTCTAGAATTTAATAATGCCATGGCGTTGGTAATCTTACCAACTAATTAATTCTAGAAACTAGAAGATATGCAATCTTTATCCTATAGATAGATATAACATTTCATCTCCTGCTATTTCATCTATTGCAAGCTCCCTCAAACCATCATCTATTTCCCGCATATATTGATACCTACATACAGAACAAACATATGCACTCCTGAAATGATAAGATCATTCCCGAAACCCATACACAAATATATTTGGTCTAATCTACTCCCTATGAATCAATTCAACAAAAGAACGCCTAAAAACCCATTCGAAAATTATACATAAAACAAACAACAAACATAAACACAAACACAAACACCTCTCCAAAAAGGCTATAACTATTCCATCTAAACCCGACATCTAAACCCGATATCTAAGTTACCCGAAATCTAAATCTCAATTTCCAATCTCTCCATCACACTAATTCACACATCCCAAACCCAAGTCTAAGAATCTAATTGTGGGTGGCCCCACTTCCGCTTTTTTTAAGATGAATCTTATGCTTTAGTGGGCGATACCTTTTTTACACGCGATAGCTTTTTTATGCTTTAATCTTTCAAAAGTGAGGTTATTCGCAACTTTTAAAAGTTATAGTATAGTTATAATAACTTTTAATATATAAAAGTAAAGAGATTTTTTGTACGAATTTAACGATATAACTTTTATTATAATCCGATATATATTTCAAAAGTTATTAATAATATAATATTATAGATTTTGATAAATTGTAAATCAAATTTTTTATTTTTTTTAATAATATTTAACAATAACTTTTAAAATATATATCGGATTTTAATAAAAATTATATTATTAAATTCGTACAAAAAATCTTTTTAATTTTATATATTAAAAGTTATTATAACTGTATTATAGCTTTCAAAAGTTGCGAATAACTTCATTTTTGAGATAATTTGAGTAGGAAATCAGGTATTTAGGCAACTATTTTGATAAAAACTTATTAAAAATTGATATTTTAAAGTAGTATAGAATTAGCAGTTTTATGATTTAAGATTTTAAAATTTGTAATATTATTAATTAAGTTATAACGATTTATTATATTCAAAAATATTTTGAAAATTCCTATTATAGCTTTTAAAATCTGGGAATAGCTTCATTTTTTTGAAAACTTGATGTAAAAAAGCTGTTGTGTGTAAAAAAGGTGTTGCTTATTGAAGCGTAAGATTTATCTAAAACAAAGAGCGGAAGTGGGGCCACTCACAATTAGATGTTTCATCCAAAACATCAATCCTTTCCCTGTCACGAGTCATAAGTGATAGAGATCGAGATTTAATTTATTATACTTTTATATTCGAGATCTTTTTTGTACGAGAAAGGTAAAAAGGAGAAAGAGGAAGAGAAAGAGAGATATACCGGTACTATATACCGGTACTTGAATTCTCTATTTGAGTTCTTAGGAGAGTCCTAGATAGAGGTAACCTTCTTTCTGTAGATAGAATATTTATATTATAATTATTGAGATGTAGTATGATTATTGTATAAATATAAACCTAATGGGATCTACAATAGTGAGTCTGCAAGAGACGGGCCGACGAGGAGTGAGGATTTGCATATGGTGTTTCTGGAAAAGGTATTTATCTATTTACTAGGTCTAGGTACTAGATAGGTGACTACGTAACTTACTTATATCTATGTGGTATATCTATATGAATATCTATATTCACTGCATAATAATACCTGGTTACATATCCTATCCTATCCTATCCTATCCTATCCTATCCTATCCTATCCTATCCTATCCTATCCTACCCACCAAACAATCCATCAATCCCGAACCTCACCCATCATCCCATCATCCCATCATCCTATCCTATCCTATCCTACATCCCAACCCTAAACCCCCAACTTCCTCTCCCTTCCCAAGATTCCCTTTCCAAGATCCTTCCCCTCGAAATATACAATATACAATATACAATACACCACTCAAGCAAACTCCAGCCATCATAGTGATCACACAGACAAAAACAAACCCATAACAAACCCATAACAAACCCAAACCCAAACCCACTATTCCTTGTTCCTTTCCCTCTCTCTTCTCTTACACGAAAGGTTAATGGTTAAAGGTTAATGGTTAAAGGTTAATGGTTGGAAGTTAAAGGTTAAAAGTTTGAAGTTAGGGATTGAAAGTTAGGGTTTGCTACTACTACGCATTGAGGACTCCGAGTATAGTATACTAATTGGTATTAGTACTGTGTGAATGTTATGTTATGTTATGTTATGTTATGTTATGTTATGTTATGTTATGTTATGTTATGTTATGTTATGTTATGTTATGTTATAGGTATTATGTTGCATACATGGATATCTATATCGAGCGGCTCACTCACTAATTCACTAACTCACTCCATCACTCCACCACTCCATCACTCCATCACTCCATCACTCCATCACTCCACCACTCCATCAGGTCAACTCCCATCAGGTCAACTCCCATCACCCATCACCCATATTGTATCCCAAGAATGGGTTATGAATACCAGGTATACAACTATCAGGTATACAACTATCAGGTATACAACTACCCGATATACGACTACCCGATATACGACTACCAGGTATACGACGCAACTATCCACTATCCACCAAGATTCCCCAAAACATTCCAAGATCTACACTCTAAATACTGTATGTATGTATGTATGTACTCTTAAACGCAGAGAGGAGGAAGTATCAAACTGGAGGAGTTTCGCTGAGAAGATTTGGCTTTGGGTTGTTGGGTGGATGGGTGGATGGGAGATGGTGGGTGGGAGATATCTGACTCGTTCACACTGCACACTGTCACTGCACACTGTCACTGCACACAGTTCACAGACATAGCGGAAGAAGTCTTCCTCCTGCATTAAATGTATTAGAATATGCAAGAAACTATCCCTGAGTACACTGCACATTGACGTTGACATTAACAAATTTCGCATCTCGCATCTCGCATCTCTCCGTAAAATAACCTTTGAAGCTCCAACCTCCCAAGCTATACCCAAGCTTACGCATTGTCCAATGATGCGTGCGTATATCATATTCCAAGGTCCAAGACCAACCACACAGACGACAATTCCAACATTGTATATCCAAATCATGACAGCTTGCATGATCCGAAAACATGAGATGAAACCCCACCGTTCACACCCACGTGCGCCAAGCCCCCCTTCAGACGTCCAAGCTTTCATGCGCCTTCTGCAAACCATTTGCCATACACTAACCGTCGCATCACCAGTCTTGTTGATGTGTTCTTGTCGCATTTTGGCAACAATACCCGTTATCTGGCAATCGGATTGTCAAATGCTCGTCTTATTATAGGTAGATCATGAACCTTGTCGATGTCACAGCTCCTGACATTGAAACTCGTGATTACACCTTCCACAAAACTTTATCCATGATGCTATTGTTGGTAAGAGTAGCCGTCGCAAGACCTGCCGTCTTGCAAATCAGTAGATCTCATATGCCCAGTTCATCTTCGCTAAATGACGATTGTTTGTATTTGATGGCTGCGCTTCCTTTTTGCCACTTCGTCTCGACTAGTTTTGATCGACGTCGAGGTGCTGCGTTTCGAACATCTTCCAAAACACGGGTATTTTGGGAAGATTCATAGCTAGAGTTGAGTTCATCATCGCTACTATCACAATGCCAGATGTCGAAAGATGCGGGCTTCCTTCGTCGTGTTTTATTTCTGGACACCGATGGTAGGTGCATTTCTGTCTCAGTAGATTGATCGCGTTCATCACTATCATACACCCTCTTAGTTCCTCGACCTAATCCTACAGGCCGTTGTGAACGGGCAATAGAAGGTGATTCAAAATCAAGGTCATCGCTTTCAAAGTTGGTAGCCGTGCCCTTGTTTTTGCTGATCTGGGTACCGGGTGTTGCTGTTACCCAGGAGCTTATACCTTCTTCCCAGCGAAAAGCCATTGACTCATGATATGCCTCTTTTTTTGCCGAATCAGGCCTTCTTGAGCTGTCAGCATGAAGTTCCCCATCCAATGACTCCGCATAGTCGAGATATTTTTGACCTGGTGCTAATTGCGCGAAAGCAAATGCGCTATCCACGATAATCCCATACCAAATTGTGCTCGTCTTCAAACCCCTACCAGTATCTACCCGTTTGAGTCGTCGATGTATATGCTGAAGGTACTCAAAACCGGAAGTAGAAGCTCCTTTACCACAACAACGAGCCACCGAGGATATGAACCTCACAGCTTCATCGTAGGCAGACGAAGGCTGTCGAACGTAGTGAGAAGGCATCTCAGCATTTAGGTCTCCACCATCTTCTGCATGCATTTGATATAGAGGATCAATAATGAGATCCGAAATATCATCGGTATTGGGCTCAGTCACTAGACATGCCAATATTAAAATGGTACTTTGTAGATCAGTCTGCTTGGCATCCCTCTTAATGATTGTTAAGCAGTCCTTCAAGAGCTTTGAATGGGTGTCGCTAATCGTGGTGGCATGCTCAGACTTTCCAACGACGTCGTCTCTACTGAGGAGTATGATAGATGAAATTGTTGTCAACACGCTTAACAATGTAGATCTGCACATCCCATAGAGCTCAGTATCCAACCAGGAGTCAGACCGAGACACAAGTTGGACAAGACATGGCAGGACGGTATTCATAAATGCCGTAGCATCTGCTCTCGCATGGTCCAACGATAAGTCCTGCATCAAGCCAGTCCAAATTGGCGTAAATGCTGCTGTTGCTACCCATTGGAGAGGAAGTATGCCATTTTGAATCAAACCCAAAAATTGCCGATACCCGGTACGACCTGTCTTTTCGACGAATTTGCAAATCTTTAATAATGGTCGGTGAGCCACATGATCCGAGAACAGACTATCGCCTGAAGTTGGAGCAGGAAACTTGCATATTGAAAGTAGACTTGATAGTATTAGTTCTGCTTCGTCGTGGTGATCCGAAACTATGCAAAGATCGACGAGTATTTCACAAAAGTCATATCCCAAGAGACCTTCCAAAATTGCATCGCAAATGATTTGAACACCATGAGATCGAACTACACTCTGAAGATGTGTCCAACCATGACCAGATGATCCAAGTAGTTCGAGTTCATCATAGATTTCAGTAGAAATATCCCTCTTCACAATAGCTGAGTGAGAACCTACTCTTTCAATCTCACTAGATAACAACTTCTCCTCCATGGCAATATACTTTGGCACATTGATGAGGCACAGGGATAGTAATGACTTAGGTCCCACTTTAGGAATATTTGGTATGGTAGGATGCGTTGCCCTTAGTAATGCCTCTAGGCCGCTATAAATACCTTCATGAATGTTGAAGCGCGCAGGACTCATCGTATGCCGAATCTTGCACAATGCTTGCAATCCCATAGCTTGTGCCTTGCTGCCCACCAGAAGTCGAGCTTTAGTAGGCCCATCAGAAGTTGAATCTGTGCTCATCTGTTGACGATGCCCGAGAGTAACCCCTTTGTAAGGTACTGCGCGATATGATGAATCGGTATCTCTCCAAACTCGGTTGAGCAATGGCGTTGGAATTACAATTTCTCCGGGAACTGATGAGCTTCTGCCATTCGAGGACACTCTAATAGAAGGCACCATTTTGGTAGTATATTGCCCTGACCCTTTGGTACTTGTCTTTCCGGAGTATGTTCTTTTGAATTTCTTTCGCCCAACCCAGTTTGCGTTATCATTAGTCGTTTCCTCGCCAGATGCGTCGATATTTAAATCAGAGACCGATTTGCCCTTTTTAGATTGGGTTTTCATGCGATCAAGAACACTATGTTTACTCTTGTGTAAAATTGCAATTCGGGAGGTCAAAGGTCGTAACAGGCGATTACACCGAGCTGCATTCCATTCCTTCTCGACATCCCGATTGAGTCTTCCATCGTTCAATGTTGATTCTTTGCGTCGCACTGGAGTGAAACTATTCTGGGTGGCTTTCAATTCCAATCCCAATGGTGCGCTCCCATTTTTCATGGTAATAACCTAGAGTTCGAACCATTAGTATATTTCGAATCCCCTCAATACAAAGGGTAAATAAGTATACTGCTGCTTCTCGAGTTCAGCGCATGAACCAATTTCTGCGCGATACCCGTTCCTACAATAGCAATTTCCCTAGCAAATAAGTAAAGAAATGGAAGAAGACCTTATGATTTGTTTCTATGTAAGAAATGAGAAGCAATAATAGTATATGAAAGAAAAGAAAAGCAATAGAAAGATATGCGAATTGTATGATGTAGGTAGGTAGGTAGGTAATAAGTTGTTGATGTTTTTTTTAAGAAGTTGTATTGAAGTAAATATAATGAGTGATGCAATGATGTAAACAAGGATCGTAAATATCCCATTTTTTGTACGGGCCGGGTTTTTCCGTTTTTCCGCTGTGCACTCGACCTAAATTTTATACTTTCCTTTTCGGATTTGAAGAAAACTGAACAAATTTATTCTTCACTTACCTACTCACTTGCCTATATTCATCGAGAGGAGGTTTTTTTTTCTTTCTACGTGACTCAAAAATTGTATAACAACCTCACAAGGACTAAGTTCTTTTTAAATTCCTGCATTTCTTGTATTTGGAATACTTCTTTGTATAATCTTCTCTTGTCATTGTATTATACTTAAAGAGCTTTACGGTACAAAATGTCTGTAACGAATGAAGTAAACACCACTTCTGGTAAGTCTTTCAATCCCTTTTATATATATATATATATATATATATTCGCAAGAAATAAACCTCAATTGATCTTTTCAATTTCAATGTGTGCTCTATATTAGTTATCTACTGACATTCGGTCTTCTCAGAAACTCCTTCAGATGTTGAAAGCAGCTCGCAAAAGCTTGCCACCGAGGAGAATGCCCTAGCTAATGGTATTGACCATGAAGAGGAAGATGGTGGGGAAGTGGGCGGTGAAGGTAGGATCAGTTGGCAGTTTAAAAAAAAACTTATACGGATTTTATGCTAATGCGAGAACAAAGTCTTTCAATTGACTGTGGTGCTTCCCCGCGAACCCCATAAAATTCAAATCATCGTGAGTGACCCCTCACCACATTTGGTGGTTCAATGCTCAGAATAGCTAGGTTTCTTCGCAAGAAGCTATACATGACGTTCGACAATCAATAATCGAGCTTCCTGGAACCTTCCAGTACTCATGTTTCCATCTCGAGCATAAAGGAGAGAGGATAAACGACTTCGTTCAGATATCCGAGGTCCCCAGCTTGACAGCGGATTCAGAAATACATTTGGTCGAAGATCCATATACAGAGAAGGAGGCAAGAATACATATTGTTAGAGTACGGGAGCTTATTGGTGCTGCCGGGGATCGCACCGACACCTTAAATGGTATTATCTCAGGAGCGTCACTGCTTGATTCAGTCACATCAGCGGAATCAAGTCAAAATGGTACAATCACGGCCCCTTCTCATCCAATGGTTGGATATGACTTCCAGGCTTCCGGCAATGTCTCGACGCTTCTTCCAAAAGCACAAGAGCCAGGGCCAAAAACTGTCAAGTCAATTTCCGTCTCTCCTTGGAACCCTCCACCTTACCATCTTAGACAGAAAGGACACCTACTCTATCTACAGGTCACTACAAACGAGGGGGAGCAATTCCAGATCACATCTCACGTATCAGGTTTTTATGTAAACAAATCCTCAGCGGGCAAATTTGACCCATCCCCAAAATCTGCGCCTAAAGCTCATTCTGCGCACTCACTCCTAGCACTTCTTGGTCATTTGTCTCCATCATTTGAGGACTCCTTCAAGAGTCTTCAGGAGTACAACAATACAAAAGAACCCTTGGCTACATTCCAAATCACGAACACAACCCCCTCGAATCCTTGGATTGTACCATCAGCGTCATCCCCCCTTGTTTCTCACCAAGCTGATATCACGCGTACCCAAGAAAACTATCTTATTGCTGGTATTGAGAATAGCGAAACTTTGCGGGACTGGAACGAAGAATTCCAATCTACTAGAGAGCTGCCAAAGGAAACTGTTCAGGATCGTGTATTCCGGGAACGATTGACCTCCAAGTTGTTTGCCGACTACAATGATGCTGCCGCTCGTGGCGCGATCTTGGTTGCTAGGGGTGAAATAGCCCCACTCAACCCAACTGAAGGCAAAGATGCTCAAATTTTTGTATACAATAACGTTTTCTTCTCCTTTGGAGCCGATGGAGTGGGAACCTTTGCCTCAGAGGGTGGCGATGAAGCCGCTAGGGCAGCAGTGGGCAAGGATGTTATGGGAGTTCGTATGGTTAACCAATTAGATATTGACGGTCTGTTTACACCAGGAACTGTGGTCGTTGACTACCTTGGAAAGCGAATCGTTGGACAGAGTATTGTACCAGGAATTTTCAAACAACGTGACCCAGGCGAGAATCAAATCGATTATGGCGCGGTGGATGGAAAGGACATCGTCGCATCAGATGAGAAGTTTGTATCCGTCTTTGAGAAGCTTTCTAAGGCCTTGAAAGTCAAGAAGCATGCCGTTTGGGACAAAGACGCAAAGCGTCACGATCTCGAAGGTAGTATCGAAACCAAGGGACTTTTAGGTACTGACGGCAGAAAGTACGTTCTTGATTTGTACAGGGTTACCCCATTGGATATCACTTGGATGGAGGAAGTTGGTACGGCACTTGATAGCCCCAAGGAAGCCGACGCATCAAGTGAATCTGCATACCCGCATCGCATGACCGTCATTCGACCTGAGCTGGTTGAATCTTACTGGAAGGTCAAGATGCGTGAATGGGTAAACGGCGAACTGGAACGTAAACGCCAAGCGCAGAAAGTCGTCGAGCCTACTGCCGATGGAAAAGAGACAGAAGCTGTGACTGAGGCATCTGAGCCAGTTAAAAGCGAAGAATCAACCGAGAACGGTGAACAAGCCAAGAAGGACGAATCGGAGAAGGATGTCGAGTCTAGCAAACCTGGAGCTGATCAGGAAAGAATTGATATTGGCGATTTCAAGTTTGCATTGAATCCAGATGCTTTCAGCGGTCAGCAGCCACAAACCGAGGAGGAAAAGGCAGAATTTGCCGAGGACGAACAGCAAGTGCGACTAGCTTGTGAATTTCTTCGCAAGACGGTGTTACCCGAACTTGTGCACGATCTCAAGGAAGGTGATGTTGGATTCCCTATGGATGGTCAGTCTTTGAGCAGACTTCTTCATAAACGTGGTATCAATATCCGATACCTCGGCCAAGTTGCTACTCTTGCAGATGGCAAGAGACTCGAATCTTTACGCATCTTAGCAGTCCAAGAGATGATTTCAAGAGTATTCAAGCATGTAGCTGGTAATTATCTCCGTTACCTTCCTATTCCTTTGACAAGCTCATGTATTGCCCATCTCCTCAATTGCTTGCTAGGAACAGATTTGAACCCAGCTCCAAAACCAGATGTGGATGAGGCCATGGCTGCGCTTTATCCTGAGGCAGATTTGAAATTCAAAGAAGTTTCTCCTGAAACTCTCAAGCAAGAGATCGAAGCCCAGGTTCTACGTCGCTTTCGTTATACCCTTGACTCTACTTGGACCGCAGCTATTAAGCATTTGCAACTGCTCCGCGAAGTATCTCTGAAGCTCGGTATCCAATTGGAGATGAAGCCTTATCATTTCACCAAGCAGTCGCAGGCTGAAGCGTTTGCTGCTCCACCAGCGACAAATGGTGAGGCCACCAAGGATGCAGTTCCCAATGGAAAGAGCACCAACGGCAAAAAGAAGAAGAAGAATGCCCGTGAGGGTTCTCCTGCATCTATTGCATCAGTGAATGCCTCATCGCCTGTCACCTTCAACCCAGATGACATCCTCAACACTGTCCCAGTAATCAAAGAGGCTTCTCCACGAAGCTCGCTTGCTGAAGAAGCTTTGGAAGCTGGCCGTATTTCTCTCCTCCAAGACCAAAAGAAGCTAGGACAAGAATTATTATTAGAATCTTTGTCATTGCACGAACAAATCTATGGCATTCTTCACCCTGAGGTGGCAAGAGTATACAACTCGTTGTCAATGCTTTATTACCAGCTTGATGAGAAGGAGGCTGCTATGGAACTGGCCCGCAAGGCTGTTATTGTTTCTGAAAGAACACTAGGTGTTGATAACGCTGAAACACTTTTGAACTATCTCAATCTCGGACTCATTGCACATGCTAGTGGAGACACAAAGATGGCTTTGACTTTCATCAAACACGCCTTGGATTTGTGGAAGATTGTCTATGGTCCAAACCATCCTGACTCTATTACCACGATCAACAATGCCGCAGTCATGCTGCAACATTTGAAGGAGTACCACGATTCTCGCACGTGGTTCGAGGCATCTCTTAAAATTTGCGAGGAGGTATACGGAAAGCATTCTATTAATGCTGCAACTCTACTCTTCCAATTGGCTCAGGCTTTGGCATTGGATCAAGACTCCAAGTCTGCTGTCAACCGTATGCGCGAGTCTTACAATATCTTCCTTACCGAATTAGGTGCAGAAGACAAGAACACTAAGGAAGCAGAAAAATGGCTCGAACAGCTCACCCAAAATGCCGTATCGATTGCCAAACACGCAAAGGACGTTCAAGCTCGAAGAAACCGAGCCGGTATTAGAGTTTCGCCTCGTGTTACTCTCGGACAGACTCAGCTCCAACCCCAGGTTGGACAAACTGCCGAGGCCGCAGCTGGTCGCGAGTCTCGCTCTTCTAGAGGACTCGATTCCCGAAGCATTGATGAACTTCTCAAATTCATCGAAGGAAGCGATCAAGCTAACAAAAATAAGAAAAGACCGGGACGTAGTAACCCAAAGAGACGTGGTGGTGCCGCGGCTGCGGCTGGTAAATAAGGCATAAGGGTTGGATTATAAAATTTAAAGATTAGCATTGGGCGGCGTAAATGAATCAAAGTCCACTTTTTCAATCAATGTATCAACAATCAATTCTCAACGGCCTCTTTTACCTCATCCGGCTTTGGAATTTGCCGATTAGCATTTACATTTTTATGCTTTACGACTGGATTCGATGTATAAGCAGTATGGCCCATGGAATGATGGTGGTTATGGGTGGTTATACACATCATAGATTATGATTTAAGACGCATCACGGAACAAAAAAAGACATCTTCTCTCCCTCGATAAATAGACACTCGCCAAATTTGTTTTTGCAGTGGCGATTCTTATGACTGGTATAGTATATTATGATTATGAATACATCATAATCTCATTGAGCCAAATTTGAGTCAGAAATGATCTTGTCTTGTGATGAAAAACTGTTCACCGCCTACCACGTGCTTGCCAAGCTTCCCGACTCCCGAGCCTAACCTTAGCTTCCTGCTTCCCCTTCCTTAAGCTCCACTGGCTCCTAATCAGTACCTCAATAGATAACGAGACAAAGAGTAAACATCAATAACATCAACCACGGAATGCAATTTGCGTGTATACAATACATCTACTTCTGATTAAACACCCTATATCGCAATATCAACAAGATAACTTTGTGAATGATATCCTCTGATCAACTTTAATCTCTACATCTACATGGTTGGAGGTTTACGGGACCTAGATACAAATACGCATACTTATCCGCCGGGTCTGTTGATCACCCATCGTCAGTATGGCTATCAGCACTAAGGTACTCATACCGTTCCTGGTAGCCATGATGTTGGTGACCGGTGTCTGCAATACTCTTCTCACAAAGTATCAGGTCAGTATACCTTCAAGCCTGTCATGCCTCCTGCTAATTATTATATAGGACAATATCTGCGTACGGAATTGCGACGACCCCAATCCTAAGAAACGAGCCCTATTCGAGCAGCCGGTCATACAGACGGCTCAAATGTTTGTTGGAGAGATGGGCTGCTGGCTCTTTGTTGGCGCAATCTCTCTTTATCGCCGCTATCTCGCAAATAGCCCAAAGCCCGAAGAGAATGGTTATGAAGCTGTCGACACACATGAAGGAGAAGCTGCGGATAACGATGGGGCGAGTATCATGTCAGCCTCCACTTTAAAGGCATTGGCAATGAACGTGGAGGATAATAGAATACCGTTGGTTGGATGGAGAGTATTACTGCTAGCATTGCCGGCTATCTGTGATATCTGTGGAACGACTTTGAGTGAGTAATCCACGTTCTAGGTATTTCAGTCGTTACCATTCGAAGCAAGACAAGGCGCACTAGCAATATGTTGCTAACATCTATTTCTAGTGAATGTCGGTCTCTTGTTTGTAGTTCCTTCGATTTACCAAATGACCCGAGGGGCTTTGGTGCTCTTTGTTGGACTTTTCAGTGTTATCTTTCTGAAAAGAAAACTGCATTTATTTCAATGGTTCGCTTTAGTGACTGTTGTCGCTGGAGTTGCCGTTGTTGGTCTGGCTGGGGCACTCTACCAAGATGACAAAGCTGCACCATCCTCGATAGCTCTCGTTCATGACGCACTTAAACTGGCTGCGAGGGAAGCCAGAACGCCGGAAGCCCTACGCGCGATCATTGGTGTATTTCTGATTGCAGGCGCCCAGATTTTCACCGCCTCTCAATTTGTGTTAGAGGAGTACATCTTGGAAAATTATGCCCTGGAGCCTCTCAAGGTTGTAGGCTGGGAAGGTCTCTTCGGGTTTGGAGTCACGATTTTTGGTATGATCATCCTCCACCTTATAGTAGGTAGAACTGCTGCTGGAAAATATGGATACTTCGATCTTGTTGAAGGCTGGAGACAAATTACGCACTACAAACCCATTGCGGTTTCAAGTGTACTTATCATGGTTAGCATTGGGTAAGTTTCCCCTGAGCCTATATTTCTCTGACCTCAAGCTAACTCGTCCAGTGGCTTCAATTTCTTTGGACTTTCTGTAACCAGAACCGTCAGCGCCACATCGAGATCTACTATTGACACTTGTCGTACGCTGTTCATTTGGATCGTATCATTATTCCTGGGTTGGGAAACCTTCAAGTGGCTGCAAGTCCTGGGATTTGCACTACTTGTCTACGGCACGTTCTTATTCAACGGCCTTGTTCGCCCTCCATTAAAGTCTTGCGTTGTACGAGAGCAGGTGGAGGAGCTTCTCCCAGAAGAACCGATCGAGCACATGTAAATGTGCCATGTGTATAGGATGAATGATTGCTCAGGGAGGAAAACGGATGAGAGATACAAAGAGACTAGATTCTTTTTCCAGTCTACATTGATAAATTGCAATGAAAGGTATGCATGCGTTTTGGTTTTATCGGATAATTACGGTTCGGCTGGAGCATTGGTTGGAGGTGCAAATGGTGTTCTTATGCATGTAAGCTTGTAAGCCTCAAATTACAAATGTTGAATATATATCTCTGCACGAATTGGAACGTGACAATCGCAATCAAACCTACTTTAAAAGTTACCTCAAAAGTTACCTCGAGGCAATTGTTTTTGCTGCAGCTGACCAGATTAGGCGGTCTCGGGTATCGCCTCAATACAAGAGCTTTGATCTCACCCTACTCCTATCTGTACTGTAGTACTCTAGTTTGACTTAGGAAGGCGAATTGTGTGTCGGCCTATCAACTTGACCGATAGGAATAACATTTTTGAATTAATAAATGTGGTTGTTATATCATGTTCATTGGAAATAATAATGAAAATGAAAATCACATTGCGCTTTGACTCGATATCTAATCTGTATTCTGTATCGGCAATGGACCGAATGCTACTGCCGTGACCACTCTGTAAGGAAATGGCTAAGTCTAGTACCGTAGTACGACGTTTCCCTCAAGGATCCGACACTGCAGATTCGACATTCTTGGCCAATAGATGTTGAATGCGGCTCACACTTCATTTTAGCCGCATCATACCCCAACGACCTCTTGAAGAGTGGGTGGGAGCTGTGAAGCCTGTGATGGATAACAAAGTTTGTATGGTTGATAGATAATTTGCTATGTGGGAGGGGAGGGGAGGGGAGGATTTGGAAGAATGTGAATGGGAGATTTTGGTAGACGTTGAAGTTTTATGAGGTAGGAACTAATGAGATGGGATGAGATATCTAAGGGGTGAGCACTTAGAACTTAGACGGATGAAATGAGTGGGAGATGAGGGGATGGAATGGGATGGGATGGGATGGGATGGGATGGGAAGCATAGATAGATGGTTTTGGGTTCAATGCAACGGTGAATAATACTAATATTCACCCTTATTCGTCTGTGTATTACAGTGTGATGCTGTATGTGCTTACTTTTGAAGTTTGGCCCAACCCAACCTTGAAGAATGAAGTCTTTTGATTTGTTGCTCCTTGTTCGCACATTCATCCCCTTGTGCAGACGGTGCAGTAGCAGCAAAGACCAAGACAAAGTACAGCCTCTTTTCTCTCCTTAAACCAGCTGTCAAAGTCACAACTCCAGCTTGCTAATCTAATAACTAATTTCACACAGGAAATCACCTACTCAACCCGCACTTTATTGCTCACTTGAGTTTCTCATTCGAAAGACGGTCATAACCGTGTTTTTTTCTTTGGCATCCAATACTACTAGGCGGCGCTCTTCAGCGGCGTAAATAGTCATGTTCACCTATAAGGATAAGCCACACACATACTACAATGAGGTACATCATGTTGACAGTATGTATTGAATAAAATACATGGCCAATATTTTCGTGTCTACTTGAAGCCGTGACTAGGTACTCCATACTGGGTGAAAATCTAGAGCTTCTTCGTCTATTTCGGGAGCTTGGTACGATCATGAACAGGAAAGGAACTATTAGCACTGCCATCTTCGACATGTATACGTAATTAATCTCTCTCCAAGCAAAGATATATGGTATGAATGAAAATGGGTCATAGATATTTTGAGCCCTTTCATGGTTGATTTCCTGCTGGCCGCAGAATCCAGATGCGGTTGATAGTTTGACAGCTGCCGCAGTAACTGTACACCTAACAAACCCTGAAAATGTGAAACTAGATACTGTTTAACTGCTTTATCCGTCACTATGCCAAACGCTGATCCAGTAATATGTATTACCGGTACGAAGTATATCATTGTACTGTACCAGTCCGGACGGATCTTCCAATTCGGACCAGAAAGCACCTGCCCAAGAAGATCCCAATCCAACACAACCCACAAAGTACGCCGGAATAAAGTTAAAGTTTTAACTGTATGAATCAAAATCTCCCCTCTTTTTTCCTGGGGAAGGAAGAAGTCTACCGCTACTCTTATATTTATCTCTATCTCTACCTCTATCTAAGACTCTACCTCCCTTATTTTGTCCACTTCGACCTACCTCCTCGCTAATGCTAGCTAATGCGTGGTCTCCTCCGCCGGTATCATTCTTCTCTTTTATATACCGTTTATACCTACTTAAACAACAATGTTTATATCATTACAAGTAAAGACTGTTGCAATCTAACTTAGAAGGAAAAAATTATAATTATATTTTGTGTCTGAAGTTCCAGATTGCGCTTACTACTCGAGTCGTCTAGACTGGAGTACCTAGTAATCAGGTACCTCTCGGGCAGATCTCTCGGCTCGTCTCGTCACTTCCTCTATCAATCTCACTACTCACTACTCATTACTCACCCCTCACCCTACGATTTACTGCAGATACACGAATCTGACCATATGCTAGGCGATTATAAATCTTTCACGATTCGACTGTGTATACTACCATCTTCTGCCTGCAGCAATAATATTTCTTAAGTTGAGCGAGCTATTACTGGGAAGTGGAAGTACTGGCCAGAAGCCCGCGCAAAAAAATCAACTCAACTATTCTTCGCAGTAACGAAATACAAGTCACATAATCCATTCGAACTCCAGCCCCCATTTTCTGCGATTCTATCGCCAATTCGGCATCTAAACTATTCATGCAATCCGATTCAAATTGTTACGCTGTATTACCTGCTGCTCTGGGACCAATCTGCATGCCTCGTATGCTATGAATCTCTGCCTGGCAGTTCGATGTATGCGATACGTTTAGTGCCTCAATGGAATTATGACCGAGAGCGCAGATACCTACTTTGATCCCGATGACGTTGGCCCGCGCGATAGTCCTATATTGAAAGCGATGCGTATTAAACTCGAACCTTCGCCGAGCCCTGAGGCCAATCCTCCACCTCCCATCAGTCCGGAATCTCCTCCAGGCGGACGCAAAGGGGGGAAACGACCAAATAATCGGGCTTGTCAGGCAGATGCCGTGCTGGTTTCTTTGATGGGAGGTGGAAAACGTCCAGATATTGCGCGCAATGCTGGGGATGAGGCTTTGCCTTCTGACGAGGATGAGGATGACGAAAGTCCTATCAGAGGCACTGCTATAGAGATACCTGGCCATGATTTATTCAACGGGAAAGCTGATCTTAATATCACAATGAAGATGGCAGCGGATGCTGTCGCTATGTTGGGAGCTCATGAAAATCAAGCAGCTTTGAAATCTCGGGACAATTTGCAGAGCTCCATTAGTGAAGCTCCTGCAGTTAGTAAGTCCCTCCCAACTACGAATACAAATTCACAAAGACAGAACGCAACGGACACAACTAAACTCAGCCCATATTCCCATGAGCCATATCAAAAGGCTACGGCAGAAGTGAGTATAAAATTGGAAACCACACCTTCCCCACCCAGAGGTGAACTTCCACCTATGCGACCCTCTCCTAAATCGGATCTCTCAAATGGTAATGAAATTCAACAAATCACCTTACCCTCGATAACTTCTCAATTGGGGGACCTCAATAAGCTTACTGAAGCAGTGCCAACTTCAAATGAAGCTGCTTTCTCAAACTCTCCGGGGAGACCAACTCCACTATTTACTCCTAGGCCCGGAGCAACATCACCAGCCAAGTCTCCAAACGAACTTCGTAAAGAAATGATGTCTCCTGGTAGACCACCATTATTTTACTTTGTCTCGAATAATCCTAGGAGATCTTCACAATCAGGTGGGCCGCAATATGTAACTTCTGGAGATTATAGCAGTGGCAGCAATACGGAAACACCGAGTACCGATCAATCTGGCTCAACTCCTGGCACAGTAGGAATAGATCGTATGAGTATTGATGGTATTACGAATCCACAAGTTGGTGGCTTTCAGTGCACTAATCCTGGCTGCAATGCTCCTCCTTTTCAAACACAGGTACGCCTTTTTTTCTAAAGTTTGATAGATTCTAGGATTTGAACCACCTAAACCCAGATACTAATCAATATAAATGTAGTATTTGCTTAATTCACATGCAAATGTACATTCTTCAAATCGACCGCACTACTGTATGGTCCAGGGATGCCCCCGAGCTGAAGGTGGAAGGGGATTCAAACGGAAAAATGAAATGATTAGACATGGCCTTGTCCATGATTCACCGGGTTATGTGTGTCCATTCTGTCCGGAAAGAGAACATAAATACCCTAGACCAGACAATCTTCAAAGGTATGTGGAGTTATGTATTTACCGTGAATGGCTATGGGAATGGTCTTGTCAATATTGGCAATTCCGAGGAACTTACTAATTTTCTCAATAGGCATGTCAGGGTGCATCATGCGGATAAGGACAAAGATGATCCCAAATTGAGAGAAGTGCTTGCACAGAGACCAGAAGGTCCTAGCCGAGGACGGCGGCGTAGAGGAGGGAGTTGATATGGTTCAAGATTCATTAAATCGCTATATAAGGGTAGGAAATTCTCTGCTACGGCAATTGCAGTCATGAAACCGGTGTTTTCATTGGGGTGGTGCTTTGACGACTTAACGGAGGCTATATTATTACGACTTTATGGATGGAGTTCGAGGCATTTTGATACCAAGAAAAGGTTACTTATAACCCAAAGGTGCATTTCACATTTATAGGGGATGAATGAATATGTTTGTTTTATTTCGTGTCTATACTACCATACTTAATGCAATTTGTTAGGTGGGCATTTGCTCGATATCTCCAGACGCAAATGGAGAATTGTGTCAATTTGGTTAGCCATCACCTGTTCCCCATACCCCTATAGAAACTTGAGAATCACTCAGCGCTTCTACAAATACATCATCATACCCAAGTCTTCCACCCAGTCGCTCAACCACAACCCAAATCCCACCCATCCGTGTCATGTCTGGAGCAATATCTATATCCGCCGTGCGGATCCCAGCAGGGGCATCGCTAAACTCTCCCTCGCTCGAAGATTCAAGGAGGCTTTTATTGGGCCCTTGACCTCTTTCTATGGATACTCTAAGAGATGGTCGAGATTTGGGGGGAATGGGTCGGCCGACTCCATTGCCAGCTTTGGCTATAAATCTTAATCGTGTTAATCGGGTGACGGTCACGGGTGCTAGCATTCTATCGACGCCATCGGAAAAGACGAGGGTCGGTAGTCGGGTTACCAAGCGACCTGCTGTTTCCGAGAGCACGGGCCGGATCTCACAGCGACTTGAAGATTTGACGCGCAGGATGAAGTTTGCGGTTTCGCCGGCTTGGAATGTAGAGCACACGATTGTGTATTTGCCTGCGGCTACATTGCCAAGTTCGGCGAGTGCACAGCCGCGTCGATAATCGCCGGATCCGCCGACTATGTCGCGGGAATTTATGACGGTGACGCGTTCGCCGTTGGCCCAGATCATGGTTACGTGAACGGCGATGTCTTCTCGGTCGGCTTCGAGCACTAGCATCATATCTGTAGGTTCTTGGACTGTGATGCTGAATTGAGGGTTGGAGGGGTAGGAAGGTGCGCTGGCGTTGCCGCCTGCTGTGCGGCTGGTCCAGGAACCATTGTGGGAGGTGCTGAAGGTGAGGCTGTCGGGGGCGGAATGAATGGTGAGGGGGGAGCGGGAGAAGAAGGAGAAGGAAAATGAGTATTTTGGGAGGGGGAGATTTTGTTGGGCGGCTACAACGGTGTAAGGTGTGTTTGCGGGCAGGTCAAAACGCGCAAGGGTTTGGGGAGAGTCAACGTAGGCACCGCGGTGGAGGGCACCATCGCTTAGGTAGACGCGGTGACCGGAGGCGTCGAAGACGTAGAGACTGATGAAGCCGAGGGAACTTGATACGGCCCTTTGAGTGCTTGAACATTGAGCAATATCGTGTTCTTCTGTGGTGAAATGTCGACAAAGTAATACCCAGACGGCTTCTCCTCGAGTGGAGTGCACAACATATTGGGGGTTTTGAGTAAATGTCCCAACGGTGTTTACATACGGAATCGTCCAGGAAAGATGATGATCCTGTCTATACCGAAATAGTCCAGGGTTCCAGTTGAGATACAATGATTCGAAGTTCTGTATTACATCCTCGAATGCCATCCAAAACGTTCCTGGCTTTGTGCAGCTGCTCTCGGTATCAGTCTCCTCGAGCGATTCTCGAAGGTCCTCCGTCCAAGTCTGCGCTTCTGATTCCTCCTCGGCTGGTCTGCGTCTAGGTCCTTTCCAGGCCATGCCATCGCACCAGGGGTTTTTGACGAGTAACAATCGTTGAGATCCAGATTCTCTCATGTCTAGTATGGCGTAGTCATGCTCACCAACCAGACCCAAATCAGCTTCCTCTCTTCTACTCAGCTTACCAGTTCCCAAAGTAATCATGACATCGCCGAACTCGAAAGATTTGTAGATACGGTTCCATAGCAACTCAGATTGAATCTCGTCACTTAAGTAAATCACTTAGTCAGTAGAGCTTACAATCTTTGGAAAGCGTGTATAGTACCTCTGTAGAAATATTTGCTCGGGAATCCATCCGGTCATTATCCATAAATCTGTGCCAGAGTTCGAGCCCGGAAAATCATAGCCACCTCGTACCTTCAGATATGCTTTCTCGACTAATGCCGGCCATAGTAAGGCAGGATTATTTCTATCTACAACGTGAAGACTACGGGCGGAGCTTGAAGCTGGTAGCCGATCATCTATTGTTACCTTTCTATAGCAGCCATTGAACTGAAGGCGGAGGATATATTTTCCATTTTTGGATGTTCTCGGTCTCTGCTTTTGTACATCAAAGGGGCGCAGAATAGTAGCCAGTACCTATATTAGAGACAATGAGCAGCTTGAAGCATGATCGATATCAGAATTCAAGATATACCTTACTATGGCCCTTGATAGCGCGCGCTGTCCCCGCACAAAGACTGGCTACGACTGAACAATCTGTAGTTATGTCCTGGACAAGGTCGATATCTTTCGAAGCATTCATTAATATTTCATTGTTTTCCACATCTTTCAACGTTTGGGGAGAGATATCGTCTCGCTCATGAGGTCTCTTCCAGCCTGCAAAGGTTTCAATCTGAGCCTCTGAAAGTTTCAGCTCCGAAGGATCTCTGTTGAAGTTAGCGAACATCCAAATTGTCATAACCGATCCTATCTAACATACGTGTATAAAGGTGTCTCGAATATAGAATCATCAGGTTCCGAGGTCCAACGTGGGAAAATGAATCCATGTAACCTCGACCCCTCGA
This sequence comes from Myriosclerotinia curreyana, assembly GCA_002162495.1. NCBI lineage: Eukaryota > Fungi > Ascomycota > Leotiomycetes > Helotiales > Sclerotiniaceae > Myriosclerotinia > Myriosclerotinia curreyana. The sequence continues at coordinate 72,442 of NGKJ01000002.1, forward strand.
GTAAAAGAAGTTCTTCATGTTTACTCAGAGGTCGTTCGGATACTGGAGCTTTCGAGAAGATTGCAACGGGTTTTAAAGGCCAAGTGGATGACTTCTTGATTTCTTCTGCTTTCAACATCAATGCATTGCACTTGCGATTGATTCTTGCCTTTTCGGCGCCCCCAGTTACCTGATTCGAAACTTTCATATACAACTCAATGGCGTTGATAGCAACTTTTAGAGCTTCTTCTCTAGTGCCGCATTTGTCTATGCTCAACTCTGTTTCCTAGCCTTTGTGTCAGAATTACTTATTCCATCACTAGAAATAATGGGGATTGACGTACACGAGCCCTGGCTTCCATGGTTGCTATAACGAACCCTCCGGGAGAGTATCTGGAGATACAAAAATGAACAGCATATGAATGATGAGTTCCACAACGGTATATATCAAGCCATATCCCTAAGCAAATACTTGTTCGCCTGATAAGTGACTTATCGGACTGCTATGGAAGACTGGAAAGTTGGGGAAAGAAGCGTAGGGACACACGAAAGGTTGCTATTTCACCAATCTGTCTACTTTTCCACGTAGTAGAGTAATTGCTTAAATCGTCGTCGTTTCCCATCCGTTTCATAAACTATATATAGTAGAGATGAAATCCACGTGATGCTCAAGGTCATCAGGGTTCTGAAGGGTTGGGATACGTGTGACAGAGTCTTGGCATGGAGCAGTAGAATGATGGTGGTGAAAATGCACACGTCCCTCGGCGAATATTTGAGCCGAGGTTTAGATTGTCGCAATGCCGACAACTCGCGCCGAGCATGATAACCATGAAGAACAATATCTTAGTTTCACAATAATACCTCCTATTTCTTCTGTCTTGTATTGATACATAATTGTGTCTTGTGTCACTTATAAATTGTCAGACATTCTTACAAGATATGAAAAAGAACTTGCACTAAACCTATTCCTTTACCCAATAATACCCAGACTGCACATCGATTGTTGCTCGTTCATAAGCTGCTCCATGATATATTAAACTCAGTCATCTATATTCATCTACTAGAGAGTAAATCCGTTCCAGTATATTCTACACATCCAGTATGGCTGGACAATCAAAAGAAGCTACCATCCCACCATGGGGTTTGGCAGTTGCAGGAGCTACAGGAGCTGTGATTGCAAATGCTATGGTATATCCCCTGGATATGTAAGTTTTGATCCCTGTTGGCATGCACATTCGCAAGGCGGTATGTAATTGTTCGCTATTATATCCTGCGAACTTTCAAGCATTTTTGAGCTAATTGCAATCCCACCAGAGTGAAAACCCGCCTGCAAGTTCAGGTTAAACGCAAGCCCACCGATGTAGCCCCAACAGGTGCCGATGCGGTCCATTATACGTCGACCTGGGATGCGATTTCCAAAATTGTTGCCGACGATGGGGTTGCCGGGCTCTATGCTGGCATCAATGGCGCCTTGATTGGCGTTGCTTCAACCAATTTTGCTTACTTTTACTGGTACTCAGTCGTTCGAACTTTATACCTCTCTTCCCAAAGCGTACCCATGCCTCCAAGCACCGCGATTGAGTTATCCCTAGGGGCTGTTGCCGGAGCTGTTGCTCAGGTCTTTACAATTCCTGTTGCAGTAGTTACCACTCGTCAACAGACACAAGGAAAGGGTGAAAGAAAAGGAATGATAGACACAGCGCGGGATGTTATCAATAGCGAAGATGGCTGGACCGGCCTTTGGAGAGGTCTTAAGGCTAGCTTAGTGCTTGTTGTTAACCCTGCCATCACATACGGTGCATACCAAAGATTAAGAGAGGTCGTTTTCCCAGGAAAGACAAACCTCAAACCCTGGGAAGCATTTGGTAGGTCTATAAATTGAATAAGAATTCCGGGAGCTAATTGAAATACCAGTATTGGGAGCAATATCCAAATCCCTTGCAACCATTGTAACTCAGCCTTTAATCGTTGCAAAGGTTGGACTTCAGTCAAAACCACCACCTTCCCGAGAGGGCAAACCTTTCAAAAGTTTTATTGAAGTAATGCAATTCATCATCCACAATGAAGGTTTATTAGGTCTCTTCAAGGGAATCGGCCCACAAATTACCAAAGGACTCATTGTCCAAGGCCTCCTTATGATGACGAAAGAAAGGTAAACTCCAATCAAGACTAATGTGTTTTGAGTCGGAACGGACCAGGCTAATACTCCTATAGAATGGAATTGCTTTTCATTCTTCTCTTCAGGTATCTTCGAAAGATCAGATCAGAGCAGTTGCAAAAGGCAGCAGATCTCGCAGCATCAAAAGCTAAGCAGGTTCTGCCCGTCATTGCCAAGTGATAATGAAAGCAAATTTCGAGCGGGTAATAGTAACAATGAGTATATAGAAACTCTTTTTGGTTCTGGGTAGTAGAGGAAATGGTAAATGGGCTGGATTTGGTCGGAGTAGGTATGGTAGAGCTTTGTACTGTATATATATTTTATGAGAATACATATTTATCCACGCAATCAACACTTTTGAAAATGCCATATACGAACGCATCCGGGCAGAAAGTCTTTTTTATATCCAAGCGGAACGAGCCTCTCAAGCCGCGTCTAAATGAAGAGCTGCCAGCCGGGGGGATCGAGGCTAGTCATATTTTCACGTGATATTGAATTTTAGGCGAGCTTTTCGCCCACATCACCTTTTTTGACAATTTCCTCTCTGGCAACGAATTGACCAACTCAACGCCGAAAATCCAAACCAACAGACTGCTAATTAACAACAGTCGCAATGGCGAGTATGTCAAGATCCCGATATCTGGAACTCTTCCAGTACATTATACTGATTTTGCGCTTTTTTTTAGAATCCAAGAACTCGTCCCAACATAACCAGTCGAAGAAGGCTCACCGTAACGGGTACGATCTCCCACATATTATCGCGATCAATCACCGCAGATTCCGTCTATTCAAAATAAGAATTGGGTTTGGATGAATGGGGGCTAATTTTATTCTCGACGCGCAGTATCAAGAAGCCAAAGACCTCCAGATACCCATCCCTTAAGGGTACCGATCCCAAGTTCAGAAGAAACCACAGACATGCTCTCCACGGCACAATGAAGGCTTTGGTTCGTGCTCCTTCTGATGAACCAGCTTTCGCACCGTTCGAGTACTGACTTTTGTTACAGAAGGAGTTGAAGGAGGGCAAGCGTGAGACCGCATGAATATGATAATATTATCTTTCATGCGGGTTGGTTGTGGCAGTAGTTGCATTCCGATATTTTGCTATACAGGGAAGTGGGAGCAAGCCGACGACATACACTGGGATTAGATATTGGGGGTGATAGTTCTATCCACTGAATCAACAAAAGCCACACCATCCGACGAATCCCGAATTTTACCTTGTGAGGATAAGTGCAAACGACCCTACTTCCATTGACCCCCCCTCTCCTACCTCTATACCTACCCCAAATCCGTTTCCGTGAACAATCATCAACACAGGCATTTGTGTGTACAGCTTTTAGAGCCATTTCTCAATGCTCTCTAGCTGAAAGGATATTTTCTTTTCGTGCCAAGATCAAACTCCAAACCTCTTCATTACCAATCACTTTTTCTCAATACTCTATGAGGCAACGGTGCATGACGAAGGGGTTACAAATCGTGGATATCAAATGTCAAGTCATAGTAGGTACTCATGAGGGTATGAGGGTGGCTGTACTTTGAAGGCTTTGTAGATGTGGGCATATTGACTTATCCATGAGTGATAGGACCATCAATAGCAAAGTTAATCAATTCATTCACTGGGTATTCTATAATCTCCACGAGTACGTATAGTGAATGGATCTTTATATAACCTCATTTCTTATAATATGCTTTGAAATCCAATTATCTATTATGTATAGTGAATTTGAATGTGAAACCGAACTTTATCTTTTATCCTTTATTCTTATAATGGCATTCTCGCATTGGTTTTTCAATATTGTCCGATCTTCCGCTATGAACATCCTTTCGTACTTCCGACGGTTCTATTATTACATACTTTTTAACTTTTGCTCCGCATCTACTCCGCCTGCAGGTGCTCAATTATTAGAAACGTTCCTTTCTACTTTCGTCCTTCTCGCACATGGAATATTTGGTACAGACCCTATTATATCAAAAGTACAGTACCAGCCAGTATCAATACCCAATATTCATTGGGAATTTGGGAGTCGGGTGTCGGGATCCTTACATTTTCATCTCGAGTTGTCGTCTCTCTCGATCACTTCTCAGCCTGACTTCGGAGCTTCCACGAACCTAACCTTTGGGGAACCCCTCTCTATTGGTTAACTCCCACCCACTTCAAATCCACCTCAACTTACTTTACAAATACACGAACCTATCCTGTACGTTGATTTTGCTCTTCAGCAGGTCCTGCAGGTAGCATAGCAAGCAGCGTGTCGGTATTTTGGGGTCGAGGCTTTTGGCTGGAAACTCGGCTGTGTTTCACATTTCCCCCCCATTCCCTCCTGAAGCAAATCTTCAATCTTTTTTATCACAGCATTTCATTCTGAGGCACTCCGAACAGTTATGCTCAATATGTCTGCCGGCCACGTAATAGGCAATCGGAACAGCACGCCTGTCGAGTCTACCAATACTTCATCTCTTCGACCTCCATCCTCACGCGCTGTCGGCTCAGGTCATCACCTTCGAGCTTCTGCAGATATGGCCGCATTTTCAGGTTCACCTTCTGCAAGCCGTGGTCAAGTCCGGCCTTCATCCGATTATTATGGCACTCAACAAATCCAAAGTCAGGGTGTCCCCGAGAATGATGCTTCGGACTCGATGGCTCAACAATGGATCGCCGACATCGATCAATACGAAAATACATTGGAAGAAATGGCGGCTGCAACTTTGGATCAAGACTTTAAAGATGAGTTGAGCGCAATAGAACAATGGTTCAGAGTCCTAAGTGAGGCCGAACGAACCGCTGCTCTGTATGCTCTGCTTCAACAAACAACACAAGTACAGATTCGGTTTTTCATACAAGTGTTGCAGCAGATGGGCAAAAGCCATCCTATGTCTGGTGTGTTGTCGCCCGCAAATTTTGACAAAGGTTCGTCTCAAAGATCAGAGCCTGATACTTCTAATAAGATCTAGCTAACGTTTTTTAACTTCAGATCCTATGTCAAATCGACTTAACGATGCGATGAACAAGCTTAGTGTTGATGGTTCAAGAAATTCGATGGGTCGCCCTCCCGCTACTCCATCTGCGAAGAGGCACTCTGGTCTAGATCCTTCCACTATAAATGCCATGTTTCCAGATGCTGCGGCTGCTATCGCCACCGAAAAGGCTAAATATACTCAGCAAACTGGCAATCCTCCTTCCTCAAACAGAAACAGTGCAGCATACGATAACCGTGCTTCTCTTAACGCACCTATTATTTCTGGTCCCGGAGACTCAGCAGATAATACCGCACCTCCCGCCTCACCCTGGGGATCTCGCAGCAATGATCAGGCAAACAGGCCCAAGTCATCTTCAGGACAAACACCTATGGGCCAGTTTATGCAGCCACCCCCATCAGCTGGCGGCTTGCGCTCTCCTAGACCAACTCAAATTCAGGGCTCATCTAACCTCCAGAATACTCTAATCAATGCTCCTGATAGCACGGGCTCAGAGATGCCGCTACTTTCACCGTATAATGCAGGAAATGGGAACTGGGCCTCGATGGTCAACACACCAATGGTTCCCAATTTCAATACGGCAAACAGCAACACTCAAGCTGATATGGTCGCAAACGCTACAGCTATGAAATTGGCGGCCCTTTCCACAGTTAATAATCGTTTCGCATTGGATGATGTACGAAAGTACCGCCGTGCTAGATCAAACGACGGTGGACAGGTGCCACCATCTCCCGGTCTTCCCAACAACATGCCTAACGCCAACATTGTAATGGTCAATGAACTCGGTCAGATAATCAATCGAGACCAGTTGCTAGGACTTCAAGCTCAACAGCAGCATTCTTTCGGCGGTAGACATTCTAGGCCAAGCTCTCCAGGGTTGGCCATGCAAGGTGGGTTTGGTCAAGTTAATTTCGCATCTCCGCAAAATAATGGCTTTCTGACTGCATACGATGGAGCCTCGCCTCTACTAAACAATGGTATGGGTGGTTTGAGTCTTAATGCATTCGGTATGGGGCAACACGAGGGTTATCTTTCCGATCATAGTGAGATGGCGCGGGGCAGGTCACCACGTGGAAGAAGAGGTACCTCAAAGCCTCCTGAGGATCCCACCGATCCTAGCCTCCTTCAGGATATTCCCAGCTGGCTGAGAAGCCTGAGATTGCACAAATACACCGATCAACTTAAAGACATGAATTGGACCGAGCTTGTGGAACTAGACGACGAGGCATTGGAGAAGAGGGGTGTCAACGCTCTTGGAGCGAGAAGAAAGATGCTCAAAGTTTTCGAGCAAGTTAAGGGTAAGAAGAACCTTGTAGCCATCTCAAGAATGAAGCTAACTTAAAAGTAGCGGCTAAAGCAGAGGGCAAGCTCTCATAGTCTTCTCCATTCTTTTTTTCTATTCACGCGAATTACGCAAAGCGTGATTGTTTTTGAGTTCCGAATTGTATTTGAATAACGAGAACATGCAAACAGCGGGTTGGTCATTCATACGGCTTAAGAATGTGGATATGAATGATGTTGGATTTCACAAGTCATAACATGCAGATAGCTTGGGTCCTAAAATGCATAATTCACATTCGCATCTTGATATAAGGAGTGGTGGAATTCATTTCAATTCAGTTCAAATGTCGTAATCATGTAATGTGGACAGTCATTTCTCTATGTACCATTTATTTTGCACATATATTTCGTCTAATTGGATTCCCTCTTCCATCTATGCAGAAACAGGCCGAAAGTTGCATCGCTCATAATTGTATACCTCTTTACGATGGTGATTATAAACAGTTTACAGATAAAAAGCAAGAGGATACTTATAATTTTCAATCACGTAGCAATTACCTAAAAAGCTTCATAACTGAGAAGAGACTGTCCATCCCATCCCCTCGCGTGCCCCTTTCGTCTGGGGTTGAAAAGCCGCTAAAAAGTAGTGTTTCAGAGAAACCCCTGATTCCCCAGCCTTACATGTGAAAGCGAACAGTATCGTATGATACGACGTTACTTTTGCTCCCTCTTTCTCATACCAAAATTCGCTTTACTTGCCCATCGCGTGTATCGGATATGACTTGATCTAAATCAGAGACGCAAGTTATATTGTTTCTATTCTCTACGGATAATCGAGAGAACTAGCTTCGGATACAAATATTATATCTTAATATACTTGTAATGACCGACAATACTTTCGCGGCAGGTGGCGATAATAATGCGAATTCGAATGCGAATACCAATGTCAATACAAATGTCCCGCGCCAAGATGAACAATCCGGCGTCGAACCATTCCCCTCTCTAGGCGGATCTTCCCCTCAAAGTCCATCTTCTCCTACTACTAAAGTCGAACCTGAAGGAGGGGATATTCGAAGTAGGAGACAATCAACTACACTGAGTAGTATTCGGCGAGCTTCCAAAGTATTTGAGGAATCGAATCTACCCACGGGATTTTGTATTGCGTCAGGGCAAATCGCATCACAAGTACCATCAATAACGGATATCAGGAGAGGAACTTTTGGGGCGGAGGGCTGGTCGGGCGAAGGTCAGGTTCGAGAAAAACAAAGACGGACTAGCTCTTCACGAAGTACTTTATCACAGTTGGGAGAGCAGGAGAAAGTCAGGGGAAAGAACTCAGTGGGCAGGAATACCTATGATACTACACCCACCGGTCCAGAAATCAGACATGATGTTCTCCCAGAAGAGGAAGAGGAACACCATCGGGCGCCTGTTCAAGCGCATCGCAATCTGAAAGCCCCGCCTATGGTAATGAATCTTGACGTCAAGAACAACGTCCTTGTCAAACCAATATCAAATGTCCGGAGTAGCTGCGACACAAACCCCATGTCTCACAACGTGAAGGTGGAAGATGCATACAGGACAAGCCCTTTTGATAATGGCTATCAATTTCCACCCAAACATTCATGGGCAGTCTCCACCGCCATATTCTTCAAGGCATTTTGGAAGTTCTTCATCACGCCCGTGGGGTTCCTGGTTACGGTTTATGGATTGAATGTTGTAGCTTGGGGCGGTATGCTTTTCTTGTTACTTTGCAATGCGTCTCCAGCTATGTGTCACCCAACCTGCAACGACATCAACTCCCCTCGACGCATCTGGATCGAACTCGACTCACAGATTTTGAACGCTTTGTTCTGCGTGACCGGATTCGGCACCATCCCGTGGAGATTCCGCGATCTCTATTATCTCCTCCAATACCGACTCGGCAAAGACGAAATCGGTCTTCGAAGACTTGCCGGCATCAACAGAAGTTGGTTCCGACTCCCTGGTTCTCAAGATCTTCCCGTGGAATTAGGCCCTGCTCAGATCGTCACCGAAGGAGCCAATATCTCGCAATCCCGCGTGGCTTTCCCCCTGGACAAATCCCCCGATGCGCCACTTACAGGTACGCGCGCTCCGGCAACGGCCATGTGGAAACTCGATTTCGTCATTTGGACAATGGTATGCAACACCTTCCTCCAAGCCGTGCTCTCGGGATTCATGTGGGGATTCAACCGCTATCAACGCCCATCGTGGAGTACGGGACTCTTCGTCGCACTAGCATGCATCGTCGCTGCTTGCGGCGGCATCATGTCATTCACGGAGGCGAAAAGAGTCAAGGCGATCGAGGGCGTGCCGATTAGCGATGCGGATCGAGTCAAGCTGGCGAGGGATCGGGAGTTGGGCGTGGTGCATTTTAATAATATCAAGGATGAGAAGCCGAGGGAGAAAGAGGGGAAGGTGAAGCGCGGGAAGAAGGGTCGGAGTACGGAGGAGGATGAGGCACGCTTGGAAGATGGAAATTTCTGAGGGGCTTGCTCAAATGACTGGCTAGCGTTGGGGTTTGCTACATTACGAGCTTTATGAGGGTTTGCTTTGCTTTGCTTTGATTGGGATACATACGATTCTGAACATACATATATACCCATGGCATATGAAACGTTAGGGTTGGAGTTGGATGATTTTTATAAGCGTTTCAGCGGCATGATGAGTACATGATTCCCAGACATACAAAATACGATGATTTCTTTACAAGCTACAAGGTAGTTGATTACTATTATTCTGTATAGCTTATGATTATAAGTAATATGTGTATATATTAATATGTGTATACATTAATAAGTGTATATATTAATATGTATATACATTAATATATGTATACATTGATATATATATACATTAATATATGTATATATACAAACCACCCTCGAAGTTTTTCACCCGATACAACTAGATGCCGACTACCCAGACGGAGTTTCCGATCGATCCGTTCGACATACTGATTTCCAAATTCCAATTTTCAAATTCTAAATTTCAAATTGTAAATTCATGGGAAGTAATAAGCCCATAAAGATTCACGACGCTTCACGCTTCAATTCCAACAACACTCCTCAAATTTTTTCATCGAGATTTGCAGTCTAGATTTGTAGTCCAGATTTGCAGTCTAGATTTGTAGTCCAGATTTGTAGTCCAGATTTGTAGTCCAGATTATTGGAACCATATACCTAGGTATGGTATGGTATGGTATGGTATGGTATGATATAGATGTTGAATATGAATGGGACTTTATACATACATACATACATACATACAACTAACATATACTCTAAACAAACAGGGGGAGACGATAAATAAATAATCCAGTAAACCCCACCCATTCAAGTGATTCAAAAACGAGCTTGGTTCGTATGATATAGATTCAGATGGGAAGAGGAAGGAGATGGCGAAAGACCCATGTGGCGGGGGTTAATGTTTGTCGATATGAAATTCACACTATGCAATATGCAACATGCAAGAAAAGGAATGAGAAATGGCGCGCGGCCGGTTTTCCCGCGATCACTTTCATTTCTTTGGTGCTGAAGTACTCGGGACTATTATACTTCTCTAGAAACCGATCCTATATGCTTCAGCTGATGATCCCACCGCCTAGATATCTTCAATGATGCTAGAAAGGATTTTTTGATATTGCACCACCCGAATAGATCAAGATCAGCGTGATATGGATCTACCCCGCTCAACCCCTCCATCATTCATGTCATCTCTCAACCCGACATCTCTAGATCCTCATTCCCACCACCCTTCTTCTGTTCCTCCGCCCTCGTTTTCGTCTTCTTTTTCGCTTCTTCCACCCAATCCTCATACGCCTTGGGTCCCTCTTTCAACTTATCCCCGATCACACCCTTCAGTAGTTCCCCTGCAAACCCAATAAAATTATGTCTCCGCAAAGCATTCTCAAATTGCCACTCATTCCTCTTTTGTTCCTCCCTCATCAATAACTCCACATCCCCCATTTCCCTTGCTCTGACCCTCAAGTCCCTAACCATCGCTAGCAAATTAAATCGTATCTCGGTTGCCGGGTATCGTGCGATTCTCCTCTGTAATACCGGTATGACTTTCTCTGGAAACTCCTCGATGGTAGAAGCGCCATGAGATATAGGTGCAGGTTGTAGTCCATCGAGTTCATACAGCGTACCATTAATAGATGTGTATGCAATGAAATGATAGACATCTCCATCTTCATCCCTCGACGATCGTTGCGTCTCATCGACAAACGGGCTCGATTTCGCAAAACTGTTATGCACATCTCTAATCAACTCGCTATTACTGAGCGCCTCCCCTCTAAACTCTGCCGGGAACCCCGAGGTAAAATCTTTGAATTCGCGCAGCGGAGCCCCGACATCTATTTCTCCATCTTTATTCAGAAGCACGGATAGTAAAGCTTGGGTGCCACAGGCATTTTGTATAGTTTGCGCAGCAAAGAAGAGATTTTCTGCAGCGGGATAGTCGTAAGAACCGTCCTTGGGTGTGCCATCATTGTTAGGGGCTTCTCCCACGGGATATTTGAAGAGGAATATGACGCCGTAGACGGGTGAGAGTTGGCGTAGAAAATCGGAGTCGAGGGCAATCAGTTCTTCGAATTGTACATCTTTGACGCCGAGGTTATCGAGAAGAAATGTAAAGACTCCCTAGGTATGGAAACAAGAGGTTAGCTGTTTTTTGTTTGCTGCAAATGGAGGCCGGTGAAATATTTCTTACTGCGTCGGATTCAACTGCATGGAATTATTAGCACTTTTGATATTGTATATAATTTATACGACGAGTGTTTGGAGATGCAATACTTACTGGTAGACCAGCCACCACTCATATTTGCGTGGATTTAATGTACAAAGCTTGGTTGCTAGTTGTGAGGGAGAAATACTTGGTAGATTTGGATTTGAAGCTTCACAGATTATTATTTGGAGCTCAAGTAGGTAAAGCTCCAGGTACACCAGAGTTACGTCAGCGCTAGTATCAGCGCTAAACCCCTCCACACAACACGTGATAGCCCCATATTGTTCCCCGGTGAGGTTTCAAATGACGGAAAGGAAACTTGTCTCTGTTGGTTTGTCTGTTGGTTGTCGTCTTGTTGGTTGTCAATCAATATGAAAGTACCGGTAGTGAATGCACGTCATTTTTAAGGTTGATGTATTTATAAATTATGAAGATCTTCATGTTTAGAGGATGTACAAATTAGGTATGGATGTTTGATATACTCGTCGTACTAAACATATCAAACACAACACTATACATCTCAATCTCACTTCAGGCATTTCCAATAGAACAGTATTTTATAGTATTGATTGAATGATTGATTAATTGTTTGATTTCCTATCAGATTATCTTATAGACTATCCTATAGATTAGGTATCTAGACACATTAATTATCATTTGCAACTCCAAGCCTTTGCAAATCCTTTCCAAATCCATATTACACAAAATAACCACTATTCTTAACTCCAACTCCAACGCCCGCTGGTTTTTGTAGCCAAATCCCATGACTATCCATTGAGTATATAAAGCTCAGCCCATTGACTATTTCCTCCAATTCTCAATCCAATCCAATCCAATCCCAGCCCAGCCAAAAAAACTCCGCCCAATGCAAGATGCTGTAGTTGATATATAAAGGAATGTGGGTGCTGGTATTCGTACAAGAATGCAAAGCGAAAAGAAAATCGTAAACTTCATAATCGTTGGTCGGATATAAAGGAGAGTCGTTAGGATGATATAATATTAAAAACAAAAATTATGAAGATCCATAATTGCGATCACGTAGTCTGAGGTGCGCGCGTAATCGTAAATTCTAAAAAAAAGGCGATCGAAGATATTTTGAAATTAGAACTCGCGGCCTTTCCCCTTGGGGTTCGCCGAAGTAGTGTCGTACGGAGATTGAGATCGATGTTGAGGATGAGGATGAGGATGAGAAGTATAAGAGTGAAACTGAGGTATATGCTGCATCTTTTGCTGCGTATGGTCTGAAGAATGAGGTTCAAATTTGACAGAGTCCGCAGAGGACCTAGGTTCAAATTGAAAACATGGTGTTGAGGTCCTGGTCGTAAATGTTAAATCGCGTTCGTTCGAGGTTCATATCCACACGGTCGGAAGCACAAACCCGCCGAAATTGGAGCCGGAGCCCTGTCCCTCATATAGAGCAAAATCATCCCCGTGTTCGCTGTAAACAGTAGAACCCTCCCCAAAATTCGAAGATGTCGGACTATGATATCCACCAAACCCGCTAGGCGATGGAATTCCCAAATAGTGATTGGCGAATGGGTCGTGACTAAGTGGAGGGATGGCTGCGACAGAGTGTGGATCAGGAGGCATGGTCATGAGGTGCTCTTGGCTGTAGGTAAAAGCAGGATTTCCACAAGGAGAGATGGTATTGAAATTGTCCTCCATGCCGTAACTGGTGTGTGAAAATGTCGGGAAGGAAGCTGTGCGTTCCGGCTGAACCCAGCCCATGCGACTTCTAAACTTTGACACCATATCGATGGGATATTCCATGAGATGAAGAGGGGTTTGCATATTGGAATCGGAAGTCTGAGAGACATTGATCGAGAATAGTCGGCGAGCGATTTCTTCAATAGGACCCAAAGAAAGACTGCCGAAGTATGCTGCTCCAACTTCAGGGAAGAGAGGTTCCACGACCAGAGCGATGGTATAGTAATGGGCAAGAATAACCAAGGCTGAAGGCGATCCTCGTGTTTGCTGCAGAAACATAACCGGTAACCAGAACAACCAAGCTCGAAGTGGATTGAGCATTTCGAATCGCTGAGCAGCAGTATGGGATGGAGACACCTTTCGGATACCTCGAACGAAACTCATAAGCTGTTGGATAGCCTTGGTATCTTCACCATTACTCTTCAAATGGACTTCAACCTTTTGAAGTTGAGCGTAGGCGCGTTGCAATGCGTCCAGGTCTTCCTTGCGTGGTTGACTGAGTTTTTTCTGGCCGGGCGCTGGAGATGGTGGTGCAGTTGGGAACGTACTTTGCTCTGCAATGAAATCACCGAATTGAGATTCCATTTTCCATGGTTGCATAGCGTCGATAACCTATCAAATAAATGTCAGTTAATGTTACAACTAATGTACAAATATATGTCATACAGATGAAGTCCCATGCATCAGCTGGGTCCAACCACGCCTATGTAAATTATTAGCTTGATGATCAATAAATGACAAATTCATGGATATCTTACCATTCCGTTGCTTGCCAAGAAAGAAGGAGAGAAGCGCCCAAAACTGCATCGGAATTCTGTCTTGAAAATTCTCCGATGGCTTCATGCAAGCCTTTGAGTGCAATACCACGATGGATGTATGCCATATTGGCGGCGAGAGGGCAGTCCGTCAACCAGGCTAGATGAGTTGCAGATAAGGCAAGTAAAGCATGCATGACGAAAGGATAGTGCGAGCCAATCTTGAGTAAGCTAAGGACTTGGTCAGTATGCCCGGCCTTAAGTGTATCAAGTAGCTAAACTTACAGTGGGATCTGTCGAGTCCAGATGGTGAAATTACCGGCATCATGGATACTGAGCTCACTTGAAACGGAGGCAACATGATGAATGAGACGAAGGTCTTCAAAGCTATAATACTGAGGATTGGGAGCTGGATAGATGTATAAATCAGGGAATGGGAAGTTCCCAGTCTGTTGCCAACGCTCGATATCTGCCTCGATTTCCGGGGTCCACAACAAGTCTGCTTTCTCGGGAGTTGCAGCTCGCTCTTCCTGTACTGGCATGTCCATATATGGACAGCGACAGTTATGTTTGGTACAGTTTCGACTAACGTATTGTTAATATGGGAGCTGCTCGCCATGGGATAGCCTTGCTTTCACCAACATACCATTGAGGAAAGTTCTCATCGCAACGAATGTGTCTACGTTTGCAGGTTTCACAACCCTTTCGAGATTTGGTATGACTATTTCAAGTTCAGTGTATGTCCACAATAACATTGATAGGGGATATATCTTACCTCCTACGAGGGGGTCCACCTCCAGGTCCGGCCATTTTTGATAAGGCTTTGAGAAACGAAGAAGTTTTTGGGGGGGGGAAAAAGTAAATGAATTGACGACGAAGGCTTGAACGAGTGAAAGCCAACGTCGAAACGAGTTCGAAAAGGTAAGGTCAATCGGATATATAGAAAGCCAAAATGTTTAAATGTTGAGTGAGGGGGCCAACAGAGGGGAAGACACTAGTGGAGATTTGAAGGGTCTCCGAGGCCGCCGGGTATGTAAGCTTCACCGTCCTGAAAGCGAGTGTAATGGTAAGGCTGCAAGAGCCAGCCGGGTTTGATATCTCTTTGATGATAAAACGGCCAGAGTGGTTGAAAGCAACGTAAGTATACAGTATACTCCGATGTCGAGGTGAGGTGAGGTTAGAGGGGCTTCGAGCAGCAAATAAGCATAGAAGCTGGGTATGTCTTTGGAAAATCAGGGAAACCAGGGCAGACTTCGGCCTGATATAATCCTCACACAAAGAGTAGTGGTTGCGTAGCGATTTTGTGGGTTATTTGAGTTGTTCAACGAAGGTATGTTGCGAGTCAAGGTTGCGAAAGGAATTTCCTCCGAAGGCTTGCCTTTTAGGTTTTGGGAGAATTAGGGCTGAGTGAGGACGACACAAAAGCGAATGGAAGGAGCCAACGAGGGCTTCCTGTGGGTGATGCACACAAGCGAATGTGGGAAGGAGAAGCTGCAGCGAACGTGAGGGCTGAAGTGTGTTTGTGTTCGGTATGATGCTGATGCGAAAGGGAAATATCAAAATCATGATTTGGCTGGCGATGCCAGCATTCTAATAGCAAAAGACGACCTGTGCCGGGAGTGTGGCAGAATTGATTAATTAGGTATAGCGTCTAAGGTACCCGGGATGCGGAGCGCTTGAAAGCCTACATGTGTAGGGCAGGGTAGTGTGGTACGGAGTGTCTAGGATGATGATGGGTTTAGATTTGGTATGGGTCAGGATTAGTGGACTGGTATGGTGGAAGGGTGGAAGGGTGGATGATATGATATGAGTAAGTTAGGGTCAGGTGGAGTTAGTGAGTATTTTTCCTGTAGTAGTAGTAGTCAGTAAGAAAACTTGGGAATTAACTAGTTACTAGTTAGAGCTGCAGTAGTTCCAAGTTCCAAGGGACAACAGACATTAGACATTTTAGATATTAGACATTAGACATTAGCATCTTTGTTAGATCATTACTTGGCAAACTGCATGACGGATTTTGCTATGCTATTGTAGTCTACTTACTTAGTCTTACTTACTACCTTTAGTTCATCATTCATTCCATTGGCTCCCGCCATACAGATTTCATTGTCCCAGTTTCTATTTTCATGCCGAGGGGGGGCAAACAAATAACTTGGGTGCCACAGCCACAAGAAGGAAGAGACCATTTGTCTGTGTTAGTAAGTAGTATGAGGTCTTAAGTAACATCACTTTCACGGTATAATACGAAGGATTGTAAAAAAGTCAATAAGTGAGCAAGGCAGGGTAATCGAGAAGAAGCTTTCCCCCTTCAGTGCCGTAGTATTTACTATAACGATCAACATCTTCGAATCTAGGGGTAATAATAGTAGGCTGAAGAATGAAAGTTTAGCTGAGTACTGAGTACTGAGTACTGAGTACCAAAAGTAATAATGGTAGAGTTAAATGCCTAACAAGGCTCAAGAACAACAAAAGTACCGTATACGGACTTTCTAAATGTCTAAATGTCCATTAATGAGGTTTCAGTTGAAGTTAGAACTTAGCAGGCAGGGCAAAGAAGTAAAAGGCAAAAATGGGTAAAAGAAACGAGAATACCCTCCCTTCCCTGAGTTCACTCCCTGGATGAGGATAATCCCTTCCGATGATTTTTTACTTTCTTTCTTACTTTCTTACTTTCTCTAGGTACCTACTTTTACATAGTTATAGTATTAATAATACTGTAAATAATAAGTCCAAATGATTATTTTTAACCCTAATTTAACATTTTTTACCCTTCATTTGCTTGTTCGCTCAAAATTTCTAATCAAGGCAAACACCGCCTCTCCGACTTCTGCTCATCTAGGTAGCTTTCCCGAAGAAACTAAGAAAAACTTTACTGATACTGTAGTGAAATAATAATAGATCCATAATAATACGCTTATCTAATTTTGATATCAAGTATACCGGTATATATATGTATATATATGTATATATATGTATATATATGTATATATATGTATATATATGTATATCTATATAGGTATATGATGCAACGATGCATAACTTCAAATGCAAGGGGGATGTAGTTACTAGTTAACTATCTTTTTATTTATAAAGTAAAAAGATCTATTTTAATCATTTATATTGTTTCTTAATACATTAGTCATCAGAGATACTACTAGTAGATAGATAGTCAGCGATGTTATGAACTTATGTATGAACAAGGAACCAGCTTTCAGCGGCATAAGATCTTCTGATGCAGTCGACTCTACTTTGGAATAAGGTATAGCAAGGATTAGAATGGTGGAGGGGAAGGGGTGGAATGCATCTTGATCCAAAAATATACACAAAAAGAACTTTATGCAAAAAAAGTCAATATTAGTGCACACTCACATGTGCCTGTGACAACTTGATGATTCGGATTGGGTATAAGTAACATCTTGTTCGTAGATGAATCACCATATTAGTGGTTGATATCCGAGTTGTCTCAGCACTACTCACTACTCACTACTCACTGTACAGATAACCCCGCCACATTCTACTATACTTATGTTTTCTTACCCAAAATAGGGCTGGCTTGCCAATGTTGGAACTTTTAGCCATCATCTTCATGGGTCATGGCCGTCCAATGTGCACATAACTAACTATGACGAACGAATCAATACCCCTGATCCGTGAAAAGATATTGACGGTAGACATAGGGCTCCAGCCTCCAGTTTCTTGGCTTGAATATTATTCAACGATGACATTTTACTATTGTGCTGGAAATGGGTTAGTTACCTACTTTCCTATGTGGCATTATTATTGTAGTATTTTGGCTCTAACTGAACAAAGCCAAGAAAAAGATAGGTAGGTACTGTTGCAACTTGCCTGTCCCTTGTTGCTAGCTAGCATATAGGTAAATCTAACCTCAATACTAGTCATCATTATTAGCGATGTAACAGTAGCTTTAGTCAAATAAGTAGTCAATTAGTAGTCAAATAGTCAAATAGTCAAATAGTAATCAAGTAAATAGTAAGCAAGTTCGATCGAAGCAATTCAAATCTATCTCTAATTCGTCCTTCCCGATCGTTCACTATGCATCCTGCATCCTACATCCTACATCCTAACATCATACATCCATCATACATCCATCATACATCATACATCATGACAATTTGCAGTAATCATCGAAACGAACGGCAAAGCATAAAGCGAAACCGAAATGTGAATGTGAATGACATTTCTTTTGATCAGACTATAACTTGATGTTTGCTACACTGCGCTACACTAACACTACACACCTGCAATGCAAATGCAAATGCATGAATGGAAATGTGAAGCAGGCCCGATTTCTATCGATATCCCATCTACCTATCTTTTTGCTCATTCGGGAATATCAATTATAGCCCCCATCCATCCATCCATCCATCCATCCATCCATCCATCCATTCATCTATCCATTCATCTATCCATTCATCCATCCATTCATCCATCCACCCACCCATCCATCCATCCATCCATCCATCGCCTTGCTTGTACTCACTCAGTAGCTGTGCTAAGAGCCTATAAGCGCAATCAAATAAACCCAGCTTATTATTGCTTGTAACGCAATTGACGCATCGACGCTTGCCCGCCGCTCAAGCTCAAGCTCAAGCTCAAACACCACTCTTCAAAGGAAGGATGTTGTCCCCAAGGGTTCCTCGTACAAACGCATCCATCGATAACCTGTAACACAAGCGGATGACTCCGCCTCACACTAAACCACGACCAGCATAACGGATTTTTACCAGTCAAGTCATTGCCAATAGTGTCATACTGTTCATGAATTGAAAAGAGTCTTGAACTGATTGGTGGGGTTCGAATCAAGCAGCAGATAAACGATTCTTCATTCCTAAACGTAGTAAACCTAATGCACTTTTCACACTTCGTTTTCTCGTGTCCATTTTTACATCATTACTACTACCGTACGTATGTCATGGTGCAGTACTAAGAGAGACTCCGGATATAGATTTTGCGTTCTTTTCTAATGACAAGCTGACTGAAAACTGCCGGCTGTGCAAAATATGAGGATGTTTGTCACAAACATCATAGGGGGGGTATTGAATACCAAGTCTTGATACAATTCTACGAGTTTTGAAATACCCCCCCCCCCTCCTTCCCTTTCATATCCGAACCGGTTTTTTTGCCACGGAAGTCGGATGTACGACAACGTCTCATCGTGTAGACCTGCCTCAATCATACATACAGTAGTAAGTATTATTACTACTTTGAAATGTGATGCGAATGAAGTAGGTAGATGGATGTATCAAGTGATCCAAATAACAAGATAAGCAGATGAACAAAATCTGTACTCTATCTAATTCTTTCCCTATAGGTAATTCAAATCATTAATCGTAGGCTAAAAATAGCCCTTTGTCGTTCTACAATTTATCTATACTTTTAACTAATTTATTTATAAATTAGTTTTTATAAATTTATATAATATTTTATAACTCTATATAAATATGATTTGAATACTATTATATAGTTTATAAAAATGAAGTTTCAAAACCTACTTAAAAGTTAAATCATAGGGCTAATTAAAAAGATCTACACTGTTTTAAACCTTAATAGAAAGTATAAAGTATGTAACGAATAAGTTAATTGGGAGGCTTAAAGGCTTGCCATTCATTATTATATCTGATTTTAGACTTTACATTTAAATGTCCTCAGTAGCGTCTCCCGGGTTACCACTCCGTCGGGCTGTACATTCATTGGGTATTCTGCTGCACACAAACACATACATACATACATACATACATACATACATACATACATACATATATACAACCCTATGAGAAAAGGTTTACAGTACAATACCTAGGTAGCTATCGCGGGATTCGGTGAATAAAAACTCCCAGATCAACATACGAAAAAAGTAGATCTACCTACTTGGTACCTACTAAGTAACAGTTCACTCGCATAAAAATGAAATAGTAATAAATATAAGCCATGCCGGGCATAAAATTATTGGACACCGTTTGAGCGTTTGAGTTCAGTTGTATCACGTAACTTGCCGAGGGAGGGAATTTTGATTATTCATTCATTCATTCATTCATTCATTCATTCATTCATTCATTCATTCATTCATGGTTAGGATGAGTCAAAACTTTCATCATTTCTTTCGGACTGTGTCATGCTATGCAGGGAAAGTCTTTCTTATGATAGGTAATGATATTATTGATCATACAGTACGTAGTAACAGTACATAATGCCTGCCTCCGAACGCCTCCTTGATCAAATCCTGTCAATCGCGTGGTCAGCACAGTAGCGTGCATTAAACCTACTGAGCAATTACTATATAGAGTAACAAGTATGAAATCTGTACACCAGTTATTGGATACAAAGTTACTACTAGGGAAACATGTTCGAAAAATCTCAAGAATCTATTTTTAGTAACCATGTTTGTTCTTCTAGAAGATCTAAAGTTCGTTTCTACGCAGTACTTCACTACTTACTGCATTGGAGTATGCTGTACTGTACTGTACTGCGGTGCGTGGTGCATTATTGGAAGACTTGTAGGTAGGGCAAGTGAACGCACGAAAGGGTTTATTACATGCAACATTGAGATACTACGTAGTATGAAAAGCGGATATGAATAGCAGCTGCGGCTACCGCAAGCTTAAGCCGCGTAGAGGATACAACTACACCGTGCATAGAATAATACCTACATATAGCTATAGCTATAAGGTACTCTATTAATAATCGGCTTTGTTTTTGTTCAGGTCCGATCTTAACTCGGCAACCCTTAATATCGGGTCGACCGTCGCCTCTTTTCTTCCCAGGTATTTTCGTAGATGTATGACTCGGTGCTTCTCGAATAATCTTTACTCATTATTATTATTATTATCACCGTACTTAATTATTCATCTAGATTGAAGGACGCAAGTGTAGGGCTAATTTGATTTTAGGGCTATATGGGTTAGGGTTCGAGGGATATTTCATATTATTCGGAGCTTCTAATTCGCATGTTTGATTAAACACCGAAAGGAAAACTTAACTTCAGCCAAGTAAGGCTGAAAATAATTTATAGGAAATGACTTTGATAGGATATACTAAATTAACCTTAATCAATAAATCCCTGCAATTGCGTTCCCAATAATTTTCTAAATAATATTATTATTGAAGAATAACCTCATACGAAAGTTTTCCATGTTCTAGTAGTTCCCTATTCTCCCTCGGCTGTTTCTAAACAGTACCCTTTGCAGAAAAAGAAAACCCTTCACAAGTCATATTATTAGATATTAGAAAACTAGAAACCTGACCATCGACGTCAATTTTGCCTTGCTTATCCCTGGCTTATTTCTCTACTGTACGATATGGGTCCAACGGCGAACAGCACAAGGCTACTGATCATAACAAATGAGGCAACTGCGGTTATTGTTGCAAGGTGATTTGTCTCGGGACAGATGGGAATAATCCACATGGACGATGTCTACCAAAAGGAAAGTCCCATAACCCTTTACTATTTCTCGAAGGTCAAGGATGCTAGAAACCTTGATCCTATACGAAAGATAGAAAGTTTCGGAAACATGGCATGTTTGCCACGCATAGCCTAAAAGAGAGATTTTTGGCGATGGAATGGGGAGTTTGGACAAGATTGACATATGCACGTCAAATCTAAGCTCGGGGAGAAGGAAGCTCGAACATTTATTCTTTAAAGGTGTGATCTGCTCGTCTAATAGGGCGAGCCTTCTGGGCGGTGGGCGGTGAAGAAAATCATATCAGTTACAAGATACCCAATCAGGGTTCCCACCTCCTTTGTAAAATTCATCTCTTCAGCACGGAACGCGCTATAGTAAAGCATGAGGGACCCATAGTAAGCGTGAAACTATCTCCGGAGAAAACCCCAAATTGAACAAACCACAAAGTTGGACCCTGACTCCTGCGGTGAGTTTTAGAGAAGGGCTCTGGAACATGGTTACTCCTAGAGTACTTCTTCACACAAGCTTTTTTCGTGCCCCGTCCATGACCAATGGGAAGCTTGAGAAGCTTCAACTGCAAACATCCCTCCACATACCGCATACCGCTTCAGCCTGGTGAAACGATTCGATCCCTTGCAGTTCCATATCTAGATGATGGATTTCCCATCCGAAAGTCCCCATTACCAATTTGAGAATCGATGAGAGGATACGGTGGGGACAGAGTACGAAATGGTGGTCAAGTCCACAGGGTGAAAAGTCAAATAATGGAAATTATGAGATATCGGGAATTGCTAACCGTTGGAGAAATCCGGGACCAGCATATCTACTTTCGTTGGGCCGGAAGTTATCGACCTTATTAGATATCCAGCCGCAAAGAGAGGGTTAAATGACCATGTCACTTGTAGGGCAAAACAAACTTTTGCATATTGTGTCTCGGTACTGGGCTGTCAGCCTACTAGGGCGTAGGGTTGAGCAAAACGTATATATTCATGAATAAAGTAATGAGGTCCCCGAACCCCTTGCTTTCCGAGAAAGTCCAATTTGGGCTTGATTTTATTATAAGTATTGTTAAACTAACAATTATCGTTTTATATAAAGTTTTAAAATTATAACATTTTTATATAATATATATGTAATTATTATTTTAATTAATTTTATATCAATTATTAAAAAGTATCAAATTATGTTTAATTTTATATAATATATAAACAACTTATTATTATTATTATTTATTTGTTTAATATAAAACGTATATATTCATTAAAACGAATAAAATATAATTTTTATACTTAATTTTTATAAAAATTCTATTTAAAAGAATAATTTTTATTTTATTTATATTTTAAAATAGTTGTTCTAAAACGTTTGATTTTTTTTCAAAATCCAAACAAAGAATAATCTTAACTTTTCTCAAGTAATTTTAGGCCGTATCGGTGATGAGGTTCTTGAGTAGATGGTCGACAGCTTCAGAGATGGGAAAGTTACTAAAATTAATAATTAAACTCTATTGGTCAAATTGAACAATCTACTCACTGAAGATCACTTACTATTCAGCGCTGATTTCCTTGATCCACCGATGCCGTTGAAAACCCGCATCATCGAACAGCCTTGGAAGGCTACTTGGATCTCTTCCCGAAAATCTACCTCCGGAAATGTGGAGTAGAGAAGTACTTAGATCCATGACTAAGGATAGTTTAGCACATCTAGAAGTCGGTCTTATCCCTTGAGAATCGGACTTTACCCTGCTCGGAGGCGGAGGCAAGCACGGCAAGTAAGTCGTTCGTTGTGGCTGCATTATTTTCATATTTTACTGGTTCAGACTTATACTTACTTCACCATCAAAATATGAGACCTATCGTCTATCAGGCAGTAGGAATCTCTTTAAACAGTGTGTTACTGTAGTGCAAACGGTGCAGGCTATCGCTATTACTACCTACTCACTAGAATTGCCTTTCTAGGCGACGCGAGGGGGGAGGGAAAGGCAAGAAACCTGGTTAATTAGTATCATCTATCCTATACTTGCATGCTTTAAAGATTGATTTATGGGAAAGGGCTTCAATCGTTGTTACATCCAATTCATCTAGTGTCGGCATCGGAAAAGCAAAATAATTACATGCTCCTTCCACATATATCGCTCCCCTCAAAGTACGGATGAATGAAATGCATGCATATGCTGCAACATCACATATTGGGAAGACCAACCACCAAGATCTTTGGCCTGGCCTATCATTTGCTGCATCAGCATCCCATCGTACAAGAAGGAAGTATAAAAGAGCTTTGCGGGGTATGTTCATGTATGCTTCAGCCTTCATGTATTCTCCAGCCCCCTCCAATCTGATAGTCGGTGAACGTGTGATTCTTACCGCAGTAATCCCACTTTCCAAAGTACGGAAAACCCGGTAATCTTGCAAATATGGTTTTGGTCTGAAGAGATCGAGGTATGGTATATGCAGGATACTCTGGCCAATTTGACAATGGCATGTTATGGTATGGAGATTCTGTTATGGACTGAGAGTTACACGACCTGATGATGCTCATCCCCAACCATGATTGGCTCTCAATCAATGATATCGATTTCTCAAATGCATAAAATCCCATTGAATAACCTCTGACTTCTTTTCGCCCCTGACATCGTTCGATCATTCGACGGAGAACGAGAACATTGTCGGATGATGTAATATGTCGCGATATCTAGGCACTTGGTTGAGTGTGGAAAAGCAATCATGCACGCCGTCTTAGTCATTGTAATCAATATTCAGGGATCACATTACTCAAATTCGATTTCCCCTCGCCTCTGCTCCTTGAACATATCCTAATTATAGGAAGGCAGCCTCCAGGAGTCGAGGCGGGCAAGGCAGGACTAAGAACTCTAAGTAGAGTTCTTACTGTTATTCGATGAGCCACCACGACTTCGTAGTGGTGTAATCGTAGGGTGACAATAATTCAAGTACTTGGACGGCGAAGTCGCTGAGGCGGTCTGGAATAATAGGGTTTGTCAATGGTCGATGGTTTACGGTCATGGGCAATAACTCAGTATTTGTTGATGATTCCACGACCGTAGAGAGGCGAAGCTTCATGGTGAAGGAATAAACGCTGCGATTGATCGATCCTTTGTGTCAGCGTGCGAGAGCCTTCAATACTAAACTTGTCACTATCGGTGTTCACTTATCATCTGTCAATTATAACTTGTTACAGTCGAACAAGGAATTCAAGATGGCATTCAAAGTTACAAGGGAAAAGTCTTTGTTTGAATCCTATATCTAGGATTTTGGCACTTGGGAGTGGCGTATTGAGTAAGTTCTCAACACGAGAATCTCTTTTTGCATATTTGAGCAGCCACTCTCTGAGTCAGTAAGTATCACCATATCAATAAGAGAAATCTCTGGTTGTATTCAGTTGCATATCCAAGCTGTTCAAGAATCCGATTCGAAATCTTTTAGTATTGGAAACGCTGTAAATCTTTGAAAGTGATTGTCCTATTTCAGTTGATTTATTGTTCCAAACAACTACAATGTTCCAACCCATTTTAGTATTCCAACCAATTTCAATGTATCAAATAGACACACGGCTCCAAATGAATCATATATAAAATAGGTTGAAACCTCAGAATTTCTCATTGTCCAACTGCATTCTGGACTATTGGAGACCCTGACCATACCTCAATTCATCCGCCAGTGAACATGTTTTGACTACCATCTGTCAATCTGTCAATCTGACCATCAATAACATACCCTCACTTCTCATTTCTGCCCTCCCATCAACAGAATCTTCTTACTTTCAACCCGAAATTCATTACCAATTGGTAAAGCTTCCACTCAATCATTCACCCACCTTTCTCGCCTAATCACATAAATCCAAGATATTCTCTTCAATGGCAATCTTTGCGTTGATAGGCAATGATGTAGGAAGTGTGGAAAGTAGTAGGTGGTTGTCAACAGCGGGGTTTTGGTTGGAGACAAGCAAGCTTTCGTGTACCGAAAGTATTGATCTCTTGTGGTGAGGCCAATCGATTAAAGAATATTAAATATTCGCTTTCAATCTCAAGGAGAGACTTCTCATACTATCAAATCGTGCAAGTCAATGTTTTTGTTGGTATCAACTTGGTGATGTTGTAAAGTGTAAGTAAAAATCCTTATATATAGGTAAGGTCTTTGAGGGTCTAGCGCCTCGCTAGCTTGTACAGCTCCTCTATAGTCACATGATTTCTGTCCCGTCAGTTTTATTCCAAACCTCAGTAAACTCCCGCAAAATCATTTTGACAACATACCTACCTATGCGAGAGATGAACTGCCCTGAGAATCTGAGAATGAAATACGCCTCAGAGGTGAATCGAAAGGGTTTGAAATCTGGACAACTTCCATAAGGATTACTTATACTCTTATCAGATATCTTGAAGTATTCTGTGACCACCTTCTGTTCTTGACTTCTACCAACTCCCCAGTTTTCAGTTCACTTCAACTTGTTCCGTTGCTGGATGTCTCCCAAGTCTCACACACGATGTTCCACTGACTTGGAGCTCTATGTATTATGATATACACATGGTTGTTGGAATACAAACGAGATATCACACAAGCGTATTGCTTAGCACGTTTCCAAACATGTTCCAACAATCCTAAAATATCCATTGTCTGGGCTGTATACCATCTATTCTACTACACTCCCCTACTGTTTCCATTACAACTAATTACTGCATACTCCTCCTTAATTCCTACTCTCAGCCTACTCCACAGCTGCCCACAGTCCCGCAAAATGAACGACATAACATATCTTACCATGTATAACATTTACTCTACCCTGTACAAGACAACAGCAGAACTAACCAGTGCATCGGCTAGAAAGCGATATACCTTATACATCACCACCTCTTCAAAACACGACCCACTCCCCAATATCCTCCCCCACAACAAGAACGATTCCGACCAAACCAACCTTAAAAACATTTCTTCACACGCATAGCATACACATATGAACACCCCTCCACCCATCATCTCCCACCTTCACTTCCCAAGTTCCAAATCCCAAGTTCCCAAGTCCCCAGCGCTTCCCAGCCCCCACCTTCGCTCGCGATCGGTCGAATACGAGACATTGTGGGGATTCCACCAGTCTAGCACGCACATGAATGTCCATCCATCCGTCGTTTGCCCATAATAATAATAATAATAATAATAATAATAATAATAATAATAATAATAATAATAATAAT